>VXBA01000138.1:1160055-1430988 GCA_013399895.1 Serilophus lunatus
GTGTCCAGCGCCTGCAGGCCCCCGGCAGGATTCCACCCATTCCTCTCACCCCGGGAGCCATTTGGCTAGCAAGTATTCTTCGGACAAGGGAGGGAGGGAGGTGGTTTTCACCTGTGTTTTTGTTTTTCAGAGGCTGAAGGGCCGGAGGTGCTTCCAGAGAGAGAAAAGGGAGAGACACCCTTTCCTACCCTTCCTCCCTGCCCATTTCACCTAGTCATCTGACTGAGGGGAACAGTTCCCTTTTGTTTGTTGTTTTTTTTTTCTCCCTTGTGTGTTGGAGGGTCCCTCAGTGTAATTCTGGGGGGTCCTGTGGGTTACCCTACCTCTCTAATTTAATTCCTTGTAATAAACTGTTCTCCTGCTGACCATTCTATTCATTTTTTCCATCACCTTTATTGAATCCGCCCCCCTGAATGCTAAACGGTGGGTCAAACCACAACAATGCCAAAACAGAATCTGTACTTCAGACATCAGTACCTTAGACCAGTTAAACACACTGCAACTAACATTACACATTTGCTTGAGAACTTTTAACTATAGAGTGTGTTTTTAAAGTTTTAAGTTGCCAGAGTCAGCACCTACACAGACCTAGAGAATTCCACTACTCCATTAATCTGCACAATTAGTGACAGCAGGAGTTTCACTTTTCCACCAAGTGGTGGTACTGAACTGCCTCAGAAGGAGAGAAGAACAAGAAGTAAGAACTGGAACTCAGACATTAAAAGCCATTTTCCAGTTTTCAAGGAAAGAAAGTCATATGATGGTTGCTTTATACCAGAGGAGGGAAGAAAAAGCACAATCAGGTGGTGATGCATAACAGGCACCAATTCTGGTTAAACACTAAATCCAACAGGAATTTGACTCTACATATACAATATTGTAGCCAATTTAAGACCTAAGTATGCCAGAACGAACAAAGCTACGGATGACTCACATGGGAGCAGTTGTCATAGTACTTACAGTTCAGTGTTACCTCATTCTACCTCTAAGACAGGATGAAAATTCAAACACAGAAAGTGAAAATGGCACAATTCAACCAAGTGAAACTACGATTAGTCCCTTACTAATGGCATCAAATCCACCAGGAAAATCTGCATCCTCAGATGCATACACAAAATACACTAAAGAAATACTTCAGAAAATTTCCTAACGTTGTGTAATCAAGTCTATCTGCTCTGTCACAGTATTTCTTTGTTCTAACATGCAGCATTCCCAGGTTTAGATTTTTGCACCTTACAATCTAACAGGTAACTAATTAACGCTTTAACACTAAGTGGAGTTGAGGGTCTCTAAGCCTCTTTGGAGCATCTGCAGAGTCAAGGCTGTCTAATTCTGAAGCCTGCCTGCATTTCAACATGCCTGGTTGGATCTTGCAGGAATCCTGACCGTGTTACCATTATTTTCTGCTTAAAACAAGTTAGGAAACTAAAAGACAGAAAGAAACCTTTATCAATTCAGCTCCAGAAAAGCATCAAATTTCTATTGCTTCATCAGCATTAGGGATGATATTGAAATAAAGCACAAATGCTTACACCCCATTCCACAATCCCTGTCTCTTCCTCCTCAAACTTTAAAGATATTCCAAGGTAGCAAAAAAATTATTCCGTTTGATTTCACCTTGGCTTCACAACTGTATGTGGTGGGGATGCTAAAACAAAAATACAGTGAACAGGGGATTTTAGGATTCCTTATTTGCTGTTTCTCAGTTTAACATTCAGCTTCAGCCAACAAAAGCCAACTCAGGAACACAGCTCTGGCAGGACAGAGTATTAAACTCACCTGACAAAGAAGCAAACTTCCCCCTCCCAAACTGCTTGTAAAAACACTCCTTCTGTTTTTGTATAATCCTCAGACACACTTCTCCTGGGGTTCTGGGGGGCACACCTCTTCTTGCTCATGGACCACCACAGGCAGTTTGCTATAAACACACATTTGGCCAGGAAAGGTCAATTCAAGGTTAACCTGACCACATTAATAGACATGCCCATGTTTATCTTTTTAAATTGAACTATCTATAAGGTTCATGGCAACATACTCAATTATAAATATGTGGCGCTTCTTCACAAATTAACAGAATGCAATAAAATTCTGTGGTTTTCCTTTGTAATTCTCCAAAATCTGTCTCCTGCACAAGTGCTCAGAGCTGAGCTCATGCTAAGACACGGGGAAGGAATCCTCCGTTCCATTCATGAAGCAGTGAACCTTTGCTTAAAAGTAACTCACAAACTTTGCAGTTTGCAAGTAATAGAGCAAACTGCTGGCAGGACAATAAACTAGGTCTGTTGCTCATTAGGATGATACGAAGAGCTTCAAAACCAATAACTGTTCTGAACTAGAGAATCAGAAGCTTTAGGAGTTAACTAGGATGTGCTATTAAGTGAGCCAAGGGTTATAGGAAAATTGATTTCTCACTGTATCAATAGATACAAACTGAAGAAACCACAAGTTCTTAAGTCTACATGCTTTATTTCAACTGACACACTGGAGACTTTGTTTTCAGAAGTCCACTTTGCTAAAAGTGCAACAGAAAATTATGATGTTGAAAAGTTAAAATCTCTTGACATAAATTTAATACTTCATCATGATTTTCAGTCTTTTTTGATTTTTAATTGTCAGAAGACAACTGAAGAAAGGTATTGTCTGTTCATAATACAAATTTAAACTCAAAGTCATGTCCATGGCTTGGCCTTCCACTGCATTTATTAGGCTTTGGGAAGTAAAGAAAACGTATTTGATTAGAGCAACCAAAAAACCTGAGGAACTATCATTCTGAATATAGAACAGCCACTTCTAGCTCTGCCAGACAATTGAGGAAAAATCAGTTTCCACAGTCCCCTGAAATATGAGCCTAGAAGAGAATGAAGTAGTATGACAGAAATTCAACAATAAAATTAAAATTCCACTTACTGAAGGAATCTTTATTCTGCAGTAAAACTAAACATCTGCAGACACACTCTATATTAAGATGTTGTTGCCTTAGGTCCTTATAAGTAATTGTATTGATGAGGCCTCTTTTCATCGTTAAAATGTATTCCTTTCCTAAGTTTTCCAAAGCTCTGGTCTTGCTGATCATTTGAACATTCTCCTGCTTGATTACAGTCCTCCTGCTCTTGCTCCTTCTATAATTTCAGTGAAACTCCTCCACAGAATCCTTATTTTAAGTTACATTCAGCTGTTCCTTGCTCTGTACCACCCACAGACAGTTTCATGGGTGCAGAGGAACCCGCTGTAGCCTTGTGCCCTTGCAACCCCTCACATGAGGTGAATCCACGCTGACTCAAAGCAGTGTGTTCTTTCCTTCTGTGGAAGTGCTGGAGTATGTGGGTGTAGGTGAAGGAGATGGACTGAATGCAAATTAACTGCAGCTGGACTATCATGTCCTTAAAACCCTTTATTATCACTTTGTGGTTACCAGTGGTCAATAGATACTCAGTTTTTCTGTCTCAGCGTCCCTAAGCCAGGCTTAGATTGGCAGTGTAAAATGGTAACCTTTGCTAGGTAGCCCATTAAAAACAAGTCCACAATCTCACAGTAGACATGTACCTGACCCAGGTATCTCAAGCACACTTGAGATTTTCCTAATTACAACAGTTTGACATTAAAAAAATGGAGTCATGACTGTGGGGTAACAACCACTGCCATGGGTACAAATATGAAAGGAAGACCGGGTCTGTAAGGTCTCTAAGCACCCAAATTCTTCTGACACAAAGTGTTTGAAGTAATATTCAATAGAAAACAAAGACATTGGGCAAGTTAAGAAATAAAGGATAAAGTTTAATCTCCCTTGACTAACTTAATCACACAGTCTATAAATCAAGTTATAAATCCCCATATATACTGTGTATTAGAAAAGACTTGGATTTCTTTTGGAATTTAATGCTGCAATATAAAAATATTCTCTGCAGATGAAATCTCTTTATTGGATCCAACCATGAAGCCACTAATCATGTAGAATTTCTACTGGATGATTATTTTACTAAAAGAGAGTTTAAGGAGGGTAAAAACCAAAAATGTTGAAACTGAGCAGTTCAAAGGGACATAAGAGAAGGAATAGCAAAAATAAAAAAAGTTTCTTTTACGGAATCAAAGATGTAAGAACACACTCTATTTGACTAGATCAAGGGATGCTTAAGGAACAAAGAAAGGTTTTTCGTTATCCAAAAGAGAATTTTGCTCAGAATAAAATAAGATTAGGGAATCAAAGAATGCTGTACAGAAATATCTATGACAATTGAAACCAGGCTCTCGACCATTTTTTCTTAAGTTTTGTTATGTAGCATTTTAACAACTATTTAAATTACTAACAACCTCTCCTCTTGGCAAGAAAGGAAAGAAATGGGTCTTCATGTGATTTGGGAATTCATCTATGGAAAGATGCACTGATAGTGGTCATTCCTTCTGTATAGCTATGCCAGAGAACAAAATTAACTTTGAATTAAAATTTGTAACAACAGGAGAAAAGTGTTGTATCGGGTCAATGACTACATCTTGATAACAACTTCAAAAAGTAGTTTACAACCTGAGCAAGACTGAATATGAGGGACTTTAATCAACTCACAGGGTTAACGACTTCCAAAGAGTACATGACATTTCCAAAGCAGTCCCTTGTTGGCCATTTTAGGGACAAAGGAAGAATGGAGTCAAAGCAGGAAGTGAGCAGCATTAATGAGAGGAGAATCCATGACACTGAATATTGGCCATTGCCATGAAATGTATGCACCACAAGGTGCTCAATTAACTACACTGCTCAGAGACCTATTTTAAGAAGCCTTGAGCAACGTGTTGATATTCCAAACACCATGTGCTCTTCAAATAAGCATTTTCATGGAAAATACTTTATAGTTTGGTAATCAACTAGAAGACAAAAATAATCTAAACTTTTCAGATCTGAAACATTCATATTACTTGGGTTCAGAATAATAAAAACTGTTCAGTCCGTCCATCTCTTTCATGTTTTAATGCATTTTCTTTGAAATTTTTGCATTCAAGTTCCTTAGTTCTGTCTATAGCTAGAAACAGAAGTATAATCAAAACAATGTGAGAAAGGCTGAAATTAAAGATTTTGGGGTCTGACAAGAAACAGGAAATACTGAAAATCTTGCAGAGTCAGTTCTCCAGAGGCTTTCAGGCCAAGGGGGTTTGCAAAGTTATATAAGCAACCAGATTGCTGGGTGCTTTACGAGTCAAACTGAACAACCAGCCTTTCTGAGTTTCCTCTCACTATTTTGCATATTTCTCTTTATCCCTTTTCCCTTCCATTCAAAGCAATCTTCACACATTTCAAGAGAAGTAAAAAACCCCACTCCTTTAATACAGAACTTATGAAACCAGCACCTCAGTGGGACTCATTGCTGCTGGCTATCGTTCAGATGATGTATTTGGAGGGCAAATCATCAAAGCAACAGCAGGCTTCAGCTGGTGCTCTGCTGTAGCAATGGCTATTTTTGTAAGAACACTGATTACAAACAAATGGTAAAAAAATACAACACCACCTCTGTCAAATGATGATAGAATTAGGAAACATAGGAAATGAAAACATGATTTCTGTGAGTCCCAAAACTGGTCATGACCACTGTCACCGATGAGCAGGTATGAGCCAAAAAGCACAGCACAGAGAGCTGGAAATAACCATTAATTTCTTCTTCAAGATGCAGAGGATAAAGGCCAGGAACTTGTCTACCTACCAAAACAGCAACATGGGGAATTCTCCCTTCAGGTTCAGACCAGATGGAAAGCTTCAAGGCTCCCAGGTGAGGCACCCAGGCTTCTGGCACAGCACCCCAACTCAGGGCTCACTCTCAGATCTACCACCACCACCAAACAAGGAAAAACTCATCCTCAAAGCTTGTAAGTCAAAGCACTCATGGCAAGTGACATGTAGGAGACTTTGGTAAGACAGTGATGGGAAGCTGTGACACACAAGTTAATCCCACCAACAAGGCTGAACCACTTTCCTGAGCCCAGTTGAAGGAGTACTTCCCATCACCCAGATGAGTAGCAGGGTCTGTCTTTTTGTAAAACATTTTTTCAAGATGTGCCACTTAATATATAAAAGAGAATAACCTAGCTTTTGAGAAAGCATTTCTTTGGTACATTTTCAAAACGTGGCTGGAATCCTACACACCATTATACAGAGTGTTAGATACTAACTGGCTGTTTAATGAAGCCAGAAGGGAAAAGGTCATCTTGGAATTTAGTATAATAAGATAACCTTGCCAGAAACTGTAAATTGTAATTATTTAAGCAATACCAGTATGGAAAAAATATATGGTCAGCAAAGAACAATGTCCTGGATATTCTATTTCAACTACAGGTCATTACACTGGGTAAGATACTTGTGCAACTTGAAGGCAGTGAGTTGAATTCATTAACACCAGGGTTGAATTTCATCCAAAGTCTTAATAGCTTCAAGGGGTCTAGTAAGTGATCACCCTAGCCAAGTAATACATGTTGGCTACAGTAAGATGAACATTTATTTAGTGAAAGAAACTCTCCCTGCAGAAAATCAATTTGAAACTATTTTAAGGACAGTAATTCAAAGGATATACAAGTGTAAGTGTGTGTATGGGAAGAATCGGGCAACTTAATAACAAACTACAGGAAAGAAATGTTAGAAAGGCAGCTATTGCACTTTCCTATTGTCTTAGTATATTATCTGCTATTAGTTTTTAACCCTTTTGCATTAAAAGCAAACTTGTGTCAGTCTTCAAAACGGAGGCTCCTCACACCCCTTGAACCCTTCAAACACAATGTGGTAGCCAGACTGGCTACGGTAAGAGTAGTATCATGACTCAAAATAAGAGCAGGTTGTAGGCTCCCTACACACTGAAACTGTTACTTGCAGAGAAAAACCATGAAATGATCAAAAATCACCATGTAAAGTAGTTTTGCCACAATCAACTAACCACAATACTGCACTTTCTGGCTTAAGGAAATGCAGTCTACTGAATGTTTTAGGACAACGTATCTAATCTAAACATAAATCCTGAAGTGAATCTGTCAACAATTAGTGCAATATTAACTCAAGATATGCTGAACTGGATAGTTGCTAAAAAATGCATGTTTGTCTGACAGACCCTGAGCACCTGTGCATAAAATAACAGCCATGGAAAAGCCCTTTCCTGGATAGGTCAGCATTAGACACTTCAGCACCAGGCTGTTTTTAAATCCATGGTGACAAGGACAACACTCTTATTAGGTTTGCTAGTTTTGAATTAAAGCATGGCCACACAGAAAGCAATTAATTAAAATTATTATTATTTCAGATAATATTTCTACAACTAAGCAACAAATGCTAACTAAACTGAATTAAGTGGAAAAAATTAGCATCTTCTCATCGGGCCTCTTCTAAAACTGACTTTGAATTGAAACTTTTGAGGCGCCCAAAAATTGCTAAAGCTTCTATCAATGGCCAATCTTGTAGAGACAGAATATATTTTACCAAAACAAGAATGTGAAGCACTGAAGGACAAGACTGAGAGTGGAGATGAGGAGATAAAGCAGAAGCAAATAACCAGGAGTTATCTATTTATATTACCATTACCATATTTTTATAGGAATTCTTGATTTGCACACATTTGAAAAAGAACTCCCAAGTAATTCTTCCTCCTGTGTAGTATTTCCTGACTCTTCAGGTCAGTATTCAGGAAACAAGGACACAACTGTTTCAGTAGGACACCCAGTCATAAAAAGCATTTATTCCACATTCTCTGCTTAAGTTAGCACAGAGAGTCTAACTGCCTCTTCAGATTCTAATATTTTGCGCTGAAATTTCCTTACGGTTTGAACCTGCTGTGTTTAATTTCAGTTTATTTAAGAAGTGATTCCTAAATCTTTCCTTCACAGTTTGGAGCATATTGTCAGCTGTACAAAGAAATGCCTTTGTTGTTTAACTCCAGGAGAGAACAGGCAAGAGGACCGAGGACAAAAGGTAAAAAACATAGTTATTTTTATCCAGATATAGCAATGTCATATTTCATAAGTAACGCATTCAGCAAGCTGTAGATGCAAGAGAAACATTCCAACTCTAATGCACAGAAAGGGATTCACTCAATGAAAAATACAACGTGGGTTCTCGCAAGTCCATCACAATGAACAAACTTAACAGCATAGCTTTGGGTCACAGTACTTCATGAACTCAGATGAAAAATTGCAGATTCTGTTTCTGAACAGAAATATAAGAATCATCAATGGTGCCCTGACAGCTCTCACTGTTTATCTGGGACACTCACACCAAAGCACTGCAACAGGAGTTTACTACAAGCAGAGTCCTTGTATAGTGTTCATTCCAAGCCCTGAAAATTCATGCATGTATCCTCTCCTCCACATTACTATATTGCATTCGTTACATCATTGTAAAAAAACACCTTTAACCTTATTAAAAAATATTAAAAATGTAACAAATATATATATACTATATATAGGATATATATATATATACAGTTTTAAAAGAGCATTTTGAACGATATTAATTGATCTAATTAGCCCCACATGAAGGAAATCAATGAGTTAATACAGATATTATAAAAGTTTTCATAGCAAATATCTTCCAAATCCTCTGCCAGTGTTCTAATCTAATTCTTTTATTTGGTGTAAATTTGAGCCTCTAAAGTGATTTCAAAATGTTATTTTAAGCTTGAGAGTTGCTAACAATATTTCCTCATGAGATGTACTGTTTGAATGTTATCTTCTGCTGCAGGAAATATGGAGTGAAAGTGTCTTTAGAGCATCTTTTCACAGCCCAATTAATATTAGCCCTTGTTATTGTCATATGACAATTTTCTTAAGGCCATATTCATGTTCAGGCACACCAATATACATAAGAGTGCTATTACATCTCTTGGACTTTTGTTTAGAAAATATTAATGTGCAACTCTTAATCAAAAATATTGTACACTGGCATGTGCTAACAGGAGATGCTAGAATAGCAGAGTATCATTTTACAGAAAGTGTGGAAAACAGAACATATCCAAAGATGTCTTTATCTCATTTAGTGGCTGAAATTACCTAATTCCATTAAAAAAACCACTGAAATACACAACATATTCCCTGAAGGAACTGTAATGGGCTTTACAATTAGCCATGAAATAAACCTCTCCACAAAACAAATATCTTTGCAGTAAATAGTATTAAGGTAAAGAACAAACTGTTAAAAGCCTTGTTAGAACTCTGATGGCTCTCTCTTCCCTCTCATCACAGCCCCGACTGCTGGTGGGCACCACGGCTGGTGCCAGTCCTGAACTGAGATCCAAAGCCACTTCATTCCATACTCTGGCAAGTGCCTCGGATACAAACTGTTCCTTGAGTTACAGGACATTACCAGAGTCTTCCAAGTTGAGTAAGTCCATTATACAGTGTAAGTTTATTTCAACATTACTTTCATCCATTGTATCTTCCAATCTTGCATTAAGCTAAATTTTAACTAGTGATTCCTCCTTCCCAACAGACTGCCTTGCTGCAGAGGCTGTGGATATGGACAACAACCAGCCTTCTTTGAATAAGGTTCTCAAGACAAAGCTCCTTCAAAATAATCACTTGAGAGTCATGTTATTTGGCCTTAAATTTTGCCATTATCTCAAATCCCAATCCCAAAAATGATGAAGTATTTCTACTCAAAACCACATTTTGCAGCATAACCGCTGTAACACACTGGTCCCACTGAAGGTATTTGGTCCTACTTAATTCAGTGACAAGCTTCCCATGTCAATGTATGAGAACTGGCCAACTGATGATTACCAGTGGGATAAAAAGTATGTCTTTGTCTCTTTTCTGTACAACACTAACACATGACAGAAGTGCTTTGCCAAAGGAAAAGCCTGTCCAAGGTCAGCAGTCCTGTGACTAAAGGTCTAACACATCAGCCAGTAAGAAAATACTGCTGAAAACTACTTTAAGAAGCAAGTCAATCTGACATAGCTTGGGACTGTCCACCCTACAGCCTTCTTTACACTTTATAGAGTCAAAACCTAAATTGGATAAAAATACTAGAGTAAATATACAGACTGATAAACACAATATTAATAGTTATGATCAGCTATTACACAGCACTCCAAAACTGGACTGCTTTCTTTCTGAACAAACACACGCCAGAGCACATACACGAGGTGTTTCCCGGGGACTTTCAGATACACCTCATGGTTCTATTAGTTACTTCATTTTGGCTCACCAAGAAGAAACACTAGTTAATGTTGCAGCCCATTCTCAGTTTGACTACTAAAATATTTTCCTTTTTCAGATCAACACTCTCCTACAGTAAAGACCTACAAGAAATGGAAAGTCTAAAAAGAATTGGAGCACTTGGTCAGGGGGAGAAGAAAACATGACTGGGATTTTGTGAAAAGTTAACTAAAAAAGTTACATCAACAACCAGCTGAATAACCACTGAAATAGCCCATCTGCTTTAATCTGCATATTCTGACTACAGAGACATTGAGACTTAAAAGCTTTATATTCCACTGTCATATTTTCTCTTTTTACACAAGTTTATTGTTAACAAGAACTTAAAAATTTGATTCTGGAATTGCTCTAACTTGTGTGCAAAACCCAAAAATGCAGTACTTAAAGTTAGCAAACCTCACTAAGCTCCATCATATTCAGCAGAATCATTAGGACTGTGTGTCTTATAAGGATCATGGGCTTTGCAACGAGATTACCACAAAATTTCCCAAAACAGTACGGAGAAGCTTTCAAATATTTGGATGACTTTTAGCTGAGTTTGATACTCTTACTCCTGCCTGCTTTTTCCAGCACCTCCTAATTATAAAGAAATTCCTCCTTGTGACAACAAACTCTCCTGATTGTTCACTTGCTTAGTACTTTTGACAAAACAATGAAAAGATGTGGAGCTTTGTAAAAAATTGCTTAATGAAACCACATGGAAACAAGACAGTCTCCTAAACAGAGACAATCAGGATAACTCCAATTCCCAGAAACATCTGCTGTCATCTTCAAAGAAAATAATCTTAGTGATCTTGAGCCAACTTATGATTTTGCATTAAAGAAAAACCATAAAATGTACAAAGTGAAAGGAAAACTAAAAGCAGCTAATTTTCACTCCTTGACATAAGTGGAATGTTGCTTACAAGCAGCTCTGATGGATACAACTGGATTCTGACAGAACAAGGTCCTGAAAAATTCAGATTTGCAAAGCATTCAATACATCCTTAAAGGAATGGCTGCTGGGTGGGTTTTCTTATTGTTGCTGCAGCTTAAGGTTAATTAATTAATTTATTTTATTTTTAAAGTTTGAGACTTCTTATGTTTTTTGCCATAAATATAGAGAAAACAGTATATATCAGATCTGCGTTCTCAAGCTTCCCAGCTCTGTCAGTGTCCATATTCTGAATGCAGTTTTACCAGTGAGAAATTGATAACCACCAATATGCCAAAACACAACCATAATTACCATTTCACTTGTGTCCAATAATTCCCTTGATAAACCTTTCCCTAGTTTCAATTTTCTGATTTGCTGGAACATGTTCATTCCTGTCCTGGTACAACTCACCTGCCTCAATAAACCAAGTTTAATGTGTAACAACATAAGCAGAGTGGCTGGAGTCCTTCTAGCTGGAATTATATCCTCAAGAATTCCCAACAGGTGAGGGAGCTGGCAAATTTAGCAGACTAAATCCATACCAGCAGCTTTAAAATGAAACATATGAAATGGTTAAAAAAAAGATGAGAGCATGAACCAAGAGCACAGAGGAAAAGGAGTTAAGAGGTAGCATGGGAAAGAAACACTCAGCCACTTACTTTCCCATACATGCCAACAGCTTGGTTATTTTTAATCAAAAAATGTTACTTTCTTTCTGCCCTGCCCATTCCAAAAATATTCATGTGGCTCAGGACATTTTGACATAGTTAAGAAAATTCTTCTGCCAGCTGTTTTCAGATGCTGGCACATAAGTCTGACAGAAAAATTATATTCAACTCCATGATTTTATATATTAGTAACGTGACTGCATTCACTGTACTGCCAAGTAAGCTGGGTTCTCACTCATTTTCTACCAAATGTACAAGTACCTATGGAAGTTCTTTACACAGAATTATTGGTTTCGCTCATCATCAATCAAGTTAGTGTTGATGGATCCTATACAAACTGTGTGCATAAAAAAATGAATGCTAGTGCATACAGGTATATAATGTATCAAATTAGAATTGATAAGACCACTCCTACAAGACGTCCAGAACATTGGGTTTTCTTGGACTGTGGGTAGTTTATATTATTTCTTCAATTTTTGAAGAGTCACTTTTTGGTAAAATTATGGAGCTCAAATTGCAGGTCAGACTGTTCCCCGTAAGAAAGTCCCATTTACAGGCAACGTTTCTGTAGAACTTATTACAGCTCCAGCAGGAATTAAGGGGAAGAAAGTAGAAAAGAGGAGAGAAGCCATTCAATAATGAGCATTTTCCTTTCTTGTACTTGAGCAGCAGCTGAGATGCTCACCACCCAAGTGAGATACAGCAGCTGTCCAACAGGAATACTGGGATTTGGAACTTCCAGTACAAAACTAAAGCAGCAAAAACTACACCAATTTTACTACTTGCAATGATAATTTTTAAGACAGATCTGGTGTTGGACTAAGAGATGGAGAGAAATTAAAGGGTGAGGGGCAGGTTTTATAAATCATAACTGACTCTCCTCTCTCCAGTCCACTCATCAGAACTGCCTCCAAAACATACACATAGACAAACTAAGGGATTTGTAAGCTGGGAGCTCAACAGGTTACAGCAGGGAAAGCCACAGTTTATAAATACACACAAGACTGACATAGGTCTGCATAAATTACACATAATCTCTAATTTGCAACCCACTATGCATATCTAGAAATATACTTCAAGATGTTAAATCAATATAAATGTTCCAGGATCTTCTATGGTTGAATTAAGGACTTGCCTCATAATAACCAATTGTAAAAATGACCTTGGATTCTGTGAATACCACCTCAATACCAAATTATCTCAATAAAATTTTCAAATACTTTCACTTTAAAAGACCTGAAACTTTTTGGCCATCAGAAGTTGCTCTTTCTGCAGGAGCAGTTTTGATCCGCTATACATGAACAAGCACGCTGCTTGGCTGGATTCTTGGCTCCTCAGAGAAGGGTAATGATGTGGGAAGGGAAAACACCACAGCAGAATCAACTAACAGGAAACACAAGAGCCAGGTCAGACAGGGAAAAAGATGGTAACAGGCCTGCGGTGTTTGTCATGCAAGATCAACCTAGAATTATAAACAGCCAGTTAGTTTGGATCAAAACACCTGTTTAATGATTTTTTTCTCTTTCCTCTCTTTTTTTGACACCTATTTCACACTGCTCAGAAGGCCTCTCCTGGCATAACCTCCACCCAGTTTCACTAAAGCACAAAGAATTCTTCATTCACTGAGATGCAACTTACCCAAATAGTTGTTGCTCTTTGACATCTCAGTAATGTTGATTTTAGTAGCTCCTTCAGGAATTTCCACTATCTTGTGGTAGCCAAGATTTGTTAGCGTGTGTTTGAAAACTCCAGACACAACCTTGCAAGCAGTGTTGTCCCCTCCACATATTCCACACTTGTCAATCACCTTGTCAGAACCCAGATAGTCGTCACAGCCAATGCTCTGCAAAACAAAGTAAGATTTCTTTTTCCAAGATCTTACAATTGCAGACTTTGGACATAACAATGAGCATAGTATGACTTTCAGAGAATAATCAATTCTGAAACAGTTTTGGGAATTAACATTTCAGCAATGTCTTCTTTGGTTCATCTGTATGGGAAAAGGCAATAAAAACCAAAGGGTTCACACATTCAGGGTTTTCAAATTAGCTGTTCATCGTTCTGCTGTTAAGAGAATAATCTTTGACATTCTATTATCCTCATTTTAATAAACCATTTCCTATATTCTCCCAAAATTTCTAAGCTTTTCCTGCCATATCTTTTCCATATACAGTCTGATAGTTTTACCTCCCAGGTTTTTCAAACAGAATGGGAAGATGTTATCTTCATATTTCAACCAGTAATAAAATGGGTACAAGCAAACTTGCACATTAGAAATTTAGTGTTGTCCCAGAAGCTCAGGTGTGGTCACCCTTTGTACAATGGACAAAACAGCTTCCCCACAGTTATGATGCTCACTTGGAAGCATCTTCACTGACCAGGAATACAAATGTGTTTTTATTAAAAACAATACTGCGGTGTCTGTTTTTTGTAATTGTTTAAAAAAACAACTTATCTATGAGACCAATCAGCTTATGTTTTGTGACAACATAGAAAGCACTTCAGCAGCAAGCCGAGGAAGAGATTTGATGTCTTGGAATTTTCATACTGGTTATAGCCTAAGTATAGCCTGGAGATAAGTAGGAATTTGTGACTGCATGTGCACAAGCAGTTGACAGCTAAACAACACACAGACAAACCACATGGGATTTACTTCTAGAATACAGGCTTGAATTTGAATTGGTTTGAAAGGAAGCTCCAGATCCTCAAAAGGCAGTTTTAAGATAAGTAGCAGATACTTAATATACCTTGAATCTGATGACAATACCCTTAAGTTATTAAAGAGCAGAAAATCAGCTGCATATAATCAGAAACTCTGTATTCCTCAGAATAAAATTTGGGTTTATTTGTTAAAAGTGTAGAAATGCCCAAGTCAGGGCTTGCTTTTACAGGCATCATGGTCCTTAGGTATTTGAGACATTCCCCAAAATCCTTTCAAACATGGCCCAGCTGATTTATCCTGAGATGGCACAGCAACCTGTCCAACAGCAGAATGCAGCTGCCAGAAACACAGGGAACACCAGGATGTCCAACAACCCACATACACCTCAAAAATTATATGGGCTACTTCAGGACATTGCACGAATCATTTTATTAAGCCAATTTTACACAAGGACCTTTGGAAATACAAGACATCTGAGGTTTCACTTCTATGTATTCCACTGATGTCTTACTCAGGAGAAAGACCTGACAGTGATCAACAGAGGAATTCTAGCAAGAACTGCAAAAGTCAGGAAGTAGCAAGGACTCCAGAGTAAGACTAGTAGAGCTTGGCTTTATTCACAGCCATTGAAGCCAAAGGTAATATGTTTTTAGAAACATCAATTAACTCTTCAGCACATCCATGAACAATACTGGAAATCAAAATCTTCTGTTCTCAAAACGATTTCTCTCACATATTTTGTGAAAATAAATTTTATTCTTCTACTTCACCATTTGTCCTATAATGAGATACAAGAAAAATGATGTCCACAAGGTGGCACTTAAAATCCTTGTGAAGCGGATACGTAGGAGGTCACGGGGGGGGGAAAAAATGTTAACATCTTACACCTAAACACAAAGTTTGTATTGCACTTCTTTTCAAATTAGCCTTTACCACAAGTAAAAACTGCTGCTATTTTGTTATCAGTAATATATTCTTAGAATTTATCAGTCAATCCAAAGATTTTAATCTGAAATAAAAAAACTGAAATGAAGGAGAAATTCTCAAACTGTTTTTTTCTTGCATCTTATGCTCGCCTTCTCTGGTGACCAGGTGGACTTCATTTATCAATTATAAATAAGTATTTTAATCCAAATCCTAATGTCTGTCCTCCAAAGGAATACTCATTGACTTCAAAGTTGACACCAATGGGAAATTTGCCAAGTCACAGGAGTTGGCCTCTTTATGGATTTGACAAGGCAGAATTATGTCACTTTCATGGTCTTTGCAATGCAAAATTTACTATCAGAATTAAATGACTTTTGGATCTAAGTGTGTCAAACAGAAGTACTTTTTTTTTCATTCACTTGAGTGTTTGTGTAAAATGAATCACTCCCACTGAATCTGTGGAAAGGAGAAAGATCAAGTTAAGGAGCACCTGAGAAAATTTTATGTACACAAATCTTTGAGACCAGATGAGATGGAACCACGGTGCCAATGGAGTTGGATAATTCCACAGTGATGTTGTGGTGATTGGTGGCAATGCCTAAAAAGCAACTGCCACACAATTGCCACATCCATCTTCATTATGGGTAAGAAAGAGGACCTGAGACTCAGTTACAGGTTGGTCACCCTCATAGCAGCTGCAGAGCCAATCCTGGAAGTCATTTCCAAAGATATGAAAGACAAAAAAATGACTGGGAACAACCATCACAAACATCCCAAGGTCAAGTCATGCCTGAACAAGCTACTGTCTTCTGTGATTGAATGACTAGGGCAGAGGATAAGTGCAGTGGACGTTCTGTGCCTTGACTTTAGTGAGGCCTTCAACAGAGTCTCCCACAGTCCACACTGGAGAAATCCAGACTGGGAAAGTTGACAATAAGGTGAGTAGAAAACCAGTTGAATTGCTAGACCAAAGGGTAGTGATCACTGCCTTAAAATCCAGATGACAGGCAATTCCCTGGGAGGGATCCTGGAGTCAACACTGTTTAACTTTTCTTGTAGGACCTGGACAATAAGGCAGGGGTATGCTCTCAGCAAATGCACTGATGATACCAAATTGCAGGGGGACAGTGAAACCAAAATGCAAAAAGAATAAATTAAACAATAAACTCAAAATATTAAATGGTAAGAAAGGCCAAGGAACTTTGTCAAGAACAGCTCATTGCACACTTTCTCCAGATGATTTTTTATGTATAATACATAAGAACTTCTAAATGAATGAGGAATTGTATGGTTAGTTAGTGAAAAAGCAAATGCAAACATATTTGATGCAAGAACTTCACTCTCTGAGCAACTTGAATCTGCTGCATTTATCACTGTGATTAAAAACATTTGATGAACTATATTGAGGAGAGACTATTAAAAAAAACCCCCAAACTATTTTGGCACATAAATGATAATCTTTTTTATCAAATGAGTCAGCTAAAAAGCACACGATACATGTTAACATAAATGTTAATTAAATGGGATCCTAACAGTAAACCAGATCCTACGTCAGAATTGGCTGCAAAACCAAAAGTGCAGCTCTACCTGTGGGGTTCTACTGCAATACACATCATATGAGTCCGTGGCACTCTCCAGAAGGTATTAGGTATTTATCCACAAAGTCAATTATGATACTGGCCAGGAAAGGCTAAGTAGGTCCTTAAACACTCGGTTTAGTTTGGAGGTGACAGTCTGGACTCGTGCTTTAGAACTTGTAAAAGGAAGTCTGGATAAAGAACGCATTGCAAGAGAAATTAAGAGAGTCCCAACTTCACTGATTTCCCTCAGCTGCAACTCACAGACGTGCTGCCCATTTAATCCTTTCCCTCTAGGCAGGAGGTACATCAGATTAGTAACAACAAAGCAAATATTGCTTTGGCATCTCAAAGCTTTGGCTCCTCATCTTTCGAATTACAGTTGGCATTAGTGGACTTTTTGATTCCTTTCCCAGCTTCTGATGCTTGTACCCCAACTTTTGTTTCTCATCTTTAATAAATCTCTCCACTAGGAAGGATGCTAGTTTTTGTGGTGGTTTTTTTCCCCAAACCTAAGCACAGCTGACAAGTGATTGGCTGGATGGGTCTCTCCTCAACATGAGAAGCTGAGGATAACAAGACCACTTTTCTCTGGCCACTATTAAAACCTTTGACCTTCATATATGAACTTACAGATTTAACTCCTACAATTAGATAAAGATAACTCCTTTCATTTCTGTCTGCCTGTTATGAATATTAAATGAGGCACTAATGAAAATAACATGACTGCTAGAGAGTAACAGCTGAACCCTGAGGGAGCCAAAATGTTTGTGCTTCACAGCATTCTAGTAGAACAGCAACCAAATGACAGCACACAGCCCTGCTGTAAGGTCCTTCCCATGTACAAACAGAAGTATCAGGTTCAGCGGTGCTTGTTCTTCAGTGGAAAGGAAATAAACAGGGTGTTGAGCAGTGAGGAATCATGACTATACCCATAGAACAAGAGGTACCTTCAGAAAACCTCCAAAGGCAGAGCGCAACAAAACCAGCAGAGCCTGCTTGTCTCATGTCAATGTCCCAAATGTCTTCAAGGTTGCAGCGTAACCCCCATTTGCTTTACAAATCAAAGGAGCAATGCTGAGAATTTACATTCAACCACAGGATAACAAACAACATTCTAATGGCTCTCACTTGATTTGTGGTTAGCTATAACCATAATTTTTACTCAAACATTTGATCCTGCTTTGGCTTTCAAATATTTCCTGCTGTCCACAGGCCTAACGCTCACAAATCTTTGATGCTATTTACAGCCCTACACAAATGCATTGTGGTCACATCTAGAGGTCGCCCACTTAATTAATCACAGATTTTCTTACCTGCACAATAGCTGGTTTCATTACCTATCTGTGCTTTACATTGAGCTGCATTTTGTCAGATAAATTTCTGAGAGCAAGAAGAAGCAAGCTATTCATTTTTGACAACCTTAAGAATTCAAATGACATTTATAATACCTAGATATGCACCAGTTTAATAAAAAAAGCTACTCACATAAAGACATATAAAGACTCTTTCATTAAGACATTCAATAGTTTCTTGCTGGCTAGAAAATTACTTGAGAGAAAAAAGGTTTTATTCTTGTTACAATGGAAAAAGAAAAGCCATCCAGGAAAAGTAATCATGTGAAAAGATGTTCTTAAAGATATCAACTAGTAACAGCTAATAGAAAAGGATTAAAAATGTAAAGCATGCATCTCACACTGATACCTCTGGCAGTTAGCAAAACAATTTCTCTTACCTTGTTTTTTTTCAAGGAAAGATAATATAAATGAGACTTGTAGCTTTTCCATACACAGTGTAATGTGGATGAAACCTCTCTTACCTTTAGCAATGGCTGCTGCAAGAAATAGCTGAAACAGCCCATTGCTGGCTGTCACCTTATCAAAGATAGATATTCAGGTTTGAGACCTCCCCTCGAGAAAAAAGTATTAAAGGAGTTTGTTACTCAGATGTTTAGAAGTGGTCATGCCAGCAGCATTTAAGAGTGAAGGAGATGAAGATGCCTCATCCCAACATGTACATTCCACTGGAAAGCTCACACCTAAAAAAGTGAGGGCAGGGTTTGTGGGCCTTTCCCCATTTGATCATACACAGTTCAGTCAGCAGCACTCAGTTATGCCTGAGTTAGAAGAAATCTGTCTAAACCTTTCCCAGGTGGCTCTGGGCACTGGATCAAGCTCATGCACATGATCCTCCCACAGAAAGGGACAAGTTTCACCATGCCTGTTCCCATACACATCTGCTGCTAGAGCACAGCAGCACACCCAGGCTGTCCTGGGGCTTCAGATTTGGGTCTTCATCCTTTAAAGTGAATCAGATTGCTCATATTTATTAAAGATGGGAATACCATGATAGAAAAAAACCCACACACACAGAAGAACCTGAAATTGAAAGATTATCTTTTTTTTCTTCATCTGAACATTAAATTTGCAACTAGAAGCTCCATACCCTGAAAGTTCTAATCCTTAAGAGGTACAACAGGTTCAGATGGTATGTGCACCTCTAAAATTGCTTTTTCACCTCAGAAAACTTAAAAAGGACAGTAAAGCTCCTTTAGTCCAAAATCAGACTAAATCTAATCTGAAATAAATATTCCTAAATCACATATAGCAAAGCACCCACATCTGCTTGAATGTATGGATCTGCTGCATATATGCCAGATTACTTGTTATCATAGACTAGGCAAGAGTAAGCAAACTCTATGCTTCTAATTATACAACTCAGCTGGAAAAGCAGAAAACCACTTCATATCCAAGGTCAGATACCAACACCACACATCATAGTTCTTTAAGAAGGGTATCTTGTTTCCTAGAATTTGTACACAAAGTGCATGTTTATGATGTGGATCATAAGGCTGAAGCCATCAAAAATGCAGACAGGGCTTGGATGTACAGACATCCTGAACTCAGTAACAGTGCAGTCTGAAAATGCTTGAAATGGTTCCTAAAATCCAGCCTGATTTGACCTTATGGCAATGACAAGAAACAGTTAACAAAATAATTGAGTTTATGAAATTGATATTAACTTTATGCCTTTTTAAAACATCCCTTATCAAAGTGGCTAAAACTAATGCATGTCAGCACCACCCTGATCATATCTCAGTATTATTGTTGGCAAGTAGTACTGTGCCCATTTCAGGATTAAATGAAAGGTCTCCACAATTCCCTTCAAAAGCTTGGTACTTCAGAGAACAAGTGTAAACCACAATATAACCTATCCAAACATATAGCTGTTTCTCCAGTACAACAAACCTGCTGGCCTCCGAATTCTGCATTTTAAGTTCTCTCCTGAACTTTTACAATGCATCCCTTTATTACTTTCTGGTTCATGAATGTCATAAAGACCATAAACAAACAGTAATAACATTTGAAGACAACCCCAGGAAGAGAGCTGAAGAACACAAATAGTTTCAGTTATGACAAGTTCAGAACAGCCTCCTGAGCACTTGCAGGCAAACACTCACCTCTCCCACTCAGCAGTGAGAGAGTTGCTGCTTTCACAGCAAGAATTTCATTGTTTGAAGAAAAGTTCTATGGCACGATGATCTCTTTGAAGCTGTTTTTATCCTGCCCTTTAGAACAGGAGACAGAAAAATGGACTGGCATATTTTCCATTTGAATGCAATCTGTTTCTTCTGAAAAATCAGAACTGGCAGAGTAGTCATTCCACAATGCAGGCGACAATGTTGCTGCCAGGAGTGGGAGCTTCCATTCAATACAGTTCTATTTTTTCCATCCTTGGTGCTGAACATCCATTTAAAGAACATGGGTGATTTACCGAAATAAACAAAATTTATGTACTTACACAAATACAAATACTTTCTCTTCTTAAAGAAACTATACACTATATGCTGCTGTAACTGAGATACTCGCAAAGAAATCTTTTAAACTTACAGGTTCAAATTTTCTAGTTTTTAATAAACAAAATAGATTTTATTCTTGCAAAGCTCTATTTTGAACTTGCAGTGCTAAAAAACTAAAATTCTGCCTGTCCTATAGAAAATAATAACCCTTTAAAATTGCCCTGTAAAACATGTGGAATCTAAACATTCTGGAGCTTTATATACTCCTGTTGAGCAGAATTTAGGAAAAGAGGCACTGCACCCTAGCTCTGTTACAGAAGTTAAGTATAAAGTCCATTTCACATTCAACCATCTGGATTTTTGGCTGTACATTAATGCTGTAGGGGAAGGAAATGTGTGAATCCAAGAGGGAGATCATAAGACCTGAGGATGTGATGGCATAAAAAGCTCCTTCCAAGTGTGTGTCTGTATCAGAAAGAGGAACACCCATTTCCTATGAATACAAGTACCCGTGAAAATTTCTTTATGGAAGACTCCACACAGCTGCAGATCACTTCTCTTTAAGATCTCCTGTGGCCCTGAGCATTTGTCAGACTTTTTACATTTATCTTGAAAGAGATGATTCTTTGCTCTGCAGCCAGCAAGGACTGGATTTATCTAGTGCTTGGTTCTGCAAGGTGTTGCTGCAAGGTTTGTGCCAAAGTCCTATGCTGAGACTCAACAATTCACACTTCAGAAACAGCCTGTCTGATTAAAACAAAAAATGACATTTACCATCATGTGAAACATATTATTTCCAGGAACTGTTTCTTCCTTACCTCTGTATAAGCTCTTCTTGATTATCTTGCAGCCAAGGTATGAAATAGATTCGCTTGGCTCACGTTCTTCATTCATTTTGTTATACTGTTCCTGGGGTTAAAGCAGTTTAGTTCAAATAACTCCTTGTCTATATAATATACTAAAACATTGTTCTAAACACAACTGGTCTGTACTGAAGAGGGAAGTTTGCTCTGCTCTACGATCTTCACCTACTACTTGCGAGAAATGATTTGCAAAGATGAGTTTCTTTTTTACAACACAATTTTGTGGTGCCAGACATGGAATGAGAGAGTACCAGCATGCCATCCCTGCTTACAGAGCACGTGTCTGAAGATGGACAGAATAAAGTTCTGGAAAAACACGTAACTAAACTTATCCATCTTTCTGTAACATAAGTATGATTCATATAAAAATAACAGTAATCTAGACTAGTGTATTTTTAGATAAAAACAAGCCCTCCTTTTCACTTGTTTTAATAGGCTTCTTATATGGGACTAATCAGTTTACATCATGACACATTTTTCATGCTCGAACACGATCAAAAAAGGCAACATGTTTTGAGTGACATTTCTGCAGCCAGAAACCAGGGAATTTATCATAATTTATCTGTTCTCCTCTTTGATCAAGTCCAATTCTTAGGGTGCTGATTTTCCTATAACTCAGAACTGTAGACCAAAATCCCCTTTATAGGCTTCTAAACCTATTCAGCCTACAGTGAAGCAGTTTCTCAAAGAAAACCAAAACTTTAGAATGGTTCTTCTCTAGATAATGTTACTGAATGTACCAAGTTCCCTCTCAATTACCTGTGTATATGGCTTTGTGGGGTTTGCACAGGGGTTGTTTAGCAGCTTGTATTACAAGAGAGTTATTTCTTGAGACCTAAGGATTTTTTAAAGCTGCTACTTAACTAACCTATCTTAAACATCTCAAAGTAGACATGAAATGTTTAGAAATACTAAAATTCTTGGTATTAAGACTTAGAAAAGAACTAAAATAAATTCCCTTTGAAAATTTTTATTTTTGTTCATCAGAGAGAAAACGTGCAAACCATCAGTGACAAAGTCCCTAAGCAACGGAAAACTGTGCATTTCTCTATTTTGGTTGGCATACAAATAAGGAAAAACATGGGGTCTAATGCCTTCCTCAGAGGAGTGTGCTCAGCTTCACCATGGTGTCAATAATGACTTCATCCCTAATTTGCACTAGAAATCCCTGGCTCCTAGTAAATTCTATCTAATGTGAAGGTACTCAGGTTAGCAAAAACCCTCAAGTATGAAGAGCTTCAGAAGAATCTCAAGGCCATTTTTGATCAGGTCCTTTGAATGATTAGATTCCATCACCAAAATTCTTCCTCTATTCTCAAGAACACAAAAGCAGAGGCCTTGAAAGTCAGATCAAAGGTCTGCTCTTCAAAGGTATAAACATTGGATACATAAGAGTGATCCTAAAACTAGGAAAAATATATGCCATTTTGAGAAAATATTCTTCCAGGCTGCATTTTTAATTTGAGGCACAAAGTCCAATGTAATGTCTTTCTATCATTTAGTAGTCTTTTATTGGATGTGTATGTACATGCTTAGCTTCCTAAATTTAGCAGACCTAATTCCTCTGTCAGTGATTTCTATACAGGCCACATCATCTTCATTTGAGAACAGCCAATTTCTGCCAGTGCCTTGTAGATCTTGTACAGAGGAAGACAATGAGAATCATTTTCTCTTCATGTTCTCCATGAATTCTCAAGTTTTATAGACTTCATTCAATCATCCCACCCAAGTTATTGTTTGTTCAGACTGAAATGACCATCCCATGGAATCCTGCTTGTTTTATTCCATTCCCTTGTCAACTGTGTTGGCATAACTGCCCGTACTGTAGCTGAAGAGGGGAGGCCCATGCACTGAGATGCCCAGTGTGCACCCTGGGTAGGTTTGTCTGTCTGTTCATACTCACACACAGAACCTGTTCTGTTTTCACTGCTTTCTTAATTCATAACTTCTGATTAGCTTTTTTACTATTTTACAGTGAGCTGACATTTTTGTCAAAACCTGGTGTTTTTCACTGCGTCTATCTTTTTCTCTGTGGATGACTTGCTTTAATTGTGCTGAACAGTACAAGCCTAAGCTGAGATATAGGGGCAATTGTTTTTCTTCCCCATTAAGAAACCTTATAACGGTAAGTTATAAAGCTTGGGGTTTTTCTCTTAACTGGTTACTTATCCACAGTATGATCTTTCTTCTTACTCCATCCCAAATTAACTTCTTAATGGCCTTTATTAAGGAAACTTGCATAGAAAC
Organism: Serilophus lunatus; assembly: GCA_013399895.1. Classification (NCBI taxonomy): domain Eukaryota; kingdom Metazoa; phylum Chordata; class Aves; order Passeriformes; family Eurylaimidae; genus Serilophus; species Serilophus lunatus. Next base: position 1,183,891 of record VXBA01000138.1, read on the forward strand.
TGTAGAAATCCAAACAAGATCTTCCTTGTCGCATTTTGTGGATATATCCCTTCAAAGAACTTAAATACACTGAGTGAGCTGGATTCCCCTTTAAAAAATAATGAAGTAGCTACATCCATTACAAGTGAAGTGAAATTTTTGACCAGGAGATTACATGAAATACAAATTATGGCAAAATATTTGTTCATACATGAGTGGATTACTAACACCTGAAAATAATTCCTAAATATTACAGAGATTGGGGAAAATTCAATTTTAAATTGGAATTTCAATTTTTTTAACAGACTAATTCTCTTCCTTTTCTTATCTCATTCTTTGAATATCCCTTACTTTGGTGCCTTTGCAGAAGGCTGCTACATCTAACAGTTTTCAGGACTTTTTTAGGAATGCACTTTTTTGGAAGTCCAATCCTGTTTCAAATATCATTACAGGCTCTGCACAGACAGAGCCACAACCACATTCAGTTTTGTTATGTAAAATGGCATCTGAATTTCAAACACAAAGATTTATTGTAAAACAGGAAAACAATTAAAAGGAATTTCTCATAGATTACTAGTAAATGGATGGATATGCAACAAAGATCAGATTTCCAGAATTTTATGCTTTCCTTATTTCCCAAAGTCACCACATAGTCCTCATGTATTTGCTATATCCTTGTATCCTCATCAGACTCGGAAAAAAAATCCTGCCAGAAGGATTTAAACCAGTTTAATTGAGGTTCTTGTAAACTCGTTATATGTGGTGAGGTTCCACTATGAGCCTCCAACTGCACCACAGCTACTGCCTGCTCCTGATACATCGACTGCACACAGCATTCACACAAGGAAGTGATCCATTAATCCAATCACTACAGTTTTGTCTGTTTATATCCGGAAAGAAGCATCCAAGTTTGAGCCAGGTTATCTTCCTAGAGAGGAACAGATAATACACATGAGCAGAGAGGACTGTCCGTGTCTTTAGGGTGATGAAATGTGCTCTGAGGCACATCTATCATCTGTCACCTTTCAGCCCTTATGTTTCCCCAGGTCCAAAGATGACTGTTCATGGTTCTGCATCTTTCAGGACTTCTGTTTCCTGGACTGATATACTGGAGAGGGGAAAGGAACAAGTTTTGAGTAGTCATTTAAACATGGATTGTGTATTGGGATTTTTTCAGCAAAGATGAATTAGAGCAGAAAATGTATAAAAGAAGTTGTTCCTCCTATTATTTGAAAAAGTTTTGTCAACAGCATTTTCTTACATTTCAAACAGAAAGACTGAAAAAATAGAGATACTACAGTTGTCATTCTGTGCCTCACTGATTACAAGTTTTATGTAGCAAGTTTTATGGCTAACTAGATGAATGAGAAAAGATAATGGAAATGCAGCAGATAATCTTGTCTACTTGAATCCTGGATTTTTTTTATTTTCAAGGGCTTTTTCTTTTGATACTAAAAAGGGTAGGGTTGTTTTGTACTATGTAAACACTCCCTCATCTCTCCAAATTGAGAAAGCAAGAGGTCTCAGTGAAGAATTATTTTATATAACTGAGAACAAAGGAAATAACTAACTGGTTTCTGCCATTACTAGCATTACAACTCTTCTGACCTGGTCTAATATCAGAGAATCCATCACTTAGAAACAATTTTTAGGGAAGAAAACATGTATGCCAAGTTCTGCAGAATCTAATTCATATTTAAGTACCACTATGTTCCAACACTGCTCCCCAGAATACAAAAACCTCAGCTTTCCAAGACACAGACTCCCCACTTGTCTTTGTTCTGTAACAGGAGATTTGTGTTTACCTGCTTGGTATGTGTAGACAAATGTCCCTATGGGTATACTGAACAAACATTTGCACTTTTTGCAATTTCAAAGTTAAAATAAAAAAATATTTAGCATTTTCTGAAAAATAGGTGACGAGATAAAAAAGTGTCCCAGTGTAATATTCCTGTAAATTTCTGACTGTTTCGTGTTGCTTAATAATACAGAAGTCAAGAATAGAGACTATGTGAGGGACCCTTGGGAGGGGAGAAGTTAGATTCACTGTCTTTCTAATAATTCCCAATGTGAAAAGAACTCCAGCCCTTGCCAGCAGACTAGTCCCAACTGGCTTTAGACTAGGGTTATGTTTATTCAAGTGTTCTCCTTTATGAAGAAAAAACTTGGCTTTATTTCAAGGTAAAGAAAAAAGCCTCCAAGCAGCAAAATACTTTAAGGACAGATGTCTGATCTTGAAACAGCAGCTAACATAGCCAGACTGTATCTGTGCAATAAACACTTACTCATTAGCCCTCCCTTTCAAGTGCATGTATTTCTTTTTATCCACGATGTCACTCACAAAAAAGGTAACACAGAATACACTGTTCTCCATTATCTCCCAGGACAACATTAATTCCTTTAATTCTAATAAATTTCCAATTCACTAACAAGTGTTGCTTTCTTTTTTCCCCCCTCCAGGAGTTTAACTATTCTTTTACATTTGGAACTCTGGTGTGGAGAACAATGAGGAGCAGCAGCACCCAGCAACTTGATACCTCAGGGCTCTCCCATGAACCCAGCGACCACTGGGGCCTGTGCTTCACCCTGCAGTGCTGGCCCCAGGTCTTTACTTCCTCCCCACCTTGGTCTACCCACCTTTGAGACTACTTGCCCTGATATAATTTCATCCCCAGCAATATTTCAAGCTACAATCTGGTTTTAAAAAAGAATGAGAGAAAGAAATACAGGCTGAGCTGGTAACTATAGTAATGGCTAATATTTTCAAATGCTTTCCTATAATATCCCTGTTGCTTTTAGAGGGCTATAACTCTGCCAAAACTTAACAACCCACACTGAAAATTTCCTTGCCAGGGTCTTGAAACAAACTGAACATTTCTTTTCAAAGAAAATAAACAGCAAAAATAATGTTTTTCCCCAAAATAACTAGGATTAAACAAAATTGTGTGTTTTGAAAATAATTTTTAAAAGAACTTACAGCTGATTTACTCAGAAATGCCTGTATTTTTCTTTTTTAACATCAGGGGCTCAAAACTGGCAAGGAGACTGAGACAGTATCAAGGATGTGATCTTTTGTCTGCTTATGAAAAGATGCCCATGTCTAGTCAAGATTAAAACCTCTGAGTATCTCCGTAGCATCTAGTCAACACACACAAGTTAAGAGTTGGGCAGCACAACACTAAAAAAAACAAACCAGTCATACCATGCCTGCTCCAGAGTTTCAAATAAGTTCCAGACTTGGCCTGCAATTGCTACTGTCACAAAGCAAGGAGCTTGCAAACAGCCTGCTGTCACTGAAGTAGTAGAAGCAGCTCCGAAACACTGTTTTATTGTTCATGACCGAGGATGACACAGTCACTGGGAGATAAGGACAGAAAGAGATGCTGGAGCACAATGTACAGGAGGTGTATTTTCCCAGCATATGGACAAAAGAGGAGAGGACGAGAGGTTTACAGCCAGAGCCTGCAGAAATTGTACCAAAGAATTTGCATGTTAACACTTCACCTGCTCAGCAAACATCTGATATCCAGCAGCTTTTTATGTAATGACTTCTAAATACTTGCTGGCCTTTATGAGAGTCCAGGTGATTCCCTGATGAAATCTGTTGGAAGAGAAAGAGTTTGCAGCTTTCCTTCTTTAAAAACAAAGCTTATATGACTGTTCAATACAGGAAAATGACAATATTCAAGTACATCTCAATAAGCTCTCAAATTCTCTATCCCCACCTCCTGAACTCCTATTAATTCCCAAGTTCAGCTAGAGGTGCAGTGACATACCCCCAATATTGCATCCATACTAAGTAGGTGGGGTTGTACCACCAGCAGGTGAGAAATATTTTGTCTTAGTAAGAAAATCTTACAGATTTTATTGAACAGTCTGGCTTCCCACTTAATTTGGTTAGGCATTCCATAAATGCACTTTAGTCCCAAGGCATATTGAAAGTGAAGAGAGAGTACCAAGTCCAGGCTTCAGAATGTGAGTTTTAGACAGGGCAGAGTGTAGTACTCTCAGTTGTCTAATTATTTCTCACTCTTGGCTGCTCCAAGCTCACACACATTTACAACAGGTTCTTGTGGTCGTTCCTGGACTGCTCCAAAGGCCACATTCCTGTTCCACAACAGCACAAGGCCGATGCCTGTCAAGGAGGTTTAGAAACACTGGATTAACCTCAGTCCTCCCCTGAAGAAACACTCCAGCTCTTTAAATACCAGAAAGTCATAAACAGCCCACGGTAGGAAGTGGGATCACCACAACTTCACCTTCAGCCTGCCTCCATATATCCAACATCTCTGCCCTTTCTGCGGTTTAATTAACTCAAAACCTGCATTACCAACCTGCAAAGCCAAGCTAATATACTCTGGAGCCAGGACTGAATCCAGCATTCTCCCTACCCTGAAAGTGATACCCTCACAACAAGACAAAGTAAATGTCAACAGTCTTTGGCCTAACCAAAACCTAATGAAATAATTCCTATCTCCTTTGACATTACCCCAAAAGTTAAGGAATCATCAAGCACAGATGTCCTGCAGCAACATGTTCTTTCAAGAAACTCATATTCACCATTGGGAGGTAATTTCCTATCTTGACTTCCACAGTAAAACTAGAACCTACTATATCACGCTAACAGCAAAGCACATTCATCTTTTTCCCAGCTCTTCTGTTCTTAGAATGTGCAATCCATCTGCCAGTAAATTAGCCTGGCCTCAGGGACTATGCAATATTCTCACTCACTCACTGTATGGCACCAATTAGACAATTTCAGTTTCTGACGTATTTTAGACATTTCAAAATCTATCACTCAAAGTACCAGCAAACTCACTGATGTAACTTGATAATTACACATTATTTGTGCCAAGACATGACAGTTAGGATTAATCACAATTTGCCCATGCTTGATCCCCAGCAAAATCACAAACCCCACTCTTCTAGAGCCCTTGCTGTTCAGCCTTATTCTCTCTACTCCAAATGTACTGATAAAGCACATTAAAGAAGCCAAAGTAACACCACATTTCTAATCAAGGCAGATCCACATTTGGGCTCTTACTGGAAATGAATACAATTTTTCCTCTGGCTGTAAACTGAGGATTTTCTTCCATTTAATTCTGCCATTTTAAAATTTATTACTCTGTCATTGAGTGCTTTTCAAATAGAAAACTGTTGATTTCTTTCAGTTAGCTCTATTTTACTTACTGTGGCTTGAAGGGAAAAACATTACTCTGTGAGCTGCTGTGAAGGATTTGAGTCCCATTCCTTTTTCTATCCTGCTTGCTTTTCTCCGGTCTTTTCTCTCTACTTTATCACTCAAGTATCTGTTTATCCATAGCAGGGAGAAGGGGAGAGAAATGAAGAAAAGTGTTGTGCTTAGTCTCCTAAATTCGTTATCTGGGCACTGAACTGAACAGTAACTCTGCTACTTCATTTATGGGAAAAAACCCCACATATTTCTCAATCACACAAACTCTGTGGAAAAAACGTAGCACTTTTCCATCATATAATTCACCAGCCACTAAGGAGATGCATGAACCACCAACCTACATTTCCCAGTGCCTTTGGACTGTGATTTACTGAACTGGTCCCACACAGCCAGCAGGCACTCTGACTAATATTTGCTTTGGTATAGCACTTCCAACTGTCCAGTGTAAACACAAATGCCCATCACAGCAGGAACAGAGCAAATTCTCTGACATTCAGCCAGACAGCCCAGACAACTGTCCTCCTGCCCAAGACTCTTCGGCTTGCTCTGTCTTCCAGAAGGCTACAGCTTAAAAACTCTGTAATAATTTTTATTCTCTTCATCCAAATAGAATTAAAATCTCTTTGGAGCACATCTACTCATCTAAGCTTTTATGGCACATACAGTTAGTTGATAAGAGAATTTCTGTATCCTTATCAGAGTCTAACTTGCCTACAAACACTCTCTGATTTTGAAATAGTATTCAATGCTTTAGAAATGCTATTTAATTCCAGTTGTCCTAAACATCTACTCTAGTGCCCACCACAACACAATCACTGGCCAACTGCAGAGACACAACTGTCAGGAATGAAGAACTGCACTGGGGATCTTACTCTGTATGAGGTCATCAGGACTGAGCTATAACTTAAGAATGTGCTACAAAGAAGCAGAAGTTAAAAGAAAAGTGTCATATAAGTTAATATAGTAGAAACAACAACCATATAACATTCCAGAAAAATATGCTGACATTACATCTAAGGGCTTAGAAATGCAATTATCTTGTCCAAATGGATGCCACAAGGTATATTTATATATATACTGATATTATTTCATAAAAACATTAATAATCAGTTCTCATAAAAATGAGACTAACTATACCATCCACCCACATGAATTTATACAACTGCAGAAAAAATCCACACCTGGATAATTTCCTCATTTCAATCCTGCACTATGTCCAGACTCTACACACACAAAAAAAAGCAAAATAAACTTTTCCCTAATGCAAAGTAGTACAAAACAAGTAACTGCAAAAGCAGGCAGTACAGTGTCAATAAAACTTCTGATAAACTTATGTTCTTCCAATTAGAGAAACAGCCAAAAGCTATATGAAAACAGCCAAAAAAATACCAATGGCAAGCAAGGAAAGCGCCAGCCAAACAAATGCACTGTTTGGTTTCCTATCCAAGGAAGGAGAGAAGGAAGAGAGGTGAATTTCCACCTGGAACAAATTCATAAACCAATCCAGAGCACAGAATTCTGGCAGCTGTGTTTGCTGCTATACTGAATCAATATCCTGATCAAATTTGGCAACACTCATGGGAGCATCCGTTCTCTGCATTCAGCCCTGTGTAAATATTGAAGCAGCACAGCTCAGAGTTCCCTGTCCACAGAGGATCCAGAGCAGGGAGGGTTTCCCAGCAGCTCCCTGCAAGAGGAAGTGGAGGGAACCAAATTTTCTATCATCATGCACAGTCTACCTGCAGAACCACTCACAACTAGCCATGTGCAAACTCCTCAGATGTGCACAAAGCAGCAGTGACTGAAAAAGGCAATGATACATAAGCATCTGTTATTCCAAAATGTGTGCAGTGATACAACAAAGTATTAAAATGCCTACAACAAACTAGAGATGAAATAAATAGAAGCACAAAGGAATAAACGAGGGGGAAATGACTTCATCAATAAAACCATACTATTATACAAAAAAGTAAAAAGTTATCCTCAGAAATCAACTGAAAGTGAATTAGAAAACTAAGTCCAACTCTTTCACAAGTCTTAAGGTTGGTCTAAGTCAGCTAGGTGACTATAAAGAAAAGCACTACAATGCAACTAGTGCTTCCTAAAATTTTAAAACGTACCATTCCACACAATCTGGGTCTATTTCTCCAAGATTCACCTGAAAAAAACCAGCTCACCAGAATGGTTTCTTAGCAGTTTTATTTTACATAACTTTGGAATCCAAAAAGTCACAGGATAACACACTCCCTAGTCCTTAAAATAATCAAGGAGCATTACCAAAATGTTCAGTATCTACTTATGCCAAAACACTGAAGGGCCCTACAAATTGCTGTCAAGATCTCGTGAATTTGCTGAAAACCACTACTCTAATCAAAGCTATGTTACATCCAGTGTATGTTTGCAGTCATGTTGTACAGACAACTTCCTGAGCAAGAATCAGTATTTTTCCAAATGAACATTCCAGACTGCATTTGTGTTGCTTACATCTACATTTAATATCAGCAAATTCAATAAAATACATGAAAATTTTGCCTACTAGTTCAGCTCAGATGAAACTCCAGAGCTGAACTCTAAGACTGATAGTACAATGGTGTAATAAAATTTACAGTAGATGGGAAATTACTTAAACAGCATAAAGGAAGGAAGAGTATGTTACATAATACTACCATCTTATGTTTTTAGTGATGACAGACTGGCTGTGAAATGATAGAGATTGCAAAGATACCAGTGCTGGCTGAGCAAAATCAGTTTTAAGGTAGAGACCAACTGAAAGATTAGTAATCAAATGAGCAGAGGATACAACTGGAAAATTTAACAAGCAAATTGCACAAACTAGCCTCCATTCTGAGGCCAACTGATGGTTGACAAGTCATTCTACTCCTATGAAAAATTTTGAATCATTTTTCATTAATTAGATTACAGTACTGTCTAGAGTAAGAGAAGTCTTGCAAAGGCAGTTTCTTGAAATATTCCAAAAGACAGAAAGACAGAGTGTCTTCATAATATTTTCACAGAGACAAACCATAACTCTGAATGAAGTGCAGGTCAGTTCTACAGGAAGCCATATCATCTTGTAAATTTTACCCCTCTAAAACCTCTGATGTGTTAGATAACTTTGGAATGCTTCTTTCTAGAATTCTAAAACTTTTCCTTATCTTTGATGAATTTGAAAATCCACTATTATTATCAAGCTAGCCACTAGTTCTAAACAGAGCCATTTAGAGAAAACAGTTCCCCTGGCACAATAAAAAGATGTTAATGGTTTAAAACTGTTAATTGGAAAGAGACTATATTATTATAAGACCAACTACAAGTGTAATTTTAATTTTTAGAGAAAATCACCAAATATACAGTAGACTCATGGCAACCTGAAGTACAGACTATTTCTTAATATCAGACTGGTTCTCTCCCCCTCTCCCCTTTTCTCAATCTGTAAGTGTAATCAAATGCAAGTAACTGAACTATCTACACATGGAGTTAAATTAGTTAAAAATTAAAATAATTAAATTAAGGATTTGAATGCATTTATATCACTGAGTAAATGATTCTGACATTAAATCAATCATACAAAGCAACTACCCTTATTCTACCTACTGCTCAATTCCAAATGTGTTGTTTCACCTTCCTGAATTCAGTCAGGACTACATCAGTCCTAATTTTAAGGCTGTGGACTAAGAGATAGTTTTCTAAATCTATCCTCTCAATTTGGAGATGACTGCACATCTTATTTGTTTAGCTTGGCAAGCACCACTGAATATTAATCTTTGCTTCCTGAACAATAACACACATTCCCAAATATCACCATTTTTGTCAAAAAGCAGAAATGTTTGACTCTGTTGACTAATTGATGTGCTTAGCTTCATATCCTCATTTTTTATGGATATATAATTACGCATTTTTCAATCCAGCTTTTAACCATGTAGGTTATAAACAACTGGTTTGTTATATACAAATGACAGTGCAATCATTACTAGTAAAGGTGATTACATGAAACACTTCCTGTTAACATGTCTTCAGAGTGTTTTGTTATTTCACACTGAAGAAGCACAGCATTGCTTCTGGTAATGACAGTTACAATGTAAGGTACTTCTTCACTGGAAAATTCTGCCTGAAAGCCTCAAAATTCCCAGACTTTTGCAGGACTGGTCCAGATGAGTTTTTGCTAGTGTCCCTCCTGCTCCAGAAGTGAGGATGAGTGAGCTGTGTGGTAGTGGTACCTGTCAGACTACAAAGATGACAGGCTTGAAGAAAAGATTCCACAATCCAACACCAATGCTGAATAAACAGCCCAAAGTGCAAACTAAGAGGAAGCAGAGCCAGAAGTTTCCACTACTCGGTGCTCTGTACATGAGGCACAGCCAAGAGTTTCCAGCACTCTGTGTTCTACAGCATAAGACCAAATAGATATTCAAGCCCACAGTTAATAGAACAGGAGGAAAAGTAATTCTCTGCTCCTCTACTACACTGAGCAGGATCAATGACTAGGAAATTCAAGGAGTTTATGCAAGGAACACAGACTTGCAAAATGTAGGACCAGGAAACCTTATAAAGACCACAGAACTTGGCCTATTTATGCACCTATTCCAGATGGCAACCACCATTTTACAAGAAGCTGTAAAAAAGTCACTACATGCTGTATCTTAATATATATTTATTAGAAATCTCTATGCATGGATTAGAATTCAAAAATTCATTACTTAAGTCAGGCTGTCCACACATGATGATTTGTTTCCAAAACAATAATTTCTATTATTCTGGATACAATGCATACAACCTCAATATAAAGAAAAGCCATGCCATAGAGTTTTAGAAACCTGATGCTAGCATTAAAAAAAGAGCCTAAATATTCTACCCTCTACCCTAGAGCAAAATTAGCAGCACTTTCAAGTTGTGACACAAAATCTTCAAAGCCTGCCTAACATTAACACAGAGTTTGGGTGATGTACACTGTTTAAAAGGAACTATGAAATCTGTAGGCCTGAATAAACTATCATGGTTTAGGATCCAGCCCATCCATCCCCTCCTCACAGTCCTGCATGGCTCCAGACCTCCCTGGCAGCATTCCCTTCCTCCTAGCTTGGGCCACAGACACAGGGTTTAGATCCAGAGGCAGTTTCAGGATGCCAGGGTTCAGCATGAGGTCTCATCAACATTTTCCCCTTCTGTTTCCACATTCTTTTACGTTCTCCCATGCTATGCAGAACACCACAGATTAGAGATATTATGGTACCTAATCTAACCACCAACGAAGAGAGGAGATAAACTGATCCTAGAAAAGCAAACACACCTGTGCAATTCCCATCAACCACCACCTTGGCCTACAGTAACATTTCAACAGGCCACATTTATGGCATACCCAGCCTCTATGAGAATGAAAGCTCAAACCCTAGATTCAGGTGAAAAATTCCAGGCCTCACATTCTGTTCAGTAGCAAACACTTCAATTCCACTGCACAGTAATTAGGAAGATGCTACTGCTACATTTTTGCTATTCAAGTACTCCAGGCTTGTTTCTTCAATACCTTGCATTTTGCTTGGACATAGGCACAAGGGAAAAGTGGTGTAACACACTAAATATTCTGATTTGTTTATATTTACAACCTATTTTGCACTGTTGTGTACAACACTCATTTGGGCATATGTTGACGTGGGCAGTAAATACTGTGATAAGGAAAACTGTTCTAACTGCTTTTTACTGGAGAAGCTTTGAAAACAAGTTGTAAACAGTAAATAATTTTAAGATAGGCTTTTTGTATATTTATTGTATCGGATAGGTAAACAGAAGTTTCCTGGACTTGGTTCAAGGTTTTTGTATTTATAAAGTATTTGCCAATCTTTGTTTAAACTTAAAGCAAGAAAAAGCAAGTCCACTGCTATATTTCACAGAACATCTATTCTGTTACCACAGGACAAAAACACCAACCATACTAATACTTACTGTAATTCACTGAAGAGTATCTTCTCAAACTTGGCAGTTGAATACAAAGAATTCCAAATGTAATTTTTAGCATCCCCAGCGCAAGACACTGGCAGAGTTTAGAAGGCAGGCTTTCTCAAAAGGAATGCTTTTAACTTCAGCACTAACAGGACTGAAATTATTATAGAAAAAAACATGTATTTCCTTTTTCCTTCAAACACCCACTGTCTCCTGTGCAATTCAGCCCAAAGTTATAGAAAACTCTATGTTCTAAGTTTGGTGATCCAAATTCTTCAGTCTTTACTTAGGCAAAACTCCCATTAAAGTCAGTGAAGTCAGTGGGAGTTTTGCCTGGGTAAGAACTGCTGGGTTTGGCTCAGAACATACATGGCTCTGTACGCTGAGGAGGATGTGAGGGGAAGTCATTGCTACATGTAAGTAGCTCACGTTTCCAGCCGCGAAAATCATAAATTACTTTACAACACAAAACGGTTTGGGTTGGAAGGGACCTTGAAGACCATCTTTTCAAACCCTCCTGCCATGGACAGTGACACCTTCCATCAGACCAAGTTGGTCAAAGCCCCATCCAACCTGGCCTTGGAAACTTCCAGGGATGGGGCAGCCCACAGCTTCTCCAGGCAACCTGTTCCAGGGCCTCACCACCTTCACAAGGAAGAATTTCTTCCTTATATCTAATCTAAGCTTACACTCATATACTAACGAACATCCCAATAATTTCGTACTACTTACATTACATAGTAGAATCCATACAACCAAAAGAAGAGAGAAGGGCATGTATGACCATTGGCAGAGTTCAGAGAGCAGGATGACACTAACTCTGTGTGCAGTTACAGCTTTTCAGTACAGCTTCTCACACAGCAACCATGAAAAAAATACCTGGGACGTAAAATAACTTCACTAAAAAAGGCAGGCAATGCTTGAGATGTAGAGCCGCATATATGAGTGGGAAGCTCTGCTTAAACCTCATTTTATCTGTCCTGTTATAACCCATGAGAACATATTCTTCAGTACATCCCACAGCCCCACTAGAAAAATTTAGGTTCAGAGAAAGGCTTCATAAAACACTTTTACTTTATGGATAGAGATTACTGCTGTGACATATGCATTCTAGGTCTACAAGGCTTCTCAGCCTACTTGCCCTTGTCTGTGTAAATATATTTTTCTCTCACACAAAGATGCACACACTCTGTGAATTTGGCCTATGTTCTTAGATTTGGACAGTCCTAAACACCATTAGAAAACCGATGTGGGGGTTAAGAGCAAAAACTAGTTCAAATAGAAAAGAAACAATTAAAAGCTTTACAAAGAAGCATAAATTTGATTAAACCCATTTAAGCCACACTTCGACATTCCACTGAACTACATTTTAAGTATCATCCTTCATTTTTAATTTGTTTCTGCATTTTTCTCTTCCCTCCTTCTAGCTACTTTGATTAAAATGCCTAAGTACATTTCCAACCCTCATAAACTCAACTTTTGATAAACTGAACATTTTTGCTTAGTTCAAGCAAAGGTCCTTGATAAGACTGCATGACACCCCACTATCAAAATAATCTAACAAAATCTAACAAAACATTCTCACCAGTGTATCAACCATATACAGAGTTTTTCCAAAGATTTATTTAAGCTGCAACTCTCTAGACATGCTCTTCAGGAAACTAACCGGCTTTCTAACAAAGTCCTTAATTCAATCCCAAATCTAAAGAAGTAGTATTTAAAGCACTCTATAGTTTAAAAAAAAAATTTCCCATATTCAGTACTTTTCAAAAGAAAGATTAAACCTTTCTAATGCACTGAGGAAAGAGGGAGAACCATCGCTCAGATGCCCTGTCATTCTCACAGGACTATGTGCAGTCTCACTCCACTAGATACAGAAACAAGATTACTGTTTTAAAAGTCTCTCTATAAATTTTAAGGCCTAAAAACCTAAATAATAATTTTATTGTTTTTATTTATTCTTTTGTTCCTCTCCAGTAGGCATCTTTCCATCATGGTTCATAAGAGAATTTTGGGAGACAATCCCACAAGACAAAAGTTGTTGCTGGACTTCTGCAACAGAAGCCTGTGGGAGACGCAGGATTTGCTGCAGGGGACAGGCGACACAGACCTGCGTTTCAAATACCAAAAAGTTCCATTAATGGAAGACTTGCCCGCACCAAAATCTTATGTCTCATGATTTGTCACAGAATGTTTTGACCCTCCAAAACCACAGGGCAGCCATATGATTGCCTTCACTTCCTGTGCTATTCCTCCTTTGAGTCCTTCATGATTTCCCAACCAAATCAAATTTTGTATGAAAATCTAAACTTATTATACTTAAGGGGGGAGGTAGGGGAGGGGGAGGAAAGGGGGAAATGGATGCAACAAGATGCAAAACAGTATTTCTAGAAAATTCAGACCTCTAATACAAGCAGAGATTCTCATCTTCCTCACACAAAATTTTGTTTCCAGTAAAAGGAAGTGCCTTCTTTGCACCACTAATGTTTTCAAGTAATGAGCAGAAGGGGCTCTCTCCCTTAAGTTTATCTGAAAGAAGCCAACAACCACACTGACATTCCATTTGGGAAGGAAGCCATGTGTGGTAACTTGTTGTGATGCCACTGTTGTACTTGCCTAAAAAACGTGGGCAAAGGCAAGTGAAAATAGGGAATTCGTAGAGTCAGATTTGCAAATGGATCAGCACGCACAGTTACCACACACAAAAGCAGTGAGGATGGAAATTATCTCAGAGACTAAGATGTAAAGAAGGTATCACCTTGTGCCACTTCACACAGAGAGTTGGTTTAAACCTTCTCTCCCTTTCTTTTTGGCAAGAGTGCTGAACCAGGCTGCAGCAGATATTCCCATCACTTACATCTCCTGCTGTTTTAAAACCAGTAGAGAAACTGAGCTCTCCACATTGTTGATGCAGACCAGTCCATTTCAGAAGGGACAGAGGAAAACAACAGGAAACAAGTCAGAGGACAAATAAATATTACAACTCAAGCCTTCAACATAATTGGAAAACACTAATTCTTCAAATGAAAAATACATGCTGTTCTACCAGGCTGCCATGATAGATCTTAGAAAGACACAGACAGTTTTATGGTCTTATAAGTGTTCTTTGCTGAAAGGGAAACTTGGAAGTAATAAAGCATTCTCTTATAACTGAAGCCTGACCGCAACTGCTGCCAATTCAACAGTAAACTGACTTCAAGTATGTGGAGTCAGATGGTTTCAGCCTCACCACTACAGGGAAACCAACTCTGTAGCCTGGCACAACCACTTTCTGGAAATCTGCCACGATTGTGCATTGAGTTAAGCTCCAGACAGACTGTAAGGACTGAACTTTAAACCATTTGTATTTTTAACGTACACAAATAAATTTATGGCTGCATAAAAAACTGTCATGCTTCAGGGATTAACCTCTAATAACCTCTCCTGCTATGTTAACAAAGACATTTAAAATCTGCCTCTCCAAGTTACACAAGACTTAAGTTAATGAAGGCAATTCAAAAAGAAATTTTAAGGCCTCATTATATCTAATAAGGGATTAGTGACACCAGTAATTTTTAAGACCATTTGTGGACACTTTGATGCTGCCCTGTGGCTTGGGACTCCCTCATTTTACCTCAGGATTCCCAGATGAACACAACTTTGGCAAGGTGAATAGAACATTCCGGAAGTGAGTGGCATGGGGGACTTGAAAACGGAAATAACTTTTATAATGTCATGACATACAGCTTTTCCTGTAGAAAGAAGCAATCCTACCAGCACTCTGTCAGAAAAACAAGACAGTATAAGCCCATCTCAACTCTATTAGAGCATCCATACAGACATTATCTGTTATGAACATCACAACAACAAAAAAGCTTTATTTGAAATATCTGACTACTAGACAGTAAAGGATCCCTATGGTACAAGACAATATATGACAATGGTACAAGTGTCAGCCCATACCATTGAAATTGAAGCAGCTACAGAAATTAAGGTATTGATAGGAAGCAACCACAGCTGGCAAAACAATTCTGGTGACAGTCCAAATCAGAAAAAAACCTCCCCAAATGCAAGAGGGTTGCCTTTTTCTCTTAGTTGTTATTGTAGAACTTTATGATATTACACACTTCATGTCAAACTGTCAAATATTCAGACTATCCAAGTTTTGTAAAAGGTATATTCCTAAATTTAACTCCTTTTCTCAGAACCTTCAAGGACAGAAGGAAAAAAAGAAAAGGAAGATGGAAATTGTCAGGTTTAAAAGAAAGATTGTAAGATAAGGTGACCTGCAACAAAAGTTGGACATCCTTACCCACAAGGACAATTCTAATCTCACATTCTAGTATGACTATGAAGCTCCTGTTTATTTTTTTGTGCGTCTAGACAAAACAATAAAAATATTTAAAAGTGGAAAATACCAGGAAGGAAATATAGTTACATTTTTTAGAGCTTTGAGGACATGAAGTTTAGTTTGATTCCTGACCAAAATGATAAGGTTTCCACAGCCTTCATTTTCTCTGAAGAAGTTCAAGAAATTGCTAACAGAAACCGTTTCGCAGAGTAGCTGAAAAAATAGAAAAATAAAATCAAATCAAATCAAAGACCAACTCCAGCCAACTGTTAAAGCAATCCATTCATGCATCTGATCATCCTCTGAAGCATCTAAGCAATGGCATCTCATAGGTCTGTAATTATCAGATAAATATAAGCAAATTATTTCAGAATGGATAAAAAATTAACTACTTCTTCATATCTGTAAGTTTGATAATTCAGTGAGTGAATAATGTATTAGAAGTGCTCATTAGATATCACCTGATCTCTGAGAGAAAGGTTTAATATTCTCATAGACCCAAATATGGCATTAAAATGCAATTAGAAATGTCATTAAAAATCTCAGTATAAAAAAAGTCATTTTGCAAAGGTAACACTTTGCACTACTAAAACCATGACAACACTGTTCAACAGTTTTACAAAAAAGGATACATCCTCTTTATTTTCTTTTTTGAATTAGGCTATAATTACTTAACATCAGAAATTACCAGTGACTGAGGATCAATTAACCAAAGAACCTTGATTGTTGTATGGACAAGCATAGTTGCTTCTACTATAGAATCAGTCAGTGAATAAATAACTATCAAGCCACAAAACTCATTAACTTTTTCTCCAGTACATCTTGGTCAGGTTCTGATATTTTTATTATTTGTCTTGAACAAAGGCCTACCAAAATTGAAGTGGTATATGGTTTCAGTTTTAATCACAGACTAAAAATTTTGGGAAAAAAAAATGTTTTTAAGAATTAGAAATTAAAATTTTCACTAACGTGTAACTTTTGTGATCACCAAACAGGATGACTACTAGGAAAATTATGATAATAGTGGCACAGTCTTCCCTTAAACATAAACATCCTCTGTACTAAAGACAGACAAAAACCCCAAAAGAGGTACAAGAAAGATTAAAAAAAGTATTAAAACAAGGATAATCCTGTCATAATGTTGTGAGGCCGCAAAGTGCCTACACATAACCACACATTTTTATTTTTCTTAAACTCACAACTGGAAAATACTGCTTTTAGTCTTTGACTTGAACTGAGAGCTCACCTTTGCAAGCTCTCTGAAGCCATTTACAGATTTCATCACAAACATTATGGACATCAGACAGGGAAAGTCCCACTAATCCCTAATGGGGGCACACACAGCAACTATATCATATAAGAACATCCACCATCTGGGAAAATGGGGATCATTAAAATTGTAATAACACCCCCCGTACAATATTACTAATTAAATATTCCTCCAGCATACAACTCAACTTTCCACAGGACTAGTTTCATTAAACATCCAAACTGAAACATAGCTGGATTCCTCTGTCCATTATCAGAAGGTTGTTATCCAGGCAGAGCTGTCTGTGATTAACTGGTACAAGGCACATGCTTGGACCTGGAACTGCAGACTATTCACCAGCCTCTACCTTTTGCCAATGTTTTAAAATTAGATTTAATACATAAATACATAAAAATCGGAAACTTATTTGCCACAGGACTTTAATGAATGAAAAGGGGACAGCATTTCTGCTGAGTTTAGCTCTGACACTCTAAAATTTAAAAGGGTTTACACAGTTTAGTCAGCTCTTGCTATTTTTAGAAATGCCCCACACCAGATGTTTTTTTCATTCCTTATGTTGCAGGATACCACATCTATTTCCAGATCCTCCAGACCAAGGCACTTACAACTCAGCCATTGTACAGATATTTGTATAATGCACAAAGGAAAACTTGCATCCAACCAAGGCAGCAGGATTTGGCTAATGACATCTTTCCAAAACCCTCAGTTGCTAAGATCAAACCCCTATTTATGACAGTTTTAAATCAGTGACAATTTGGCTTTCATCATCTTCACCTGAGCCAAGACTTTACCTTGACAATCCCAATGCTGATCTACTTTCACTTCCCTCTAAAATCTCTCTAATGAAGTCTCCAAGTAGTTTCCACAAGGCTGATTGTTTTTCAGGTTGTTTCCTTACTTTCTTTGGCCAAATCCTCTTAAAGAAAACAATGTTTTAAGCAACAGCATTGACTTTTTACTTTCTATAACTTTGCCAAACTGTTTATGACGAAGTAGAAATTTCCTTTTGACTTGAAGCAAAGTATTAGCATATTTTTTAGCAATACCAGTTTGTTATCCAAGAACTAACTTAGCCTTTACAGGAAGATGTGAATTCTGCAAATTTCAACTTGTTTGCTGGGTATTCCCAGCTTTCTCTTCAACAAAGAAGAACCCAGCCCTGTAACTTGAGTGAGAACACTGCTATAGTACTATAAGCATTAAAATTTGTACTCGCAAGTTCTGAAGTGTTTATCCTTCACTAAAATACAGCTTCACCAGGTCCTTAATGCTTATTTAGCAGCCAGAAAGAGCTGCAGATGTCAACTTTTGATCTCATCTGCTCTCAATCAAATCTTAAAATAAATGGCTGCACATACAGCTGGAGCTGCACCAACTGCCATTGGACTAATGGACTTCTTTGCATCAATACTGACTTCTGACAACATAGAAAAATGTATTAGATTGCTTTCAAGTAACTCCTACTTTTTCTGTATACTGCACCTTTGTGTTGTAAATAGATATTTACTGATTCTTCTTTCCTAAAATTGCCTTTTGGGAAATTCATAAGAGAATTGGATATCTCATTTCTCACAAGCAAAATCTACTGTAGTGAGAATGACAACACTGAAATATACCCAATGATTCAATGTATCCACTACTAAAGCAAAAATGATGGGCAGAAAAAGCCCACACTTAAGAAGTAACATTTATTAACACCTTTAAAATAGTGTGATTTTAGGTTGTTTGTTAGGAGTGAGAACAAAGAAGAAACACAAACTGCACTTGATAGATTCCTGGCCTGATTCTCACTGAGACAAGGGTTTCTTAAAGAAACATCTTAAAGAAGCATCTTAGTATTGGCACAGCAATGTGAAGGGAACCTTCACACACCTACCCTTAAAAATGAGACTACTAATCTTTCTACTTCCTTCTGAACAAATTATGAGGACTGTTTACCTCAAATTGAATCCTAAACATGGTTTTACTTGGCTATTAGCCATTTTTTCATGGTTAGAAACTGATTGCTACAATTACAAATAAAGCATCATGACATTCATTGTCACCGCTGGTATTTCTCACTCTCATCTGAAAATCAGAAGTGTCAGTCATTCAAAAAGAAAAGGGAGGACACAACCCAGCTTCTGCTGGCATGGTATTCCTCGAGGAGATCCCCAATAGCCACACTGTGCCAGCAGGTATTTTCTTACTCTCACTACCAGAGTGGTCCAATAATGTAGTTAGTCATCACTTTGCTTTGCTTTAGCTTTGTTAAATTCCTGGCTCATAATAAAGCAGCTGAAGAAATATCTCAGTTTCTTATGTTAATCACTCCCAATTATTAGTTCCTTTGGTAATGCATTGTTGTTCATCCCAGGGCCATCCTATCCCAATAATCAAGCACCTCAATGTAACACATTAAGAGTGTTTGGTGTATGCTCTACCCGGGCTCCTTGGGATAACACCAAATAGTTAACCTTGACAATCCCCTGGGTACCTGAAATTTTCAAAATTATGAGCTGCAGTCACAGAGTAAATGACACTGTAATCACCTCATGTCATGAGCAGGGTATGTGTGTGCTCTCTTCAGTGGCGTGGGGCTACTACACACCAATCACTTATTCTTTTCAGTTCCTCCATAGCACAAAGAAAATCTGTGTCTGAGTTTCTCACTATCAAAATATACATAAAAATATTTAACAAAATTGTCTTCATTTCAACAGATTGGCTCAAACAAGATAATTCTGTCACTTCAGCTAAAATTTTCCATTTAATAAGGAAATAAGAAAAGTAATTTGTATAGTTATTCTGTGTCCTTGTGCTTTTCCAGAGGATATTGGCTCATAGCTAAAACATCAAAACAGTTGGTGCCTCTGGCTAGAATACTTCACTATCACCTGCTCATTTGAGCACTAAATAAATCTCAGTTTTCAAGTACTTACAAGCAAGAGTCCAGCACGTGTTTCAGATGTTCTGTCAGATGTTAATATACCCTCCATACACTGAGTGTTATCAAGTGTGGCTTTGTTGTCTCTGCAGCAGTTACTTAAAACTCATTTCAAATGTATAGTGAAATTACTACAGTAAGAGAAAGAAGACTTCTTTTCTCAGAGGGAGTGATTTCTTATGGTAAATCTATTAACTGTTTGGGATCAAAATGCAGCCTTTCCACATGGTTTTACCATTGCTCCTATAACTTCAACATCCAAGGAGCAAGGAGGCAATTTTGTACTAAACTACTAAGCTTCCTACTGCCGTGTTATCATTTACCTGTGATATTACCTGTGACTTACATATTAGTCAGTGTATTTTTAAAATACAGTTCTAAAAAACTTTTTAAAATTTTAATTAAAAATTTTAAAAATAAAAGGATTTTTCCATGAAGTCAAAAATATTTAAGGACTTATTCCCACCATGACATTTTGAGGTGAAAATTGAAGCAAACATGATACTTCATTCAGAAAGCAGGTATGGTTGGAAAGATTAATTTATTGACTCTCAATTCACCTCCTTTTTCTGTGACTGCCAAATAGGTGGGAGTGGAAGTGTGTCAAAAACTTCTGTCTCTTGATAAAACCTTCCTCATATCCCACATGCTGGGAAAATAATACCTGTAACCCATGAAGAAACAGATCGACAGCTTCAGGCAATGACATACACAGGCAAACCTTTAATTTAATACTTGCTCATGCTCCACTTTCATGTGTCTCATTTAGAAGGAGTCTTTAAAGAGAAGCTATGTACCTGCTGTCAGTGATATAATTGCTGTGTTGGTGCCCTTGAGTCCTTAACACTCCAGAGACTGACGTCTGATCCCTTCTGTCCTTTCAGCTGCAGTGAATAGTAAGTGACATTGAAGGAACAATGAAGAAAGCTACACATCAAGTAAGGACAGGGATATGTGCCACACACACCAGTCCCCTTCCATCGACTGTCTTTTAGCCATGCAGTGAATATTTGCTTTATGTTCCTGATGACTGAATAAATCTCCCCAGCTCTTCACTCCCAGGCTCTGAGCAGCAGCTCAGGGAGCACTGCTGGTAACCCATCCACAGCACTACTACCAGCAGGAAAGCTGGTAGCAAAACTACATTTTGACTTTTAACAGCAAGGCATTTGTTCAGTTACTCAGCACAGTGTTTTTTGTATGCCAGGTCTCCCTTCCAAAAAGGCTGGGGAATCCTAATAATCAACTTGTTTCCCTAAAATGTGTATATCCCCCACAGACAGAATGTAACAGTACTGTACACAAAATGAAAGACAATCTTACAGACTGGGGGGAGTGGGAAGTGTTTTAAGAAGTGATATTACTTAAAGGCAACCACCAGGAGTTTACAAGAATTTCCATTCTTTTAATTAAAGATTTTATGAGTCTTGGAACACATTCCTGTGCCCTATTATACATCAGAGCACTTAAAATTCAGAGCCTTATAACATTGCCATAAAGAGATAGGAAAGCCAAACGAGTCTTTAGAAGAAAGACCTATTTATACAATGACTATTATGATTTAAAAAGTAATTACAGGGACTTATTTTATCTACTAGATCTTTTTCTCCCTTTTTCTGTTGTTAGTGAATACCTTTCAATATATCCTAATATAAAACACCTGCCTTCTAAATTCATTGCTCCATTTATACTCTCAGCATGTTTGGAACAAATATTAAAATCCTAAGAAATGTGAGCTAAACCCACTGTGCCAGAAGAAAAAGAATTTACATTACAGTGATAAAAATACATTTATAAGAATTCAAGTTTAAGATAATTATTACTTCAAAAAGCAGATATGGGGAAAAAATAAAGCAAATCAAAAGAACAGATACTGAAATATGATAAAGTATTGCGTAAACAGTTAGTTTTTAGGGAAAATAGTATTTCAATGTATAAGATTCATGGTACGTTCATTTAAACATATGTCTATCTAATAAGTAATCCAACAAGTTTCTAGAACAGCTTTCCAGAAAATGGTCTGTGACCATGTCTCAGAAACAAATTAACTCATCCATCACACATAACCATTTATTTGGTAATGACTTAATGAATTTAGCTTGACTATGGTAGGACTGAGCATGCTGTAATTACT
Organism: Serilophus lunatus; assembly: GCA_013399895.1. Taxonomy (NCBI): domain Eukaryota; kingdom Metazoa; phylum Chordata; class Aves; order Passeriformes; family Eurylaimidae; genus Serilophus; species Serilophus lunatus. Next base: position 1,205,658 of record VXBA01000138.1, read on the forward strand.
GTGGGAATTACTGTAGCCCTCAATCTGTCTTTTAGATGTTTATGGCATGGAACAAGAAGCTCAGCACAGCCTGAACCAGAGCCCAGAGTCAAAAGGCTTTGGATCCAGGCTAATGATCTGAGAGCCATTAAGGAAGTATCCTTACAGACTTTGGTCAGTACACACCACTCTGCTGGGATTTCAGTCCTGTCCTTCCCACAAGAACAGGCATGGATACACCACATAGGAACTAAACACCATCCAGAAATCTTGAGAATAAAACTGGAAAAACATTTCTTCTGCCTGATTACAAAGGGTGAAAGAACACATTTGGAGTAATTTTGCTAGAATGTAATCCACTTCAAACTGGACATCCGACTACACTAAGTTTACATCAGAGTTTTTAAAGCAAAACCAGTTTGTATTACTAACACTACAGTTGAGACAGATAATAGAGCTGGGAAGAGTGAGGCAAGAATGTCAGGGGTCGCATAAATGTGTCCTGTAGTACTCACAGCCATATAGAGCACATTCTTATAATTTGGCCAGAGATATGGATATTTACTTGACAGGATTATTTTTCAGCTATGGTATGTCTCACTTTCAGATATTTTACTGGTGATGTCAGCAGTTACTGCCATATGTAAATCACCATCTGTTTTTTCTAACTCAGAACAGGGTAATTTTAAAGTAAATCCAAATAACTTTCTTTTATATATGCTGAATAAATAAATGGTTCAAGCCGTCCTTTGTTACCAGTCCACAAATGTTCTCAAACATTCTCATGGTTCATAAACAGAAGTGTTAAGAGCAATGCTTTATGGGAAAATAATAGTCAAGGTGACATATCAGTTTCTCAGGAGAGCCAATGGGAACTTCATTAGCCTTGGCTTGCAGATGGGAATACTCAGGTACTGAGATGAGAAATTATTTTTGTCCCTGTGTCAGTGGGAGAAATTATGTTTCCTTACATGCTGGCCCTGTGGAAGTCATAGACAAAAATGCTTGTTCTATTGGGCCACATCATGTGCTTCCTGCCCATAACTGCAGGAGTGGCATCAGCTAAACTGCAGCCTGGTGATTGAGCAGACACAGGCTAACCAGTTCATCTCCTGGCCATACAGAGTTCCTTTGAGACACTGCTCAGGTACAAAGCCATTTATGTGCTATAAAGGTTAATTCATTAAGCATATACAAAAGTTATTCTTATCAAGAACTGTTGTGAGCTTCTGAATTGTATTTTATCTCTGTGGCCCTTGAATTTAACAGTAACAGCCATATGATAGTGCTCCCCAACCTCACAGGACTAGCACAAGGATAAAAAAACCCTGAAAATGACAAAGTCCACAGATAACACCAGTAATTATGGCCATGCCAATGTGACTGGTAATGTACAGAATGCAAGAAATGAGGATTATTAACAGTCATGTAGCACAAGCATTGCAATGTTCATTCTCCATGCTGCCCTTCCATAGAAACAGACCAAGCTGGGTTACCCAATGCATGTGTGAGCTGCTCACGAGCATATCCCCTGTCTCTACACAAGTACAGCCACACAGGCATCAGGTTTGGCCATACAACACCAGAAGATTCCAATGACTAAGGTCAGAAATTTTACTCCAACAAGTCACAACAGAGTTAGTTCTTGACAAGAAAAGCCAGCCAAGAAACATATTAAAAGGGCAATGGCCTCAAGGTGTGTGGGGGTTTTGTACTTATTTCCTCTTGCTTCACCAGGCTACTTCTGAGACCAGCAAGGGAAAGCTCCATTCATATTGTACCACATGGAAATAAGTCACAATGCTGGGGTGAGCACAGAGATGTTTCATGGAATGGGTTGCATTTGTGTAGTGAGGATTGTGACACCTGAAACTGTTCAGAACTGAATGACCTTTCAAAATGTTGGCAAGTTCACTTTTCTCTGTGGTTCCTGTAGAGGTAGAAAACAATGGGAGCTCATGACAACAGGGTCCTTGACATTCATGTTTATTCCTGGTCTTGCAACCTGGGACACTGTGTAGAACAACTGTTCCATGTGTTGGCCCACAAGCCACTGATGAGAACCAGCAGTGTCTGCAGTGTACCAAGAATCACACTCAAAGTTGCTCAGAGTCCCTTTACGGATTTTAATGGATAGAACGTGATTTTTTCACTCTCTTTACGCCCAAATTCCAAAGAAAAGAATTTCACATCTGTAAAATTTATTTATAATAAAAATACATAAAAACAACTCTTGAGGATATTGTTTAGTATCTTCTACACTTCACCCTGAACTACTTTATGAACAATTTGAACACTATCTAGTTTTCAGACACTCTTAAGCTAAATAGTATCCATACATTTTAATAAAACTTTTGCTGCTATAAACAGCTTGATTTACTGTAGCAAAACATGTTACATCCTGTTACACGCGTAAATTCTACTCAAGAACTGAACATAATTAGGTTTAAATCTTACAAACCTGTTCCTATTCACTTAAATGTATGAAAATTCTGTGCTGTCATAGATTGTGTATTTTTATGATTACTCAGATTATGATTACTTGTCATATTAAAATACAGATAAAATTAACATTTAAGTTATATGTGAGGCTTAATTCCTTTTGTCCATACATTTCATCATCTAGACTGTTTTTTTTTTTAATGCCAATAAAAAAATATTCAAGCAGAACTCAGAATGGTACAATTTGGTTTTGCTTTATGGCTGAGAAGGCCAGGCTGGTGACGTCAGTACATTTGCACAACTTCATACACCTGTCCTGAGTCAGGTAGGGCTGATAGTATTGATTCATGGTCAATTTGTATGATGTTAAGGAAGCTACTAAATTGTGAGAATTCAGCTGAAACAACTAAAATGTCAAGGAATGTGAAATTCTCATATACAAGTATTGAGACAACTATTTAAAAGGCTAACTGCTTGTGAGTGAAGAACAATGATAGGCTTAGGAATACTTGAAAACACAAGGATGGGCTATTCCTCAGGAAAACTCAAAGATTTCTCAAGCCAAACGTATCTAGTCAAACCATCAATGTTCATGCTAGAGATAATTCCAAACCACCAGATTTCAGAAGGAGGAAAACTTAAATTAAGTATTGTTTTGAAACTAGGAGTTCAGCATGCTCATTCCCCAAGAAGCACACCCACAAAACTCTGGGCTTGGCTACTACAAGCGTGGTGCAAGTTGCAGTGCTATACAACCTGATTTCCCTCCCGGATGGAAAAGTGATGCAATACAGTTTCATTGACTTCATGCCAAGTCATGCCTTAAATCAACAACAAATGAAAAGCAGAACATAGTCATATACACATTAGAACAAGTGTTAGGGGTTCCTTAAGATTTATAAGGGAAAAAATGTTACACTTGGATTTTTGTAATTTTCTGTTTCTTGAACAAAGTTCTGGAGCATTAAAATACAGAGAAAGCAAGTTGGCAAGAAAAGCAACTTCCCATTGACTTTATAATCTATCAAAACCTGACATTTTTATGAGCAGAACTTTTAAAAATACATACCTATAAATCAATTAAAATATTCAGAGAAGTATACAAAATAGTTCAAAAGAACACAAAACTACAATACAGGTTCCTTTAAAAAAATGGCTTCTCACATTCTCTGCCTTCAATTCACTGTCAACCACAGGAAAAATCTTTACTGAGTAGTTTCCTAGAGAAAAAATATTTATGTAGCCAAGGTTCTGCAGCTGGAGCAGGGAAGTGCACAAGATTATCGGGTGGTCTCTTACAATACAGGACAAAGAAATATTATATTAATAACAGTAGACACAGTATATTTTTTTATTAAGGAATTTTCAAAATTAGCCAAAGGAAAATAATAAAGGAGAAAATTTCTCACTACCTACCCTAAAACCTACAACCTAAGATTTGTTGATGAAGTAACAGGCCATTTTTCATATTCTGTCTGCCATGTTAGCTGCAAAACTAAGAACAGTAGTACAATTTAAAGTACTTGGCATATGGATCACAGTGCTAAAACATTCCACATTGCACTTTTACAGCAGAAATTCATTTCCAGGTAAGAACAGAGCATTGCTTTTATTTCACTTGCTAACGAGGATAATTGGCAGGCAGCACTGCTGCTGCTCTAGATTTGTGCTTTATATGGATCTCTGAAGACCACATGTGCACGCAGTGATGACAGAAATATTTTCCACATGAGCCACCACAGATTTAATTGTCCCTCAGCCTGGACAAGGTGAGTCCATCTATCACTTTCTGCGCTCAGTAACAATCAACCAGGAAGTTAAAAACTTCTGTGACAACTAGAGGGCAATGATCAGCTTCCACTTGCTCTGATCATCAAACCATATAAATTTGTTAAGACTCAGCTGAAAACTTTTCCCTGCTTTAACTAGATCAAAGTTAGCACAAGATTGCATTAAAAGACACTTTCTTGAATCAAAACCATTACCGGTTCTCTTATTTAAATACCCTGAAAGCAAAATAAACTTTATATCAAGACATATGAGCTACAGAGTGTCAACTACACACTGTTGGACAAGGTGTTTTTTCCAGTTCACTTCCACTTTCTTCTACCAGGCAAAGTAGTTGCTCTGGACTTCATTATGCTACTATAAAATTAGGACAGGGCTAACAAAAGACAAGGCTCTAAAACACAATTTCTGTTTTCAGAACATGTACTTAAGGAAGGCATTTCTATGGAACAAAACTATCCAGTGATTTCTCTAAAACGCACAGCTACACATCACATTTAAGTTAGAGTGAAGGAGAATGAGTATCAAATGTGTTTTCTGGTAGTAATTTCATCAGGTAGAATATTTCATATCTAATAGTGCTACGACTGCTGAATTATTTCCTAAATAGCAAATGAGTAGCTGAGTTTTGTTTTGGTATAAAACAAGAACTTGATGACAAACTGCTCTATGAGGACAAAAATCTGGAAAATGGCTCTTCGTAAATCAAGGGGCAACTTTTTAAAGCAAGAGCTTTTTAAAGGAAGAGCTTCTACTGCCCTGCTCAAGACTGAGGAATTAGGGCTATTACAAATGCAAAAAGTCCCTCTCTAATGATATGATATATATTTTTTAAAAATCAAAGTTTTTTCTGCCCTGTCACATACTAAATATTACATGTATTTGCATGAAGAGAGTGTTATTAAAGCAATGAAGCCTGGAGTTTTTACATACTCACATCCCCAAAACATGTAAAAACTTCTTCAATAGTGCACATTTTTTGCAGAAAATATGAACAAAACACTACCATCTACTGCTGCAGAGTATCATATTTCTCTGCATGCTAGTAAAGAAAAATTCACAAATTAGTCATCTCTCAAAGAAAATGAATTATATATCAAATCGACAGAAGTTAACTTTCAAACTACTCTCCTTTAGTACCTACAGGCTTTTCAAAAATAAAATACAGCAAACCCAAACCAACAGCAAGCAAGGGAAAAAAACCCCAAAACTAAACCAAAACAAAGCAATGGCTTTTTACACATGAAGCAAACAATGCAATTCTAAAATGTCTCACAGCATAACAATCATTCGCAGTCCATCTTAACAGATATGAAGAAAATGTAACTGTGACAAAAGGATTTTTGACAAGACATTATACTTTGCTTACCTCACCCCCAGGTCTTGCTAACACTGCTGTTTGAAAGCAGAGCAACGTTAGTATCAGGTAGCTGACAAACATTATTACCCAAAGTTAGAGCTACCCTGGAGGAGAGAACCCTCTGCCAAGTACTAACAGCAAGCAGATGCACTTGTGTCTCAGTATCACAGCCCTCAGTTGTTGTAGGTAGAGTCTTTCTCCCTCTCCCCCTTTCTCTCGCACTCACGTACGACCAGGAGCTTTGCTCTCAGCCACTGCTCTGAAGACAACTGGTAAGTTGATCTCTTCATGTAATGACTTCTCCCCGCTGGGGGAGGGGGCTCGGCCAGCACTGAGCTGGGGGGCTGTAGTCAGGATGAAGCGAAAGAAGGGGAGGGACAGAAATGGTCACTGCCAATTTATGCATCTGCTGTGATTCATGGAACAAGCTAAACGGTAACCTTTAATGCACGAGGAGGTTTGGCAAAGCGTTATTGACTTAGGCAGGCATGATTGGAGAAACAGGCTAAAGCTGCTGCAGGAGATGCCTGTTGATGGTTAGACGGCATGTGCTACTTAAAGGTACAGCACCTTCTTTTAGTGAAGAGGTTTATAAGACATAAATCACAAACTAAAACCTAACCAGGAAGTGGCCTCTGGTTTTACAGCCAGCCCTCCATCAGCACAGTCCCGTAGCCCACATGGCCTGATCCTGCCAGGAGCTGGATCAGAACCTTCGAACTTTCATTGCTGGCCCTAGGGAACCATTGCTGCAAGGGGAACCCAAGTGCCCATTCCCTCTCGAGAATGTCACAACTGCCTCCTGAGATGGATCCCCATCCTTTAGGATAATCTTGGGACTAGGATATGGATGTAATCTCTCTTTCTTTTTCATATCATAGCTGAATAAAGGTAATTTTGATTTATAACAATACAACTGATGAAATAACCTGCTTTGACTAAGCAAGCAGAAGTGCAAACCTTTCTTAAAGTTCCAACTCCTGAAGTCAAGAAAACACACTATATTCTCATTTTTCATGTAAATACTTACTTCTTATCCTTATGGTTCATGGGGAAATCTCAAAAATATGACCCAGGAATAACCTGGTCTCATATATCAGACAGTAAACCACATGAACACAGAATACAGGTACTTTAAAATATCTCAACATTGTAGGAGGTGGGAAGTAAAAATGTTGGTGAAATTGAGAAGCACACCATTACTATGTATTAGTTTTCTTTTTGTAATTTGGTAGCCTTTGTATACACAGCTGAATATGTCAGGCTCCTCAGGCTATTTTTAAACTACCTTTACCAACCATTCTTTTCTTTTCCTACGAGAGGTGAAAGATAAAATAGCTTTCTTCAGAATTGCAATTAAATACAGTCAAATTCCTAAACCAGTATGGAAAATTAGCATTCTCTCTGCTGCTTAAAGTCCAGACTCTGCTGTGTTTGCATTTGGATATCTGTCTCTCCAGCACAGTAAAATCTGACCCCTATTAACTAGGCATCATTGTCACTGCACCACTTCTCTCTCAGGTCTTCCCTCTTACAGACTCTGCTATTGCCCATAAGGAGCCGCATCCCTCCTCCTGCCTAGCTTGACTCACAGAGCTGTGTCTCTTCTGCATCTACAGAAAAGCCTGTCCCTTTTTAGCACAGCAGATCACCTTCCACAGCTCAGACTTCTCCCCTGTTGGTACACAGCCTTGTAGCTCCGTATTTCTGGAACAGTCCTGCTGGTACCTGCCAGGAACATGTTCAGTGAGGGCACACCAGGGAGGAAGCAATAAAATGTAGGCCAAGCAGGACTGTGGGTCTCCATGGCAAAAGAGTCCTCTTCAGCTGCCTCCCCTTGAGGGAGCAGCACAAGCTTAAGATTTAAACAGCCAGAATGAGAGTTTCAGTGTGCAGCTCATGAGTGGCTCTACCAAATTATCTGAATGATCAACAGGCCACAGAGTTGTGAGAATGGTGACTGACAGCCAAATCTGCAGTTTTTGAAAACCTGACACAAACCTTAATGGTACTTTCTGACAAAAATCATCCAGAGCTCTATTACTATGTTGATCTCACAAATAAAACACCTCCCTTCAAAACCTAAATGAAAAAAGTATTTTCCCCCCTTTTAAGGCAAGCTGAAGGTTTGCAGATTATACTGTGGTGCTGACAGCTAAATGAAGAGCTGCCATTACAGGTACTTTGTACACTGGTTGCCTATGGCAAAGTCTCCAGACTGAAAATGTAAAGCCAAATAAACTTAAGGAAATTTTCCATCAAAACCCTGTCAGGAAGCCAACCTGTCCTTCCATATTTTTTTGAAATATCTAGATATACCACAAAAGGAAAAAGGATACCGAGCAAACTGCCAACTATATCCAAGTTCAAACACTACCAACATGAGAGCTCCAACTATGATACTTTAAAAATACAGTTTCAGAGCTGGAAAAAGTTTTAAAAGAACACACCACTTCTGATGTTGCAAAGTATAACTTCACTCATGAAACCTGCTTCATGAAGACTGACCACTGCTTCCATAGAATTAATTTTTCTTTTTATCTTTTATCAATTTATCTTGTTTTGCTATTCCTTACAAAGCAAACTAACTTTTGTGATTAAACATATAACAAAGGCATGAAATTGCCAATCCTCCCTCTTTTAATGGCAGGTAAAAAAAGCAGATTTTAAAAAATAAAGAGTAATTTTAGTTTTCTCTTTGCTGATCCTTCCAGAAAGTAGTATATTATCTGTAATTAATGAACAACCTTATTGAAGTCGAACTGAATACTATTAGGATGAGTTTCTGAGCACAGAAAACTGTACTACATTCCCATTTAGTAAGTCACATAACTAATTCTTTCCATATGCATTTAATTTTTCCTCTACAAAAAAAATACAGGCAGAATCCCCTGAATTTCAGAAGCTGGTGCTCTGTTCTCCATATTAAGACAAGAGATCTGTTCATACCTGCTATTATGCCTTCAAGCTTTATCCCCCTGAACTGGATGGAATTGTGCATGTTCACATGCACAGCCACAGCCTTTCTTTGCAGCACAGAGTAACCTGAAACTTAACACTGTGCCAAATTTGCACTGCTGCAGCCAAGATCAGAACTTCTCTGAAAACCTCAACAATCACTACATTGGAGATCACAAAAGTACTGAGGCAATAGAAAAAAATCACTTTATGACTAATGAGCTGTTCAAGGTATCAAGTTCTACAGTGGCAGATAGAGAAACCAAAATACCTTGCAAGAATAAAATGGAAGGAACAAAATATCTCTAATTTCAGCATAGAAACATCCTAGCCTTTACTTAGAAACATACAAACATAGCAAAAATAATACCATAATTATTTTAAATATATAATTGATAGAGAAAATCCAAATGTTTAATTTATTTACAAAAAAAACTACAGAAAAAGCCATCAGAATCTTTTTGGGAAAAGTTCTTCTCTCTTACTTTCAGAAACAAAAACGGATCTTCAGACAGTTCAGTTCTCATTAAAAAAAGGACCAACTTGCACCTGTGAACACGATACCTGTCAGTCTCAAGGGGTCTGCAAATATCAAGCAGTTTCTGAAGTTTGCTGACCAGCTTCCTCCTAAGGCAATTGCAAACAAGGACAAGTTTGTTAAACTTACAATTTCTCTCTCAGGGCTCTCAGCCTTCCTGTAATTCCATGTGAAATCATGAACAGTACGCTCAGCTAATCTCACTCACAGCTACTGCTTTCTGCTAAAGGCGTATTAGCTTAGAAAGTTGACCAAGAAAAAATGAATCTAAACAAGTTTGCTGCTACAGTATAACCCATAACTGTTTCTTAAAACAGGTACTTATAACAGCATTCATTTGTTTTGGACAGACACCATCACTGAATATTCTCTTACTATCTAAGAAAAGGTGTTGGGTTTTTAGTTCAATATTCCACGTAAAAACTTAACAGAGGAGAAAAAAGGCAGAATGCACAAGAAATTCAGTACTAATTCTATGAGAGGCTGATGAATAATAAAAGAAAAATCAATTGGAAAATCTACTTTTTTTCAGCTTTATTTAATTGGTCATCTTTTCTAGTTGGACATCTACAGGTTACCTAAAAAAGGGAGGAACAGACAAAACTTTCACACGGACTAAGGCAAGTGTATGGCTGCCATATTTATGGCTGTCAGACAGGCATTTCCAGTCATTATCTCATTTCATTTTTTCAAGAATGCATCCCTTTCTGACTTTATTATTCAGATGTTTTAAGGTTAGAATAAATTACTGTTGTCCTTTAGCCTGAACTACTGAAAGGCATCAGCCATAACATCTCACTCAAAAGTTCTTCTATGAGGGTTTGTTTTTTTTAGATTTTATATAAAAAATAAAGTTTGTGTTTAATTAAACACTTGAAGTAAACAAAACCAAACCCACCCAGGTTGGGAAGGAAGACAAAGTGTGAGCTATTATTACAGCCTAAAGGTTGAGTAAATGGAGCCCTCAGAGTAAGCCCCAGACCCTGAGCACCTTGAAGAAGACAAATTATTCCATATAGTCACTTTGTGTCCCTACTAATGCTTTTATTAGTTAACTGCTTTCCAACTTAATTTTCAACTTCTATTTTTCCTTATTCCTTTCCTAAGATGAACAATCCTCATTTTTCTACTTGTTTATCACCTAAAGTCACTCCAAGTTCTTACTTTTCCTCTGGTTCTCGTGTTTTGTTTCTCTTTTGCGAGGAACGAGAGATCAGATCAGTTTAGAAAGTACACTTCATTAAAAAGGTATTATTGCATCCTGTGAAAACAGCATTATAAAGTAAACTTCAAGAAGGTATTGGTATATAATTAGGTCAGCCCAGCTTAGGGTTCATCACTGGAAGTTTGTCAGTTACTTCAATAATAACATATTAGCCTTTTCTCCTCTTACTGCCATGCTACTGGCAGTGCACAGTGCTTTCAAACCCTGGAAAGGAAATCTGTGCATTTCCTTCCTCTTCTCCCTATTCTTGATTTCTTAAAGCTCAGTCTTTTGATTACAAAGCCAGACTTCACTGAAAAGGTCCAACTTCAAAGAGCTGAGTATTAACCTCAAATTGATTTATCATCTCGAATCTTTCCTTCAGTACTAAATCTATTATCCCTTTCTCTTTCCTGGCATTACAGAGTGCTGGATAGAGGAAAAGACCCCTGGTTATCACTTGCCCAGGGCTGGGCTAGAATGTGTATTTTTCATGGCCATATTCCAGTTTTCCATATTTTGATGATAGAATTCTGGTTTATATCCCAACTTCTCTGAGCACCTCTTTGCCTCCCCAGACAGCAGTTGCATAGTGCAAGTAGAATAAGACGACATTTATGAGGCATTCCTTCCTCTGACCAACACTACATTTTGACTACAGAACAAGTGGACATCATGCTTTGAACTTTTAATTTTTATGACTACCATTCATCTTGCGACTCAAATTTTTCCCTCTCCATTTGTTAATCAATGTCTTTGCTTTCCTAATAAGGCATTAAGATTTTTAGCACCATACTCTGGTTCTCCTCACACTTAAATTGTTATATTATTTCTTTATGTATTTTCATAACACATTACCCAACATTATTCATGCTGTCTTCTACCTCTTCCTATACACAAAAGAGTGGTAAAACCAAAAGAAAAATAATTCTTTGATGAATCCTGTTTAATCTCTGTCTTTGTATGCATGAAAAAAAGACACACATTTCTAGAAAACTACCTCTCATCACCCAAGTTTCACATAAGGCATTTTGGTCTGTGTTTCATGTTGAAGTGTGGCAAATGAGCAGCCACTAAAAATAGGACCTGGGGGAAAAGGAATGCCTCAGTCTTTAAAATATTTGAATTTGTTCCTTCGCAACTGGAACAAAACTGGAATAAATCTACTTGGTACCACTGCTATATTTGGTACTTCACCTAAAATAAGAAATGAAACTAAGCCTGTTTGTCCTTTAAAAAATAAATCCACAAGAAAAACTCTAAATAATCTGTAACTATGTCAAATTATTTATCTAGAAGCCTCCTTCTAGATAAAACATTCTAAATACAAATTCGAATCGTGATATTTTCAGGTCTTTCACTTCTTCAAGAAGGATAAAGGTTGATACTTCTAACTCTATGTAGAAACTATTTTAAAGATTACAGCAAGAAAAAAGGTGAGGCCTCTGGGTCACGTAAATATACTTATGTTTTCATTGCAAACCCAAATAGACAGAAAAGTACCAAATGACATGACAAAATTGGCCATGGTCCACACTATGAATCCTCTTATCAGATCAGAATTATAAGGGAGAGTCGTTCTTCAGGTCCAAACCCACAATCTTTGAAACCAACTTGTAGTGCTTAACACACATTTCACCAGGTGTCCAGCTGGCAAATGACAGCTCCCTCAAACATGTCATCATAAAACAATGGGAACAAGCTGTCTCCATGAGAAAACTAATGGGTAGGAATGCAAATGTAATAGTCATTTTCAGTTTTGCTTGGAAACATTCCTGAAAATCCTTCAGGTGATGAAGCCCTGGTAGTCCATGTTTTCATGAATATACTTTCCCTGTCCTGGTATTTTCTACATTGGAAAAATCTCAAAGCCATAATGATATTCTTTTAGACAGTGAAAAACAGAAGTTTGAAAATCACTGAGAGTCCTCCCCAGGAGTGGATCAAGTGTAGCACATACTAATCCAGTATGCAGGTAGGAACTCTGTCAAAAACTATGGTAAAACCTACTTTTGCAAGAAACGTGCATCACCTGCCAACTAAAGATGAAAAGAAAGCCCTGCAAAAGCTGGCGAACATTTTTCACACTCACTGCTTTACTAAAGCAGTAAAACAGTATCAGTCACCTTCAAAACCTGTCAGGGAACAGTGACAGCAGCCTGTTCCTGAAGGGATGAGGAATCAGGTGTTGAATTTGCCAACAAAAGCAGCAAGGCAGGTGCCTTCACTGGCCAAGACTCCACCCCAATGCCACTGCAAGACAGAGCAGGGCAGATCCAGGGGCAGCAGGAAGGGTCAAACCAGAGCCAAGACCACCAGACAAGTCTGCAGGGACAAGGCAGGTCCAAGGTGAAGCCAAGCAGTGAGTCCATGGACCAGGGTGCAAGGCAGCAGGATCGTGGCTGGGGGCACACAGGGCAGGGCCTGAGTTGCACAGGGGCTGCTCCAAGGCAGCTCTAGCAGGGACCAAAGGCCCAGGGGTGAGTTTAAATGTGGCCACTCAGCCCAAGAGCACAGATGTTGGAGGGAGACCAACCAGGGTGTGGCTCGTCAGGGTCATTAAGGCTGATTAGCATAATCAGGGCCCCGAACATCTGTGCCTATGCCAAAATTCACCTATCTAACCACGTGTAGAGAGGATCAGCAACTGTGGAAATCACCAAGCAAAGGGAGAAAGTAAGAGACTTTATGAGACAGCAGATAAACAGCCTCAAAATAGAGGTTATCTCAGAAGTGTCAGTGTCAGTACTCCACATAACACAGAAACTATTTAGGGGACAGGACTAGAGCAACATCCCACCTAAAAAAAGAAAACCAACATCCAAACAGGAGTCATACAGCTGCAGAACCAGACCCAAGGGCAATTTTGTAGCACAGGCACCTCTGTTCTCTGATGTCACAGAGGTACTGAACCAGAGCTTACTTAAGATCCAAAGGATGAATAGAAAAAAAACTTGGAAGACTTGTATTAATGATCCAGTTGTATTTTTTTGTAGTTTATGGGAATACCAGGCTTCTCCTCTCTTCTGACAGGAAAAAAAAATAGCTCTTGTGTTGGCAAAGGAAATGTGTATGCTCAACTGAACACTTGGGATTTAATTGCAATACTGGTCAAAATACACTGGATTAAACAATCACCCAGAACCCAAATACAGGAAGGAATAGAGTGAAAATTTCCAAAGTAATTTCATTACACAGCCCAGTCACCTGAAGTGAGCAGAGAGAATTGATCTCACACTAATGTAACTCAAGCTTTGGGCAGCAATCACATCTCAATTTTTCCCATCTAGTTACAGAACTCTCAAGGCAAAGATACAATTATTCCTTCCCAAAAGTCTCTCCATATTCTGTTAGATTCCAACTTCTACCAATAAGACTGTCTGATCTCAGCATACTGCCTGCCCCTAATTGCATTGCAAATTAAAAGAATTAACACCAGTCTAGGTCAAAATCTACCCTGTTGGTAGACTAAAAGCTCATTTTCCATCACTGGGAGTCCAGGCCAGGTCAAAAACACACAGCACTAACAGATCAGTTACACTGCTGGTGCAAATTAGGTACAAATTAGAAGCATAGCTGCAGTGCAGGAACAAGGCTTCTCTTTCTCTGCAGATGTGGAGCGTAGAAAAATGAATAAATTCTTTTTAATTAAAGAGAAATTGTTCTTCTTTACTGCCTTGATAAAAACAAAATTATGGGGAAACCTGATTGTTTATATAATAGAGTTTTTGATAGTTTATCTTATAAATGTGCTTGCTTTCAAAGTAATCCCATTAAGCACATGCTGCCCATTAGAACCAAATGAACCACCAGTGTATGTGGAGTCTTCCAGCTGTCCGGACTCTGAGCAGTGGTCCCACAAGCTTAAAAGCCTGGGAAGTACAGAGGTAGCAGATATGTGGACTTCGTTCCATTTTTCTAGGTGTCTTGCAAGTACACATGCCACTTATAAAGAGAAAATGACAATTCTTCAATGGCTGATTTCTGCTACACAGGAAATTGGATCCAAATACCTACAGATTATGTTAAATCTTGAGCTACATGCCATGCATACGAATTCGGAACATTCATATACAGCTCAAGCATCTTAAAAAAACTATACATCCATTTGTCTCAAATATTTCATTTACTGTTGGATTAGCAAGTTACAAAACTACTAAAGTAGTAAATAAAAAGTTATAAAACTAAAGTTATAAATACTTGAATAAACTGATGAGAAGTCTCTGAGTACGCAGAGCATATCCAGTACAATTTAATTTGAAATTTGCCTTCCCGAAGCAGACAACTGAAACACGTTTAGTACTGTCAAGTTTTCTTGTCTAAATTCAGGAACACTTCTCTACTATATAAGGAGGAGAGTCAAACCCAAAATGACCACATGAAATAGTTTGATGCTCTGAAAACATTTTTTAAGAAGTTACTTAGCATGCCATTTTATTTTTAAGCAGTTATGTATAATTATTAACCTTGAGTACATTAAAACCAGAATACATAGATACATAGATACATACATACATACATACATACATACCTTCAGGATATAGTGTAAAATCTCTACACAATGGCACAAAATCTGGAAATACCATTTGCTGACAACAAGGTATAAATAAATATAGTATGAACACTAAGAGAAAAATTACTTCTTAAAAGGCCACATAGAACAAAGGAAGTGAGGAAACATTCTCTCTCTGTATTTTGAAAGACACAAATGGTGCTGATTACTTTATCCCCATACTCAGACTGTCTACGTGGGTTAAAGCTAGCAATAACACCAGTTCTAATCTTAAAGGCCCACAGAGAGACATAAAACCAGACTGTTTGAGAAACCTGGTTGTAAAAGCACATCTGTGCAGCCAACACCATCACATGGCTGGAAAACAATCAGAATTCCAACAAGGAGCAAGTGAATAAAACCCACAGAAAATTCCTTCATCATGGAAGATTTCCTTCTGAAGTTACCCTGCACAGTTCCAAGCCTTTTCAATACAGTAATTTCATATTTGTATGGATCATGTCTCAAATAATTTTCACGCAGTGTTTCAGGGCAGAGTTCCTCTCAATGAATATATCACCTAATTTTTATATACAGCCCCTCATGCTGGCTCATGTCCAATGCAATAATAATGATACTCATCAGACTCTTACTGGCCTGGGGTAACAGCATTATCACCCTGACAGGACATTGGTAGCATCCTTGGTTTATACTTGATGTGCTTTTTTCACATGTATTTTGTAAACCACTTACCATTGCTGGTTTAGATATGCTGTCAAAATTAAGAATTGAAAAAATAATTTAGAAATATATTTATTCAATTTTTAGCTTTTTGTCTGGCTGGAGATTTTTGGGTTTTGTTTCGCTTATTCATTCCACTGTTGCTATTACTGTAAGAAAAGATGATTCTCCAAAGACAAGGAACTTAGTGATACTTCCCACAGGAAAGCAACCGTGGCACAAAACTGTCGCATAACAGCCAATATCACGATTACACTTGGGAAAGCTGGACAGGGATTTCTCAAGGCGTCAAATGAACACAATAGCCTACAATTCAGATTTACAGATTACCCAATGGAGCGTTTACAACTTCCAGCCCGTAAGAAAGAACTTCCCAAGAGAATTCATGGACGTCATCAGAACATGCGGATTTCTAAAGCGTCCTGACCCAAAGTGATAGGAATTTGTCCACGGGACTTGAACTCAGGACCAATGATCACTCATCCAGAATCACTAATACACATCTAAAAAAAAAAAAACCTAAACAGAAAAACAACCAACCAAAAAATCAACTAGACAACCCTAAAAAACCTCCCAACTATTATTTTGTTGTCTTCGACCATGAACATTTCTGCTGCTCAGAGGCCTGCACATCAACAGTAGATCTGTGGCATAATATAGAACTTAATTTTCTTTAAAGCATTGGGTTATTCAAAGGTTGGTAACCTGGCCATTGAGTCCTCAGTGACAGGAGCTGCTGAAGGATCTAAGTGACCTACAGGACAGCCACCCTGCCGATGGATTTGGTAGCTACTGGAACATCAAACTGAGTTTGCCCTGATGCCAGACAGCTGCACAGGGAATGCTGTTTAGTATTAATACTCATCATCTGGAAAAAGCACACACAGATATATCAATTCCTCAAATGACAAATACCAAGCAAATTCGGTCACCAATTCCACACTGGCAGTTTTATTTTGTCTATGTAACTTTGCATATTTGTCATTACTTGTTTTGGAAACAAGTTTACAATTAAGTATGGTCATTTTATCCCTTTCCATGAAAATATATCAAATAAATTACAATGATAACGTTTTCAGCGTAAGTTCTTAACCACAAATATCCAAATAATGTTTTGAACTGTTTGGTCTAGAATCTTTTTTTTTTTTTTCTTCAGGCCTGCAAAGTAAATAGCTGTTTTTTAGTGTCTTGGTTAATTTAGATTTAACCAGGAAAGGTGGGATTGCTTAGAAATTGTTTGCTTCTCTTTCAATCTCAGTAACCATTTCTTTCATTTTTCTAGTACAACAGTCAGATTGTTCCCTTCTTTATTTTTATTGAAAATGAGTGATATTCTTCTCTCTGACAAAAGGTTTCATAGATAAAAATTTGCAGTGCAAAATTCTACACAATCTGCTTGACTAGAAGCCTAGTTCTTACAAAATACGTATTGTTTCAAACTTCTAAACACATTATGTGCAAGTGGTTCAAGACAATACTTTAGCATATGTGCTAAAATGTGCTGCTAAATGGCATTAAACAAATTCAATCTGCCATGGACCCCTAATGATTACTTATCCACAGCAAAATAGACAAAGATTAAATCAAGCACTAATCTATGAATGAAAATGTTTATTATGAAGTATTACTGTGGAAGACTAAGCATTTCTCTTAAAAAGGCCTTTAAAATCTCATTCTTTAACTTTCCAAGCACTCCTTTTACATCAAACAGATTAACATTAATTTAAAGTGTATTATGGAGATACTTTCCTGCAGCTTTTCCAATCCTTTCCTTCCATGATCTCAGCCATCTTTCTCTGTCTGAGTCCTTTTGAAGGAGACTCCTCTGCAATACCCATTACTAGTCCGTTTCCTCATGATTTCTCAGCCTGATTGCTACCATCAAATAACAAACCAGATACTTTGCCAGTATCTTAAGTAGAAATAAAAAATATTGGTTCTTCAACAAATATTTATAAATAGCCTGGCTCCTTGGAGCATGATCTCAGAGATAAATATGAACTTAAAATGTGAAACATCTAATCTAAGTGTCACATATGGCCTAAGTTTCTCCAATTTTCATGTCTTGTGACACTGGCACAGTAGAATCAGTAGGTCCTATATGATCTAATTCTTAGGACATATAATGTATTGAAACTTATTAAGATTTTTTGCAGCCTAGAAACACCTAAGAAAGCATTTAGTAATGACTAGATTTCAGTTTGTAACCTTTTTTAGACCTTTTCCTTTCCTCTTAAAAACTTTTAACTGTGAAGGATTCAAAGTCAGATATTATATTTAGTTTTACTTAATAAATATTCTCATGTCCATATCTAGAAAACCATCAGTATATTTAAGAAGAAAGAAAAGTTTCCTAGAAATCCCTTCTCAAGATCACCTTTTACATGTATTATTGGGGAGAGCATAATCAACTTCTGAGATTATTACGAGATTACCAGCTGGGTTCTTCCTTATGTCTGTCCTGCAACCCCAACATTTTCAATCATTACCTTCACATTCGTGCAGGAGTCACAGCCCATATTCCCTTCATTGTGGAGAAGAATATAGTACACACACATAATTCCACATCCAGCCCTTGTGCTCCTCACTGCCAAGGCGGTTTGGCAAGCAGTGAAGATATTTCAAAGGAAAACATATAGGGCCTCACTCAGTCATATTAATGCTCCTTCACATTCCTCCTGCAATATTATACTGCCCATAAGGCTTATTTAAGTACAAGAACATCTTTGGCAAGCAGGGCTTTCAAAATAAAGACTCATGTGGAGACTCCAACACCAGTCCTTAGTTTTCACCTTCACACAATAGCCATATTACAAAAAGAACTTGCAGCTACATGGGAATAGAAAGTGATGTATAGGTTTAGATTTGAAATCAAATATAGCTTTACCAGCAAATTTTAAAATTAAGGAAGTCTGCTGATGTCATCTGGTCATTTTGTATAAAAATTTAAAGAAAAAAATTTAAAAACCCCAACAGAAATAGAGGAACAAGTATCCCACAGTAAAGAGTGATCCTAGACCAAAACCTATATTTTTAAATGGGGAAGTGAGGACTGTCTAGGATATGGCCGAAAAAAAATAACACACAGACACCCCTTCCTCAACAAATGTCTTCTCCAAGCATGTTTACATTATTAGTAGTCTAGCATATTGTTTTAATTGGAAGAATATATAGGTGGTTAATCCAAAAGACATACCATTATGCTTAATTTAACATTCCTCCTACAAACTGAAAACCAACAGGACAGTTTGATCAGTCACAGTATTGTGCATCTCTCACTTTAAAGGACAAAGAGAATTGTCAGAACTGTGATTCTAAAAGTGCTGAAAGCAAAGTATCTTCTTGTATCTATTATATGTAACAAAAAGGAACTAAGAATTTGAAGTCAAACTCAGTAATTCCTAAAGCTCAATGAGAAAAGACAGGTAGCAGCTGCTCTGCAATGATGACTGTAAGTAGTTTATCACATGTGACCAGAGTAGACCACAGGAAACTACAGAAAAATAAATTTAAGGTGCCTTTGTTTATACTTTGGTTATAATAAGACAATAGGACTACAGAGAACATTTTTGTACAAGTGAAATCTTTGGATGCATTGCATGCTGCACCCATCTAGGTGGTAATTCACACAGCATTTGTATAACTGACAGATTTGTCACAAATCTATGAGCTGGAAGTTCCTTTTGAATTACCTTAAAAAAAAAAAAAGTCAGAAAAGTGTTGAAATTATGCTTAAGAAATACTTCTAATTTTACACAAAATTAAGTTCTAGTGAATTTGGTCTAGAAGAGACTTGTTACGTACATAAGATAATTCTGCATCTATTTCTCCATTCTGCTATAAATTCAGCTGGGCTTTAGCATACCCCCAGGTTACTCCTGCTACTACCACTCACAACAATTAAACAATGTTTACTTTGAACACACACCTGCTTAGTCTGTGGGGACACTTTGTAATCCAGAAATTCCCAGGAATACACTGGGCATGTTAACCTACCTTTCACAAGATTAAATCCGCTACAACAGTTGCAGTATGAACACACGACTTCTGTAATACACTGGTGTTACTTTTTCCCATTGCCTGTATCACACTTTTTAAGACACAAGTTTAAGAATCGTAGACTAGTTCCCTATAATTTCATCTAACAGGCTATGAAGTCTTAAAAGTGTACCTAATTCTGTCTCCATTTGGAAAAAAACCACAGCAAAACCAATCTCTTTAAAATGACCTTACAGTCCATCTTCATAGATCTGAAGCAGGCCAGGGAATATCTTTTCCTTTTACAACTGAAATTTCAGTCAACTCTGAGTTTAAACAGATATTCAAAAATATTTTTGAGAAAATAAAAATCCTACACTTTTATCTGATTAATTTTACTTTTCTCAAATAATTGATGTCAAAGTCATCTATCCAACCTATAAACTCAACTGTTCTTCAGTGTTACATAGTGTTTAATAGGTGCGTACTACTTACAGAGGTCTTGAATTGAGTAAAACGTGCTCATTGCACCCATCAGCCATGGGAAAGCTGAAGGAAAAAAAAAATTAAATAATGATGACAAAAAGCTTCTTTAAGCTTCAAAAGGAAAGCACACTCCGGGATGCTCCATTTAACATGTAAGCAGGAACAGACACAGCTACCAGAGCCAACTATCATGGGAACTGATATTCTGTCAGCAGAGCAGCCAAACTCTGACCATCATCTGGATGGAGATTCAACACTGGCCCTCATTTTGTGGTGCTATTTCCAAATCTGCTTTTTTTTTCTCCCCCCTTGAAGAACTGCAAATGCCGAGCACCTCTGGGATCTGCATCTTGTTTAACTCCAGCCTGTTGACACACTGCTGAACAGCATCTGCCAATTCAAAGAGGGTCTGAGCAGACTGACTTGATGTAATCTGGCAGCTTTAATCATCTTAAGCTGTCCTTTGGAATACCTGTTCTGCATCTCAAAATGCCTCTTCCATACAAGTAAAAGTGGTTGGTGTAGCTTTGTAGAAATTCACTTTGTAACAGTGGGCATAATGTTATACATCTGGATAGCCTGGACAAATACTCAAGAAACCCTTTTATTCTCCCAGGTCAACATTTCCAGGAAGAAAGGAGAACATAATTTAGAGGAAGAGATGAGGCCTGAACATATGGTTACTGTAAGCACTGCAATGTAAGTTAACAAAAGGAGAGGGGAGCTTATCCAAGTTCTAGTCATGAATCCATCTCAGGCACACCCATAGACACCATATATATGAACCAAAATATCCCACACCTAACAGGCCTATGGAAAAGGAGAAAGAGAAGGCCTTTTGCTAATTTTCTAGCTAGCAGCAAGTGTGACATCTCCCTTTGGAATGGGAGTTGGAGGCCAGTGGCAATAAGAGAACAAGTTAGCTGTATTGGCCTGGAAAGTTTATGATTAGCATGGGAGGTCTGAAGCCTGCTGATCACTACAAAAATAACACTTCACTTTGATGCACATCTATCAACTCTCACTATATTAAAATGTTTTCTTTTCTAAATGTGGGTTTCAGCTGCTGTGTCTGGACACCATGTGACATGAAAGTGAGGATCTTTATGTAATGCATTGTTTTTCTAATCAGTATTTCATATGAGAAAAGTCAGCAAACACTGAATATTCTGTGTGCTTGCAGTGATTTAAAGGCTTCAAACTAACACAAAATATTCATTCCTGGAAAGTCATACTAGAATATGCACAGGTTTGCCACTAGAACCAAAACATCCTATAGCAAATTGAGTGGAGAGTTATTATTTTTAAAAAATGAAGCATAAATCAAGATCAAAACTGCACAGTAAAAGCATGTGAACTACCAGAATGGTGACCGTATATCCTCTATCAAATATGTTAGAAAGAATTAATTTGTGTGTTGGCAGAAGTACAGCACTTTGAGCACTTGTGCAATAAAAATGTCGGACACGACAGTATGAAACAGACAGTGTGAAACTCTGGTCCTCAGGAGGGGTTTACTATTTGTTATACACTGATGTTTCATATAAGTTAAATCTGTCCAGTATTTTTTCAGCCAGAGGCAAACAACTCTTTACAAATATACCACCTCAACCTCTGAATTGACAATCTGGGATTGGCTTCCCTAAAAATGGATTGTCTTAAATTAGGTTTACAGTAAGTAAGAAAGAACTGCAGTAGTACTGGGAAGCAATTAAGGAATATATGTGTAGAGAAGGAGGCAAAGACATCTACACAGCTGCTCTAACTTACAGCTTCATGTTTTGTTGCTACACAGCATATAAAGCTGCCTCTGTCCCTTCTTCATTGTGCAACATGAGAAGGGCTAATGGGGGCTTTGTGTCTACGGCAATGGTCAAGGTCTCTGAAAAGTCAGGTTCTTACACCTAAGCAAAAGTGAAATGAGCTGCCTGTGGTCCTAGATGGACATCCACACACAGATATAATTCAAAATCAAGTTTAAATTTTAAGACCAGCATTAAAGACCAAACTTCACCATTTTGGAGAAATAAATTAATTTAGAGAATTGGAGAAATTTAGAGAAATCTGACATAGACAGGAAAAACAACAGGCTGCAATAGAGGAGTTTGAATATGCATTTCCAATCATCACCTCCAAAAACTGCAATGATTTTACATTCAACATTCCTTCTGGTCAATCCCTAAATGAAGAGAAAAATGAGAAATGGAAGTATTGAAAGTTTCCTAGATCCCACATACACAAGGACAGCTCCCTTCTTTCACAGTCTTGGTGCAGTTGTTGCCAAGGAAATAACAGAAAAGCCTCTATTGGTCTTCACTACTTATGTGTCTGTTGAAGAGAGCAATGCAAATGTCCTTGTGACTTTTGTGCAATATTCTTTCAGCTCATGGGGACCCGGTTATTTCCACAGGATTTCCTCCTGGCCCCAATACTTATTTGCAGGCAAAGTTTTTAGAAGGCTTTGAGTACTAACTGTCTACAACATTCTCAATAACTGCTTTACTAAAACACTTCTGGTGATCCCCAGTTCTCTTCTTATGCAGACACATTTTGAATCCTCCACAGAAGTTAACACAGATTCCACACATTCAAAGCTTGACAGTTTATATGTGCAGGATAATGTATTTTGATGAGAGCATGTACTATACAAACCAAGAAAACTGAACAGACTGATTTAAAATTCACATTACATTGAGATAAGCTTCTGTATGATCTCTTTGTCAAGGATAGCTACCATGACTCTGTGATCAATAGCTGGTGACACCAGGGAAATTAAGTACACATATGCAAGTAAGCTGGAAATTATTTTAGACTGCTGTCACTATGCAAACAAACCAAAATGAAAGTTAAACAGAATGTTCTTTTAATAGCTGAGAAAAAGGAAGGGCATATTTCAGACAGATATGTCACTGGATGTCTATTGATATGCTTCTACAAAGATAATATTAACAATTTTTGCCAGTCACTTTAATGGGTGGTTGATGTGAATTCATTAATAGCTTTTTGTTTTCCTCACTAGTCAGATATTTGTGTTCATTTCCTGTCTTCCGTCCTACATTCTTTTATTCAACAAACAGAAGAAAATCTGGCACAAACATGAGTCTCTGATCAACTAAAGAACCAAAACTAGGCAACCTTTCAACCAAAATCAACAGGATTACACAATATCAACACAACACTGGAGTCCTTGTTGATTTAACAGAAGAAGCACAACATTGCACATTTAAGGTATTTAACTTTGCTTCATGCAAGATTAAATTCAGTTGACTTACCAAGTAGCAGAGAGCTCAGGCGTGAAGAGACTTAAAATACTGTGGACAGTTTAGCATCTATTAAAATTTAAGAAAGATACACTGATGACATTCATGTTGTCAAGCTGATGGAATAAATGGTTAACTCAGGCACATGGCCTTGGTTTGTTCTAACCCACTGATTGGCCCACTACATTTAAACATTTTATGAGCATTTTCCTCACCATGTTTTCAAAACTTTGACTTTTCACCACATTTGTTTCTAAGGTGTGGGTTAGTGTTTATAAAATGTAGTCTTACACCACTCAGATTTCTGCTTCTGGCTATACAGTTTTAATAGCTAGCCGTAGTTTAGTTCAGTTTCCAGCACAACAAGTCAGACTAAGTATGGAAGATATGGAGAGAGAAAGAGAGAAACTTATAATAGCAATTAATGTCATTAATTGATTCAGCCTGACATCTTATGTCATTACTGTCCATTTAAGCACAGCGAGTATGCAACAAGTATTAGATATTTTAAAATATTTTTAATTGAACTCCTAAGCATTGGAAAAATTATTGTTGAGCGGAGTTGGTTGTGAGCTAGTAAAAATTCTGCATTTTATTTGGGGGTGAGCTAATCACCTTTCACTGTTCCACCAGAAAACCAAACACTTTATCCTTCCCAAAGTCAGGCAAGCTTAAGATACTTCACAGATTATTCCTAATGTAATGTTGCTTTTATATATGAACAGTCTGTCTATAGAATAATAACTTTTTAAACAATATTTTATTGCCACATAAAAATATGGTCATGCAGGCATCCACTACCCATCCTCTGACACAACAGACCCTGAAACAGAAAACTGTGAATAAAGGGTGTCTTGAAATTCTAGAAAGACAAGGCAGCAGTGTACTTGCATTAGTAAGTTTGCAAATACGAACATTCCAGCCAAATCCAAGTGTGCACAGAAAAGGGCCATTAAAAATGGCAAAACAAAGGATTATATTCTTTTTGCACTATGTTC
Source organism: Serilophus lunatus (assembly GCA_013399895.1). Classification (NCBI taxonomy): domain Eukaryota; kingdom Metazoa; phylum Chordata; class Aves; order Passeriformes; family Eurylaimidae; genus Serilophus; species Serilophus lunatus. Next base: position 1,229,882 of record VXBA01000138.1, read on the forward strand.
TTATTCCCTGCACAGATTTTTTTTTTTCTAGCTGTGTGGTCCCTTGGCTAAATTGAAAAACATTCCTGGAGGACTTTCAAAATTGTCGTGATGAGGAGTAAGGAACAAGAAGCCAGAGAAGGAGTTCTGGAGCAGGACTAACCCTCTGTCAGTAACTGAAGTGCAGAACTGATAAGGGAGTGCAAGGCACTGAGAATGGGGAGGTGTGTGCCAAGTGGGAGGAGCAGGAGTAACCCATGGGTAAGTGCCCCTTCTCAGGATCTTGTGAAATAGGAATGTGACATCCAGTTAGTCGCATATTCCCAGCACTTTGAATCCAAGGGAAGACATTAGGAATGATACTTTTGAAGTAATTATCTCAGGAAATATTGAAACAGATTATATAAAATTAGTCAGATCATATAAAAAGCTTGCCAAATGTAAGTGAAAACCATTTGCATGCATCTTCTGTCTGTCTTAGAAAGGATCATGAATAGCAAGTAAAATATGCTCTATTAAAAAAACAAACAAACCCAAACAAACACTTTCTGGCAAGATTCATACAACAGCTGATCAAGAAAAATCTCAAAATATCATAGACTTCTTTGAAGAACAGTTTCCTGAGGACCAACAAAAATCCATACAAGCACCAAAAACAGTGACTGGGCTAAACTATCTCACTTTATCTGGAAGACTTTTTGTTCCTCGCTGGGTGTGAAGATTCTAGAACAAAGTACAGATAATTCATCTAAGTATTTCAATTTTAGCTAAAAAAGTATAGGGTCTTTAAATATGACACACAATTAAGAAACTTAGAAGGGAAAATTAAAGAATTCAAGAACTGCCCTTCATAAAACAATGAAAATACATAATTGCAAAACTCAACTGAACACCTTAAATTAAACAGATAAGAATGTCAAATAGAAAAACTGTGCACCAAGATCTTGGCCAACCAGAAACAACCAAAGCTGGCTTCTCTCATTGACCACTTGACATATTCTCTCTCTGTAAGTGACACAAGTACTGTAACAATGACATTCCATTAGCACTATGGTCATGAATGGCTTTGATTATCAAGTAATTAAAAATGATATGGCTTTCCCATTGTTTTCCTGAACTTTTAATCCTTTCCAGATAGGAAGTACGGATGGCAATAGCTTTTTCCCTATGCAGTAAGACACCGATTGCAGATGCAATGACTACAGAAAAAGACATTCATAAACATACATCAACTTTCATATAAATGCCCTTCCTCTCTGGTGAACAGAGGTGTATCAGTGACAGTGCTCAGAATCAGGACATGCACTTCTGACTCACAGAGCTACTTCCTTCACAACCCTCAAGAGATTGCCAGCGACATCAAAGGTAAGGACAAAGAGAAAACTGGAGCTCACTGTGAGATTTGAGTTTCTTCAATTCACTAAAGGATCTGCTCATGAAACATGGCACTGCTACAGCAGATTTCCAAAAGCAAAAGTTCATTTTGAATTTCACATTCAAATTTTATTAATTAATATTCAATGCTGAGCAAGCCCCCCAAAAAGTTGATGAAATCCATTTAGCCAAGAACCCACTTACCCCCTGGGGAAATTTTCAAAAGTACCTGAAGTGCAAAATAACCACAGATCCCAGTGCAAGTCAGCACATCTGTTGTGTTTATCTTTCCCCAGTGCTTTGAGAAAATCTCCCCCATAAAGCAACAAGAACATAAAAACATCTTTAAATAATTTTTCTCTCTGAAATGATTGTTCCCTGTATTAGACATTAGATGTCTGATGTGCTTCTGAGAGTACTACTCTTTGGAGAGTAAGCACTTATTTATTTATTTGGAGAATAAACTTGGCAGTTTAAATTACAAATGTATTTTTAAACTACTTTTCTAGCAAGCAGTTCCGTTCAGTATTTCAAAATCAGAACAAAGCATTCATGAGTAAGTACTTGAACACTTGTTTTAAACAAGGCAACAGTGACTTCAGGACCCAGTATCTCCCCATGTTGCTGAAGGTCTTCCCCAGCACACACATTGATGTGGAGGCAGAAACACCCAAGGTGGTCTTCAAGAGATCTGCTCCAAGTACAGAACACAACTTAGCTGTAGCAAAGTAAACCAACAACTACCAAGATAGGTCTATGTTAGCAAATGGCTTCCACCACTCTTCCAAAAGGAACATCTCCAAAAATCTCAGACCTTTTCCCCATGCTATGCCCAGAGCTATTACAGCTGGCATAGCACTGCAAAAGAAATGCTCAATAGGATTAAGTGAAAAGAGTTTGTGTAGGAAGTCTGTTTTTAAAATGGACTCCTGATTACATCTTGCATTTTGTCATCAAATTCTCATTCTTTTTTTGTCCCTCAGAAAGAGCTTCAAAGAAAATAAAACAACTGTCAAGAGTCCTCAATAAAAAAAACAGCAAGCAGTAAATTATATAAGGTCAAAAGTGAAAAATATCTGGCTTTTTACTTTCCAACACACCCACCTACAAGTAGGCTTCATAACTTTCCTTAACATGGTTCTTAAACTTGAGGAGACCACATGAGCCAATTTCCTCCTGCTCTCGGGTAACTTTAGCCCCTGGAGGGCTTCAAGCTGGCCCTGTAAACAGCGATGTAGGTCACTAGTGCTGGGAGAGCAGAGAGCTGGAAATACTCACCCTGAGCTCTGTGCAGCTGTACCAGCTCTGGGATGCACAATCCCTCTGTGCCAGGAGTCAGGCTTATCCACAAAAGGTTCACTGGCAACGGTGCCAAGGAATTAACCAGAGACTCAAGTCACTGGGGGGTTCATATGATTCCTAAAAAGCCAATCTGAACACAGTAAACTGTAAACTACTAAGCCTTCTAAAACCTTATTATAGAAATTAATTACTTCTGAGCAGAAGGCTGGCATGCTAAAATGTTTTCAGAACCATAATATTCTCTAGATGATAGCCCTGGGCACAGCTGCTGAAATAAATGTGAAAACTGAGGTTTATTGGGAAAAACTTCCACAGGACATTTGCATAAATCAGTGCACCACTCAACACAAACACCACGGAACAAAATCTACAGATTCCTGTTTGTAGTTCTCCACTGAGTACAAGCTGCCTTACAGCCAAAGATGGTACATGTTGCATTGGTTTTTTCCACAGTTGCTTCTAAAAATCTCCCTACTTTTCAGGCAGATGCATCTCACTCTGTTCTTCAAAATTGCCAGATGCCAACCTGCCCTGTACAGACTGAGGATGAAAGGTGCAAAGATTTAACTGCAGTGTTTAGCTGCATGCCTTTCGGAGACAGAGTACCAGGCACACCCAGGATCAGCATCATGTGGCTCCAAAGCTTCTGGATGGCAAGGAGCATGAGCCAAAAAACCTTGTATCTGTCTGCCAAAAAACATAGCAAGGGGTCACTTCAAAGCAAGCTGGAAATAAGTTACTTGAGCACATGAGGCTTTTGCCTGAAAAGTTTTGACTGGATGTCACATGCATACCTTAGTCTCGGGGGTGCAACTGTAATTATTATCCTACAAAGGGCTAAAAAACCCCCCAGAATAAAACAGAACATAAAAATAAAGGTTGTCGAAGGAGAGAAAGGTTCTGAATAAAATCATTGTGCAGAGATACCACATCATCTTCTGGATCAGGACAGGGAAACAAATAGGGAAACAAACTCCCTACTCACCGGGTTAAAATCACAGTACAATACTATGCTTAGTGTTAAGAAAAATAATTCAGCAAATGTGCCTGTATCACTGACTTCTGGCTTTTGGAGACTTTTACAGCAGAACCGTATCATGAAGTCTACACTTCTGCAGTATTGTCTGTCCTTCCTCTTCTTCCACCTCAAAATGTCTTCACAAAATGTCACTGGGGTCAGGCAATGTCATACTGTGGGTTCCACCACACCAGGTAAGACCAACAGGCAATGCACTTATTTAAAGATGTTTCTAAGCTAAAGCTCAGTACAACAAACAGACTGATCACAGACTTCCTGGTTGTTACTCAAAATTGTTAGGAATGGTACAGCAGGAAGGATAAATATGCCAGTCTGAGAGAAAAGGCTGCAGTTACTAAATTTGAATTACTGAAAAACTCAAAAGCCGGAATATTGTCAGGAGACATTTACAGAGACCAAATAGCAACACCAACATCAAATTACTCAGCTATTGGGCCAAAACTATGAAATTAAATTACATTGTCCTAAAAATAATACCAGAAATCTAACTCAAAGTAGTAATTAAAAAAGCTCCAGGTTACAGGAAAGGCTTAAAATGAAAAAGAGTGGTATACACATTGTAGTCTCAGACTGTTAAAATAACCCCCTACAGACGTAATTTTATCTGCTCTACTTGTTTTGCAGCACAAATACATGACACAAAGTACCTAAAAAGATACAATTGGGTCTATCAGCTATACCAGAGCACTGAAACCTGATGCTACTTTTGCAGGTACATTTACAAACCCCACTGTTTTAGATTAATCTCTGGCAGTATTCTGTTGGGAGTATGTGAAGGGATTAATATCTGCCTATGTTCTTTTACTTATACCTCTGAAACACCACAAATACAAAGAAGCACAATCCAAGAATTTGTAAGACACAATTTAATTTTGCTGTACATGGAATTCATTGTGTTTCACTATTAAATTCCAAAACTTAAATTTATGCATTTCCCTGAATTTCTCAAGTGCCCAAGTCAAAAAGAAGAAAACACATATATGCACATTCCACATCCCCAAAAAAACTCACCTTACAATTTCAACACACTTTGTCATTCTCATAAGCCTTAGCACTAACCTATTTATTCCCTAAAGGAACATTTATTTCCTAAGGGCAAAATTCAGTCAGAAACAGCAGCAGAGAGCAATTAAACAGTATTAAAGCACTCGGTCCTTTTGGGCTCGTTAGTTGTTAGTTTCAACAAATTTGTAACTGTTATTTGAAGTTTGAAACCAACTCGACATTACAGCTGGAATAAAAAACCTGACATTTTGACATCTGAAAAGCATTCAGTTACATAATACCTGATACTGTGCACAGCAGATGTTCTCAAACTAGAGCCCATTGCCCTCATGAGACTAGTAAAGACCTTCTAGGGGTTTGCAAAGTTCCTTGATTTTCCTTGTAAAGCTCATGCAGCCACCTAACAGGGCTTTTGGAGGCAGGAAAGGGTCTCCAGAAAAAACAATTCTTCAAAGAGTAAGAAAAGATGATCTAGTTGCCCAGTAAGTACACAAATACAAACTGAAGATTTAAAATGCTCACGTGAGTTAAGATCTGAACAGTATTTATTTTGATCATGCCATGGCAATCGAGAAAATTTGGATATGGAAGTACATTTCTTATATCCTTGTTTGGGGAGTTGTTTGAGCAAACTGGACAGAATGGGCTCGTTCCTGTCCTGCCCACAGCCTCCCCATGGCCTGGTCAGTGCTCCTGCTGTATTCCCAGAGAGCCAGAGACAGCAGGAAGTGCAGAAACCAAGCAGCTTTTCTTGTCCTGTCATGGCTTTGGGCCTTCACCTCCCAAGCAGAGTCAGATTCTGCCACATGCAGAATCAGAGGAATCACGTGAAACTGTTTTGAAGTCAACAGACAAAGGTCAGCTCCCCCATGTGGGAAAGCTGTGGGTTTACTGGCATGCAAGGCCTTGGTCCAAAAAAGACACAAACATGGGTTTGACTCTGCACATGAAGGCTGCCTTGATAACTTCATCTCACTGTCACAGCATATGCTGTGAGATCTCTCTCAAAGGCTCCAGTTCAGAAACGGATTGATTTGCTTCTTAGTTTGTATGAATTCTCTTTTTGATGGAAAATAGTTACAACATTGCTTTGTTTGCCTGGGTGTAGATTTCTGCTTGGGAACCACAGAAAAGCCAAAGAAAATCTGCATTCAGAAGTAAGGTCACTCAAGGAAATTGCTAGTTTGCAGTAGTCCAGTAAAAATACAGGGCAAAAAGTCCCATGTGAGTGATTACTAGATATGATATTACAGATATGATAAGATACTGCCACCATAAATCTGTATTAGGTTAACTGCAATTGTTTCCCAACAAAATAAACTCAAAAATGCAGCATGTGCTGGACTTCCTATTTCAGTACAACAACAAAAGTCAATATTCCTTGAGAATTTAGTGTCATTAAGTACTTTTTTTCGTCTACTGTAACTTTTTGCCCTACTAAATATGTATTTCTGACTCTATGCATGTGAGATATAGTAGTTAAGCATTTTTATTAGTATATCTGTGCTTAGAAGTGCTTTCCTGTGTTACAAGCCTCAGTCAGTCAGTAAAGCTTCAATTCATCAAAGCACTTAAGCCTGCCCCTAACTCCAAGCATGCCCATAATCCCATTGCCTTTAATGGCGCTGCTTACTTGCTTAGTTAGGCATGCATTTAAAAATCAGGGGCCATGTAAGCATAATTGTGCTCTTTGGCCTGGACCCAAGCCCTTAAAAAAGGAAAAAGGCAGAATGGAGAACAAATGTTCAGCAAAGCTGTAGGAAGGCACAGCAACTTTCTAGGGAATACACACAATATTGCAAATAATTTATTTAACTATCCCTACAAAAAATCCCAACTATCAAGGTTAGTTGGGAATACAATTATTGTATTCCATCAAAATATTTTCAAGCCTAAACTGAGCACTTTTAGGAACTTATTCAATAATGGTGTAGAAAATCATAACTTAAAAGCATACAAGCGTTTCCTCCAGATGTGTTTATGCTGCTTCCCATCACTTATCCAGTTCCAAAGGAATATAATTGTCCAATGCTGTTGAGCAATGACACCTCACCCTCTTGCCACTTTATATAAAATAGTTTTAGATCAGTGTATGCTAAGTTTAAATTTGGAATGTCATTTCAACTAGGTGCACTAATGTAATCAAGAATTCAGGCCTGCAAGCTTCAACTTCCACAAGAATTCAATGCCTCTCTGGGTTTTACTCAGTGGAGGGTTTACAAGCCTATATGTGAATGAACTGTTTGTTCAAAGTTTGCTCAAAAAAATGGAAATAAGTTTGTAATACCAGATGCTGTGATGAACAGTGAAGCAATGAGTAGAGTCACACAGTCCTATGTCCTCCTTATCAGGTATCTCTTAGAGTCACATATACCAGCACCTGTCCTGTTGGACAAACAACTCAAAATTTACTGCCATTTCTACTTAGGTTTTTTGCTGATCTTGCTTTTTGTCTGCTCCACAGAACTGTAAAAATTAAGCAGTTTGGACAACATTAAAAATAAGCAAAATGGGGTTTTTTTAAAGGAAAACAAGAGAGTCAAAAAATACAATCTGTTTCAGAATAACCATTTCCCATTTTAAAGTGCTTAAAAAGGTTCAACAGCCTGCACTGGGTACTTCCCTGGAAGGTAGGACCCCACTGCAAGTAACAGCCACGATTCCCATAAGAAGTAACAGCTGCCAGAGGACTGGGAGGGGACACTGTGCCCAGTGCAGTCAGTTGAAGGTGACTGGGATAATTCTCAAAGAAACAGGACAAAACTCCAAATCCCACTGAATTCAACTCAATGTCAAAATTGGAAACAACTTCAATGCCTTTTAAGTCTGACAAGAAGTGGAAGATGCTTCCAGAAAGCAGCCCTTTTCAATATCTTCCAACAGAATGACTTCAAACAATGGTAGTAACTAAATCCTCTGATTTCATTTGCTTGCAGTTTAAATGCTGTAGATGCTCAAAAGCTGTGGTATTTTTTACCAAAGGAAGATATGCTCCAAAATCTTATAAAGAGTGGGGTTTATTTCTAAAGAGAGCCTTTCACATTGGAATCAGCTTTGTGACAGGGACACCAAAGCAATGTATTTCAGGAACTAAATGAGGTGCGTGGAAGACTTGTTCAAGATAAGACCATTTTGCAGCTAGTCCAAACTTGACAATGGAGTTACAAAAACTGCACAGGGGAAAAATACCCAAACCAAACCAAACCAAATCCCAAAACAATTCCACTTGTGTGAAACCCAGGAAGTGCTACCACCAGACCAGGTTCATTCCCGACAGTGTACGGCAATTTAGATACAAGAAAACCTGACAGCTAGAACACAGTGCAAGTGGTGAAACTGTGACCTTTTGATTTCTTCCCCTTTACAGCACTGATGTTCGAGACAGTAGTGACAAAAGAAGAAGCCTTTAGTACATGAAGTGGGAATGGTTTCATTCATATTATTAAGATTGTTTAAAAATATATGAGAAGTGAGATTCTTCTGAGACTGTCAAGTCCTCCTGATGCTTCCCAACAATCAGGGTAGATAAATATGGTTCTGACAAAACCAAAACCAAAAGCTTTCTATTTCACATGACTGGAATAATTGTCTCTCTCAGAACAGCACTTACACATTCAACAGTTCAAACGAGCAAACACCTGGCAGGTAAGACCTTCATACTGCTTCATAAAATAGTTACCAGAAAGTTTGACATAAGAAGAACAACTAACTGTACAGAACACATTTTCTAAGGGATCACGTTTCAATGATACTTATACTTTGCTCAGCAAAGCTGCCTTGCAGGAGAAAACAAATAAGATGAACCCATTTTTTAACAATGACTCATAGTGCAAAAACATGCCTGAAGCTTTTCTTAAGTACTGTTTTCACTAATATAACTACAAAAACATGAGAATTTAAACTCCTATTACATTAGATTCACAGAAAGTACATCATGGTTTGCTTGTACTGGCTCTTGAACAGTACAGACATATACACTGCTTTAAGTATCTGGTACAATTTAAAGGTTAAGCAACAACAACTGGAAGCCCACATCTTAAAAACTCTGCACAAGTCAAGCATTTTATAGTCCAGCCAGATCCAGTTAGTTAACACTGCTGTTTATGATCTCCTTCTGCACTGTTTAACTGGTTCTGTCCAGTATCTGGTCTTTAGAAGCACAAACAGCAGCACTAAAGCATCCATGTTGTGTATTTTCCACAAAGCTAATTTTTAAATCTAAATCCACTGTAGACCTGCAATGAATCCTCTAAGTAATCTTCATATTTTGTTACTGATGGAAGAAACACAGCACAGGCAAGATTAATACTTCTGGAAAATCATATACAACAGCCAAAGACATTAATGTAGAAATTTTATTCCAAAAATTCCTAGCCTTGTCCATTTTTTGATATATAGATTTACTACTTCATTTATCACTGAAATGGGGGCAGTAATCAAATGAAGACTGGAATAAAGCATGAGCAACTAATACATATGGAAAATAGAAACAATGATATCAGAAACTATTTCATCCCACTTGATTTTGCTGCTGAGAACAGCAATGACCTCAGAGCTGAATGGAAGGTGGAAGAAAATCACAAAGTACAAGTATTACTCGCAAAACAGTAACTTTTTTAAAAATGTCTTGCTCTGCTTGAAAATAGAAATTTAAGCCTTATAAGTATACCAGAGGGGGAAAACAAACCTACAAAAGCAATTCCAAGCTCCAGTGTAGCCTTAGTAGCTGTACAAATTCATTAGTGTCCATAACAGAGGTGAATGACCCTGGAGCAGTCTGAGAGCCCACTGCAAACATTCCAGAGTTCAGAAGTCGTGTCCATCACACTGTGACTTGGTGTTGGCAAAGGGGCTTAACAAACTTCAGGCACGTAAGATAAACTGCATCTGCCACATACAGCCAACTCTAAACAAACAAATCTTGCAGCAATAAAATTTATTTGTTTTAATAAAATTCTATAGGCTGTAAACCAATATCCTGGTGCAGGTAGGATTTCCATAGGTCAAAGACTTTTCAGTCATGCCCCATTTCTTGAAATGGGAGCATAAACTGCAACAATCCCTTTAAAATGAAGGTTTGCCATGGTAGGAGACACATACAATAGGAAAAGTATTTTCCAGCCTTACAGAATACAGATATTTTAGGCTGCTTCCATGCAGGCCACTGTACCTACTTAAGGGCCTAAATGCTGGGTATTCAGACACTAATAGAGTTCCAATGCATACATATTTCTTCCATTCAATACAACAATAATGAGATGACAGGATCATGCTTCCTTGTAATACTCAGAGGTTGTGCAAGGCCACCTGAATCTATTTTAAAAGTTATTTCCTCCCTCTGAGCCAACATTGAGATCAATATTCTAAAATTAAGACTCCAAATTTAGGGTCTAATTTGCCTGTGTTCACATTTTATTTAATAAGCTTTAGCAAATGCATATTCCCTCAAATCTCTTGATATTTCACATTCAGTCCTTCTATAATTTCACTATTTAAGATAAACTTCTCTCTACATGAACTGTTGAAGAGAATCTTAAACTGTGAAAAAACTGCCTAATCATGAGGAATTTTATTTTTAAAAAAGTGGAGAAGATTAGCCAAGTTCTTCAGCTTTAGCTACATATACAACTGCAATAAAATGAGATTTGGTCTATCAACACAAACTCCAAAGAGATGTTCTTCAATAGCTAAGGTAAATTCAGACACAGTGGTCTTTGCATTTAGGTACTGAAAACTATGAAAACTCCAAAATCTATTTCTACTTCACATAAAGTCTGACCTATATAAGTGTATGGTACATCTGGCTTGAATCACCTGGGGGAAAACACTCAATAAGACAAAAATGTAGAGTTTTTACCTCAAATGTTGATCAAAATAGCTTAATTTAGTCCCTAAAATATAGAAATACACCTAGGTAATGGAGAAACATTGAAGTCAAATGGCAGAGCGGAGGTGAGAGGCATGCACAAAAACCTACATCAAACCACATCCCCATTTAGAAGCCATGTAACACATACTAGCTGGCAGTGCTCTCAGCAAAATTTCATGCACATTTATTGCATTGAATTCAAAGGCACAAATCAAATTTACCAGTTTTAACAGAATTGCTGGTAGCTCCCAGAAACTCCCTGTTTCCAAGTAGAATAATGTTTCTTCAGCAGAAAGGCATCCATTACTCCAAAACCTTGCCTGCTTCCAAAAAAGCTGCTTAGAAGGAAACACCATTCACTGCATCCCAAAAGGAAAAAGAAAAACAACCAAAACAAGATGATAAGTTTCCAGTATAATTAGTTTGTTGCCATGAGTATTTTTACTGAAGTGAACAGCTTCCTCAGGAGCAATAGAAAAGATCTCCTGAACTCTGATGGACCAGCACAGAAAGCAGAGGTCCAAGCCATCTTTCTGATGCTCTCCAGAAGGCCACTGTCTCAACCTCCAGCACAAAAGTGCATAGAACTAATTAATTTTAGCTTGAAATAGCTTTCAGCAGCACTGAAATCGCTCAAAAATGATCAACTTGCTCCAGAATTCATTGAGATGCTGACCTGGCTTGCCTTCTAATAAGTATGTTTACTCAATTTTCCTTTATCAGTTACCTCTATTCCTCAAGGGAGCAGTGTCACTGCCTCTTGCTCATATTGTTTTGAATCATGAAAACTACCAGAAAAATTAAAAGAGCTATTCTAAAAGATTACATTTTTTCAAAGGGTTGATTTCTTTTAGGAAACTTCATTTTTTACTAGGAGTAAAATCAATACTCAAGCTACAGCTAGTTATGAAATTTAATGTTAATAGAGAGAAACACAGCTACAGGAATTGTGTAGCCCTTTATTCACAGCAAACAAAAGGCAAACCTGTTATCTCAAGGCTCAAGCTGCAGCAGTTCCAGGCTGCATTATTTCTTACTTGAAATGAACAACCATCACAGTCACAGGTGGTTACTGTTTTCCACCTAATCTGCAATAATGTGGCCTCACATCCATCCCATAAGTACTTTCAAACCTTAACAAATGCCAGTTGATTTAAAGCCACATTTTCAAGATATTTGTTGTACTGCACATACTGCACAGGTATGTGAAACATAAATATTTCCTTCTCATAATACCCAGGGTGTGTAAGACTTTGAAGTCCTCGTCATCTCCTCTACCAAATGCTCTTCCCTATGCGACTGCAAATCCATAGCAGAACTGTCCAGATTCTGTTCTGCTCTCATTATCATCAATTCTTCCTTTTGTCATCTCTACTCTACTGGGTAAAACTGTGTGTGTGCTAAAGGGAAAAAAATCAGTCGTACAGATACGATGGGAAACAACCCTTTCATTCATTCATCCCCTCATACATTCATTGGAATCTTACGTAAAGAAACTGTTGAACAAGAACCATCTCCTTTGTAAGAATACATATTTAACACAATAGCAGGAACTTAGTCTTCATCAAAAATGTTCTGCTAAGCAATTCTTCTGCTTTGCATTTTATAAGATATCACTAATGAATATTTGAAACATCTACAGAAATTCACTAAACTTGTGTGCAAAGGGTAACAACCATCTAGAGAAAACAGCTTGGGATACAGGGAATAAACATGGACAGGAAGGGAAAGACAGTGCCTCTGAAAGTTTGGGATTAGAGGACTGACTTTACTCACAACTAGTTTCTTAAGTTTCTCACTATATTCTGCAGATATTTTTCATATTTACACAGGAACCAAACCAACACATACATTCCCACCTCTGTCACCACAGTTCCTCATGTGTCCATGACCTCGACAAGAATAAGCCAGATTACATATAAATAGCATCAACCACAACCCAATATCAGTAACTAACAAGTCTCTGACATTTCTGATTTCTGTCGGTCAACATCCTGGCACATGACAACTATAACAGTTATAGGCACAGCTCTAGTATGGAAAAGGAAAAGCAATGTCTGTAAAAACATTTTGTATTTTATAGGACAAAGCAGATTTCTGTTTCAAAGTCATCTTTCCCTGCTATGAGATACACACATGCATATGTTTCTAATTTCCACTACACAGGAATTGTTGAAACTACACACAAGCCAAATTATACTAAAACACTGCCAGTGAACTATTAGGATTGCTGGACTGTGGGCACAGCAACTTTAACCTCGGCCAAGTTTTCATTTCATGAAATGCACTTAGATGCCACATTAAGCTGCTCAGACCGAAGAGCTAAAATGTCACATGGCAAACTATTGATGTTTAATGCATCGCTCAGGTAGGTTTTTATAACAGGCTTGGAACAGATCAGGTGTATTTATTACAAAGAGGGAACAGGAAGTTATTCCCAAGTATTTTGATGACTGTAGAGCAAAGTACACATCTCTTGTTCAATTACACCATTTTGTCACAACTCCAGAAAATTGGATTGTCTCCTCATCAGCAAGAACACTGTACATTCCTGTGACAGCAGAGAAGCCTGTGGCCATAAAAAGGATTAAAATTGTCAATCTTACATAATAACATCACATTTATTCTGTTTTGTTCAAGTTTTGATGCTATTTCTGCCAACATGAAAAATCTGTTGTTGCAATAATAAAATGTCTGAGACCCAAAATAGAGCAGAGGCTTGTAAATCAATAGACTTTTTAACATTGAACTCACCTCTCTGGTTTTGTGAAGTCTGAGCCATTAAGGGTATGATCTTGCCAGTTTGTGATTTCTTTCCGTAACCATGGAAGCTGGAAATTTACATTGCTTTCAATGAAAAACTATACTAACACACATTCATGTGATTCTAGTCTGTAGGACTTCAAAAGTTAAACAGCATGGCACTTGTGGGGAGAAAAAAGAAAGAGGACTGTCAATATGTAGAGGTGGTTTCACTGCAAAGTGACATAAAAATCTGGCCAATTTTAGGTTCTGTTGAAAATTCAGTTTCAACCAAGTTTGAACCAGCTCATTTTGATATAGCTGTGCACCATTTTACAACCTCTGATCTAATCTTATTAAATTTCGCAGACTGAGGTGGTACCAGATGGCATCCAGAATAGTTTTACATTTTGAGCTTTTGAGAAATGCTCAAAACTCTTATGGGAAAACTTAACCAACATGAAATTTAAACTGAAGGGAACTCTGCACAGACTCCTGTGAAACTAAATTGTATCTTGTAAACATCTTGTAAACATGAGCTTCTACATCAAAATTGAAACTCTGGTCTCAGCAAGGGGTTAAGACTTGGATTCTTGCTCTCCCTGAGAATATCCTCCCACACCTTTGTTCTGCTCAAAGGCAAAACATACCTTCCTGCAGATAAGTGCGCTCAACACATACAGAAAGTATACGAAAACCAGTTTGTTGCAATGAAGCACAACACTGCTGTTAATTCAGCCTCTATGTAGAAGTCTATGTAGACTTCACTAGCAGTAGGATTCATATATCATAATAATCCAATGAAACAAGTACTTGCCACACTGTTTCCACCTTGAGATGTAGAATCCAGGTATTAATAGCACGTCTGGGACAAAGATGCTTCATGTGGAAGATAAGAGAACCGGTTCCCAGCAAGCCACCCAAGGAGGGAAGTCACAATTATGACTGGGCTCCACCTTGATTAAAGAAATTGGTTCTTAACAGGGCTACAGAGCCCAAAGAAGAGCTTCTGGGTGCAGCTTGTACATTCAGTACATGCTCAGGTTCCCTTACACAGAGCTACGGTAACAACAACCAAAGAGGTGAAACCGAATATGCAAGGTCACACAGGAAATCCACTGCAGAACAGCCCTGTCAGTTTGACTGGAACAGGGATCTGCATCCTCGCCAGCTCTCAGAAGCAACCAACCAGCCACTCCACTTAGCTCAGGGACTTAATCTCTCCATTCCATACTAACACAACAGCACCTTCCCAACCCAACAGTACCTTTTTCATGGCTGTCATTTAACGCGGTAAGATAATACTTCAAGCATATTTTAACAAAGAACACTTAAATATTTGCTCTGGGTGCATTTATAGATGTATGTGCAAATGCGGGATAAACAGAACTACTGTCTACATGTGCCTTCCCCCCAAGGATTTATTTACTCATGTGACAAATTGCCCATCCCACTCTATCAAAATTGTAATTTCTGTTTTAATAGAAGTGCCTAAAAACAAACTGTACCCTTTCCAGGCTCTAAAGTAATAAATGAAAACAAAGCTTAAATACTTAATTTCCTGTAGACCAGATTTCCAAGACTGCTGTTCCAGTTTCCTAATTAAATAATAGGTATTTTGGAATATTCTGTTACAGTTATTAGCATTTTCAATTTGCTTCTAAAAATCATCAAAACAAAATTAAACATTTACTTAGGAAAAATCAGCTTAGGCCAGACAGCATTTTGCTGCACTGTCATCACTTTCTAAAAATTCTTCTATTTTCATGAAGGCCTCTGGGTTATTGACTTCTGATCACTACAATTAACAACAGCAACAAAATCCTACAGTATGCAAATTCTGAAGCTTCTGAAATGACTGAATTGCAATAAGATTTCCACCAAATTACTAGTGATTCATCACTAGTAACAGTAATTAAAATACTACCAATACTCACGTGTCAGCAGGTGATAAATCAGTATTACCAAAAAAAAAAAAAATGAGCAAACCTTTAGCAATAAATATACTTTCATACTGTATTTCTAAGAACTCTGACTTGAAGATGAGGTCTGAAATATCACTAGTCAACATGGCACAATTGCTAACACTTTGTTAGCACAGAGGAGCACAGGGTTCTCCAACTGCAAACAAAGAAAAACTCCTGATCTCTAGAGCATGGACATCACAGAAGCCAGCATAGATTCAAACTGACAGAGACAGCAACAAAACAAATCAAATTGAAATTAAATACTAATTCCATTTATTGTCTCAATTATTGTTTTAGCACTCTCCTCATAAATCCTTACACATGCAAGCCTTTATTTTTCTCCAAAAATGTTCATAAATAGCCTCCTTTCTACTTCACGACCCCACCTGCCATGAGAACATACCAATCTGCTAAGAAGCTTCCTCTAGCAAACATCCATCATCTTTTTTTAAATTCATAATAACTTACAGTCTTATTGCACATTCCAACCCCATTGCAGGCTAAGCAGACACCATGCAAGCAAGCAGAGAGAAACACACAATCAAATGAGAGCCCTCATAAAACATGTGATCCCACACCAAGCCTGCTCTAATACTATACAATTCTTTTTTAATTCCTCTTGCTTTTCCTGTGTTTATCATGACAAAATAATTTGTGATAGTTTACAATGACAGTTCTAGATAAACATTAGCAGACAATAATAATTTCAATATGAGTTCCTTCATTTGAATTTCTGTGCATGATTTAACACCCCCCCTGCAGCAAAGCAAGTTTTCCTGGGACAATGGTACAAACTGAAGCTGCCCACTCAAAGCCTCTACTGACACAGAACACATAGAGAATAAGCCAAAATAACACGTACTGTGTTAACAACAGCCCACTGGGGGACTGCTGACAACCTCTGCCTTCAGGCAGCTCACCAAGGTTCCAGATCTTTCTATACATTCTGCAGAGAGGAATCTATGAGCCCTTTCCGGGAATCTCAAGCTAAGTACCATAATGAGACGCTGAAAGTCAAATGGTTTAAACATTTCCAAGTTCTGATCTCCAGCATAAGAAACATAATTCAATCAATAAAGAGGGAAAAATCCTATAACTAAAAACACAGATTTTTTTTAATGTTATCATTTATAATTTAGAAAGAATTTGTGGAGTTTTCATCCATATTCTAGACAGGAGAACAAGAATGAGTATTTATGCAGCCAGCCCCCTTCTTAAAAGCTTTCTCCCCATTCCTTCCTTGTCTGGGTGTTTAACAGAGCCCTCACATCTGAGTTTCAGAACCTTACTTCTGCTGAACCCCTCTTTGTTTCTTTGCAATCAAATCTAAATTACTTTGTTTCCTTTTGCTATTTAACCTCATAATAAAGGGTTTTGCATTAGCTACATGATTTTCCTTACAATTGCTTTCCCATACATTGACTGACTTCAAATGAATTTCAATAGTTCCTGGTCACTGGAGAACACCCCCACCACCAACACAAGCAAGCAAGAGGAACAAGCAACCACAAACATTTTCTGTAGATCAGGCAAAGGACAGATACAGGTATGTGCCCTTGCTTCTGCTTTACTCATCTAGGTATCTTCCTTACATTATTACTGATAAAAAATACTGACAAGGAAATACCTAAGGAAAAAAGAGAAAAGCTTCACAGAAGTTAGCACTGTAGGGAGTACTCACTCAGAAGAACCTAAAAACAAAATGCAAGCGGACAGGAGAGAAGTCTGGCTCCAGCTTTAAGAAAGCACACACAGAAAAATCCCAAATCCACCCCAGACCTTCTTTCAGTGTAAGCAATCAACAGTACACAAGTAAGTTGGAGATTCCTAAAGGAAACATTCTTTACCCTTACAACAACCATAGGACTACTCTATATTGCAACTACTCTACATTCCAATTTATGGAAAGTACACATTTATCATTTTGATCTGTCACTCTGATCCTACATCACTAAGACTTCCCTAACTTAAAACAACAATGCCACCTATAGTCCTCTTACCTGGACACCAGTACACACCAGCACAGTTCCAAATGGGAGCTCCTTGCCTAATCATGTTTTTCTGATGGAGATTTAGCATGCTTGGCTATGCTTTCTATAGCTGACATAAGTTACCTCCCTACAAAGTTTGGAAGGATTTCAACATCTGGTGCCTTTCTTTTAAGGCAAGTAGAATCTCTGTTACCAGTCATTTTGCTACTGAGGTTACTCACTGTGTGTATTTTAAAACTGCTTAGATATTTGTAGATGAAAATAAACTACAATGTAAGGGAAAATGTAATAGAAAAATCGTGAGACAGAAAATAGTTGTTTCAGGTACCTTTAAAAGGCATCTACAATTTCCCCCCAAAGGAAGGTGAAATGCTAGACGATACTTTTGTCAAGTGCGCCCCTGCGTGGTAACAAACGCCTCTGCAAACCCAGTTTGCTTCACAGCTCACAAATAACATTTCTGCCTCCAAAACCAGGACGAGTAAGTGCTCACATCCACTCCAATACTGGGAGACTTGTCCTAGCAGAAGTCTCCTAGATGTGCGCAATATCACGTGTGACATGCTTCCCTACAGGCACATTCCATAAACTACGGTCAAGGCCAAAATTGGTAACAGCATTCTTTTCTCATACCCTGCTTTCTGTATTAAAACCTCCTCAGTATTCTGCTTGCACTTGCTACTCTTTATCTTTCCTGAGAAGATTAAACAACACTTGAATTTTATAAAAAGGCTATTACATTTGACATTTGTTAACAACTCAAAAAGGAGAGAATTAATGTATTGAACGTGACATTTTTATGCTAAGACAAAACTCTTTATTGTATTTTCAGTGTTAAGAAGCATGACTCCATTTTAGATACTGAGAACTTTTAAATGGCTAAAGTAAGAAATACCTTTACTACGCATATGTTATATTTTTAATTCAGATGAAGGTAAACCTGTCTCTACTGTATTCTTTATTCTGTTTCTGAGTTATTTTTAATTATAGAAACATTTTTTCCATCTTTATTTTCCTAAGAATAAGGTAAGCTGAAAATAGTAACCAGAAACAATGGTCCTGGGAATAAAACAGGTAACGTTTGTAACATAAGGGCATTATTGTTCTGGCAATGAACGGAAATGTCCAACAGAGGGTGATAGAGACCACAAATTCATTAGACACTTCACTCAATTATCTCACTATAAACAAAACTAAAACGACCTGCAGCTAAGGAAGAGCTCCCTATTACAAAGGTTTGAATAAGTTTCATGACTTGAGAAACATTTTACTGAGGTTGCAAAAAATGAAGGAGTGAATTGCTACAAATCAAAAGAACTAATCACAAAATCATTCAGTCTGAACTGAATTCCTTTCAAAAGAAAAATACAAGTCTTTTAATATTGTGGCTAGATGTGTCTCCCAAAGCCTCCAATGTTCATCCTTCTGCACAAGTACAGTTAATTCTACTCTATTTGAGGACTCTGTCAACCTCACCTTCTTCCAGCTCTGTTTGCTCTAGTGAGAAGCATTGTCCAGTGCACAGAATAAGAAGTGCCTTTACCTGCCTTTTTGTGGTCTTCTCATTGTAATTTATTGCTTTTGAGGCACCAAGTACCAGTACAGAACTGGTTCATTAACTCTTCAAGAACTGCAGACTACATCACTCCAGTGAGCACCAAGCAAGCACTACTGAGGAACAGCCTAAATCAAAATCAAAATCAGGATGTTTAGAGCTATTTTCAACAGCACAAAAAAAAGAGAAAAGGGCAGAGAGGTGAACCAACACTAAACCAAAAAAAAAAACACTACAGCTGAGGAATCCCTAGCACCTTAAAAGAAGGTTATGGGAAGATCTCCCAGTATTTACATCTGATGGGAGGGTAAGAGGGCAGGTGGAGTCAGATTCTCTGAAATGTGCATGTGGAGAGATCAAGGGCGCAAGCTGCAATCCAGAGAATTTCAATCAAGTTTCTAGCCTAGACCTCCAATACATGCAGCAGTTTGCACTTCAGTAATTGCACAGTTCTGGGAAAATACTGTATACAGCTGGTATACTAAACCTATTTTTCAGTTTTCTGAGTCATAGATCAGAGCTGTAATTAAGACAAATTTGAAGCCCTTTCTAAATTGGTTTGAGTCAAGGAAAGTTTTGAAGCACAATCAACTTCACAAAGGTCTATCATGTACAAAGGAAATTCAAAAGTATGGCTTTGCCTGCACTAAGAAATACAGAACAGAAACAAACATGGCATTGTCCAGATGTGCACAAGCAAGAGGAATCTGGACATGCAGAGGACAAGGTTGTATTCATAAATCATTTCCCCTGGCAAACCAAATATTTAAACTGAACTTGACCTTCATTATTTAAGTTCATGAGTCACATGTGATCCACTTCTGCTTCTTTTGCCAACATATATAGGAAACATCAGTCAAGCATCAAATGCCCCTTGCTAGGAGTTTATTTCCTTCACTAACCTTTCTGGAAAGATTACAAACTTCTTTTTGTTTTCTAAACACTGTAACATTTTGTTTAAAATTGCTAACATCTTGTAGAAAGTGTATTTATTCATTGCAAAGGGAATCTACACAGCAAACTGCAAAAAGTCAACATAGTAGCTCCTTCTGAACCCGTGAAAAGTAACCATTCACTCAAGTATTTTCTAAGAGAACATCACTGCTGAGTAAATGGAGAGCCAGTAGGACCTGAGGCAAACATGGGCCAATCAGAAAAGTTAGACCAGCAGCAGCTGTAAAGCAATCAAAGGAAACTATTCTGATGCAGACTGAGAAAAATATCTCTACCTTAAAATTGAATCAAAGAAAGATATTGCATTTCTTTCTTATTTAAACTTCCAATCTTTTTGTTCTGATTCTTTCATAGAATCTCTTCTGTAGAAAGAAAAAGCTCACTGCAAGTCACCTTAATTGTGGCTAGAACACCCAAATCCATCCTTTCAGCATTCCGTAGTTTGTTCTCAGTAGTTAGAAACACTAGTTAAGGAAAAAACAAACCTGTAATAGTAAAAGTTAACATTCTTCACATCTACTTGAAAAGAAAAAAAAAAAAAAAAGTTGAGGACACTGTTTCAGAGGTTTAGAGAGCCTGCAGAGGCAGCAGCCTCACCTTGCACTGCCCCCCCACACAGATGGAGGTGCCGTTCTGGTCGCAGGGTGTCCCGTCGATGACCTGCTCCGCCTGTCTCACGTAGAACCGGTACCCGATGGCTCGGCAGTTCAGCTCACACTTCTGGCTTCCCTTCACTGTGCAAAGACACAGAAGTCCCCGTTACAAAGACCACAGCAGTTGGTTTAAAAAGGAAAAGCTCGTTAAATTAACAGCAAGGCTGGGGAGGAAGGAACAGAAAGGCCAACTGACTGCAATGTGAGTGATCACATCAAATGAGCGGTTACTGAAAGTGACTCCAAGGTGAACATTCCAACACATCTCATGAAAACATCAACAACACCTCAGTTGTTAATGGCAGGTATTTCCATAAATGATCAAGAGTATTAGTAGTTTCACAAAAAATGTTGCCCATTTTGTCTTCTTAAAGCATAAAAACATGTTATGGCATTTCATAACTCTAAAAGCCAGCAAAATTACACTGTAATTGTAAAGATGAGCATCAAATCAGGCTCATTTACAGTCACTGGCCCATTCAGGTCAATTAAGAATATTAACATCTAGTATTAAAAAACATATTAAACATGACAGATTCAAATACAAAAAACCTCTATTGTTTTTTTTCTCTTCATGTTTACAAGTTGCCCTTTACTGACTATTCCTTAGGTCAGGAGAAAAATCATGGAAAAAAAAAATTTAAAACATTTTTAAAAATATACAAAACACACTCTTTATTCAAACCCCCAAGATTTCTACGGATATGCAAAACCCAATAGGAAATTAGTCCACTGAACTGTGGGCGAGAGGAACACAGAAGACAAGAACCAAGAAATGTTATAGTCTCCTGCGAAAATCTGTTCCTTAAAAGATACAGCCCAACACTCCACACATCTTCTGCCATCAGGTTTGTTAACACATCTGTGTAGCCTTTCTATTGCAAATCATCTGTCATGTGGAAGCTGCTCACAGCTTATTACCCCTATTTGCCACTGAAATAACAACACCTTCAGTTCCTTTCCAAGAGCAGCAGTTACACAGTGGCAGTGAGGTAGAAATAGAAATCCTTTTTCTTTTGACAATACCTTTCTTGCTGCCACAATAAACAACTAAAACTCTTCTCACTACACTAAGCTTCAGCTCATCCCCTCTACTGAAACTGAAACCCACTATTTAATCTCGCAAAGGAGTTGCTATACACCCTGGAGATAACTGCTAAAACATTGCATTCGCAGCCTTTTCTGCTTCAGTGTATTTTTGAATCTAAGCTAAGACATAACAAAAAGACAAAGTAAATAAATTCAATTATTTCAAATATATATTTAACATCTGTTTTCTGTAAAAGTACCAAACTTTCAGCTCAACTTCAGTTACCCCCTGTGCAGACACAGGATTAGCGCAGCCCAGTTCTGAAATCTGGATCTTAGATTTCCCCTCACACAGCTATTTAACTGCCATTCATATACATCATCTATTGTGTCTGGCAATCTTCTGATAAAACACTTAGAGTCTTCTACTAATTTTAAGTGAGGTCAAAGCTCTGTTTACCTAGTTCCATTTTTTTGCAGAAGCTATGAATGCCATGTTCCACTAGGTCATTTTTCCTTTTTTTTTGTTGTTTTAAGATAGATTCACTAGCTAATGATTCTAAGGACTTCACTCAGTCACTTTAAAAAAATCCTGAGGTATTTCCTGCAGTTCAATCTCCAAGTGCAACAGTTAGGTTTACTGACAAATTCAGCACTATTCTTAGCAGCTTTATCACTTCACACATAACTTTATTCACAATTCTCAAGTAAATAAAATCCAGTTTCAGTGATTCATTACAATTTAAGTCAACTCGTCCTTTTCTGTGTCCAATTTTTATAACATACAACACCAGCAATCAAACAGCACCTCTGCAGTGTTCATTTTCTTATCTTCCATTTCCTAAAATCAAATCAAACAGTCTATTTAGGGTTTCTGAAATGTCCTTATCTTCTCTGTTGATTCCCTTTAGTTCGAAGTGTCCTGAAGCCTCACATTCCCATTGTCTTCCTCTCCTGATTCTCTCCCATTTTGTTATGACAATTTAAAATAATTATTCTTGAGATTATCAGCTGACCTTCTAGATCCCAACAGAAGTTTTGTGCTACTCAAAGATGAAGACGTGAACTGCTGAAGCACAGTACTTTTTCCTGGACCTGTCTCTTCCTTCACTTCTCCTGGAGTAGGTCAGCTCACTGCATTGCTAATGCAGCATCCTAACAACCCCCGCCAGACTGAGATTACTTGTCTTTGTGAAAAAAGATTCCCATTTCAGAACTTCTGTCTTTCATTCTTTCTCATTAGGAACTGTTTACAAAGAGCAAAATCTGTTAACTGAAGTGGCCCTGTCGAATGAGAGACATTTCCCACTAGGATTTTATGTAAGCATTGTGTATTTTTGTGTATGATGCAGAAATTACGGCAGAACCAACACATTTTAGAATTCCCATTTAAAATAAGACACCACAGTAACAAAAAGTAAGTACTCGACTGCCCATTAACTTCACACATATCTTGACACCCTCCCTCTCCCTGAGTTTTGCCACAGCTCTTGAGGTTTTATAGTTTAAGCAGCAGGCCGAGCTGCACTACTGGCTTGGCAACTGGACATAAAATGTCAATTAACAAGGTTAAGGCAGGGCTTCTAGGTGAAGACCCAAATCAGCTGGCAGCAAGACATATTTCCAAAGCATAAAAAAAGGACTCTTTTGAAGTGTGACACATTTACTGGGACAGTTCACTCTACAGGTACTGTTTGCCATGTCCTCCTAATGTATTTGCTTTTCACTCACATGTTCACCTTAGCACAACCACATCTTTGTGGAAATTCTCACCTTATCCTACCTTATTAAATAGTTGACTTGAGTGAAATTTAATACCAGCACACAGGTTCTGCCAGAGGTACTCATTGTTGATTTAACTGAAGGAGGTGCCTTTAGTAAATAGTCCTGGTAACATGTAATGTTTGGTTTTCATTTTACAGATAGAAAAATTATCTCAATCAAAAGATCAGTACTTTTCTTACAACTTCCTCACCAAACTAGTCTGAAGTATGTCAGGGATATCCTAGTCTTTTCTAAACTGAAGACATAGGAGGGTTTTTTCAAGTGCCCTGTTGAAGCTCCCCTTCCACCTTTCCTTTTGGGGAATAAGAGTCAGACACAGCTAAAACAGGACCACAGCACAGTTCCACCACCTTCCATTTCATCAGTACAGACACAGACCTCATGTTTAACTACAGACTGCACCTGCTGGGCATCACAGAGCAGACACCGCAGCTAAAACTTTCCACCGTTCTCCTAAGACCTGTGCTTAGGCACAGATTTCAGTGCAGTAGAGGTTTCAGAAGAAAAATTCAACTGTGAAACACAGCCACACATTTTTTAAAGGGAAAAGGGAATTTAGCTCGTTAACACACCACAAGCCAATGGCTGGAGTTCAAATTGGGTCTTCGGCAGCATTTCAGGCTGAGGCCTCTGCACCGACCCAGCAGAGGAACAGCAGCAGCACGCCCTCCTCCGCAGGGATTCAGGGGCTGAGACTCAAAAAACACTCCTGGTGTTCTTTTAATCCCTTTATTGGGAAAGCACAGACTTGTCGGAGCTGACATGCTCCCGGCTCCAGGGGGTGCCCCCCGTGGGGAGTGTGGCGGGTCCGGCCACTCCGCTCCCTCAGGGCGAGAGCAGCCCCGAGCACAGGCAAATGCAGCAGGTCCTGAGGGGGAAAACTCCCGGGAGAGACATTAAAACAAGCGGGACCGTAACAAAAAACTCCCTGCAACTCAACTTGCTCTCCTCTGGGACTTGTCCCGGATCCAGCCTCTCCCCGAGAGCAGAGCCCACCCCCAGCCCTGAGGGAGCCGACGGCCATAACGAAACCCGAGGGCCAGGCGGTGCCCCCCCCACGCCCTCGGCCGCTGCCTGGCCTGGGGGCCAATGGGCCCCTCCGTGCACCCCTCTGCAATTTCACTCATCCCGCTCTGCTTTCGGCTCTCATTAGTTTCATTAAATGAAAGTGCAAGAAATTAATGTCCTCCCAAAATGCCCAGCCCAAATCTAAAACCCATGAACGAACGGTTGAAAAGGCAGAAAGTCATCCCTTTGGAAACATTGCTACTTGCAGGAGGTTGTGAATAGACCTTTTTGCATCTCATTAAGGAAGAGCGTTTCCAAACGCTAACACCGTGGTGAAGGGCACGGCCTGATGCACATTCCCTGAATTAGGGCCGCCTTCCCCGGCACTGGACAGGGCTGGCACAGCCCAGGGCAGGTCACTGTGTTCCACCTGCCACGGGGCCAGGACATCCCGCTTGCACAGCCCCTGTCCTCCACCGCCCGCTCGGGCCTCCCGTCTCCTGACCCCCCTGCACACCACTGCGCGTGTGGGGAGAGCATCTGGACCTCATGGCAGCTCTCCCCTTCCTTCACCTCCCTCTCCCAACGTGTTCTGCCATCCCCACTGACTCCCAGGCCAAGGAAAGGCTGCAGAAGGGCACATGGGCGTGGTGGATAAGAAAGCCAAGCTGTGACTCTGCAGCGAGCGTGAAGAGATACAGAGAGAGCTCGGCAGGCAGCTTGCCAATGCACAGAATTTCAACCTAATGATATTCGTAGGAAAAAATGTTACAAGAAAGAGTATTCCAACCGCAATAACTTTGATAAATAATGTATTCAGTTGTTCAAAGGGAAATTAAAAATAGCTACAGACCAAAAAAAGAGAGGAAATAATGCCCAAATTAAACCAGAATGCAACTGGTCGGTAAAATAAAGACACTGTGCAGTACCATACACTGACTGCCTTTACAGAATATACCGAGTCCCTCCTTTCTGTCTCTGCTCCTGAGATTGCAGCTGCTTAGAGCATGTACTCTCTTACAGCATGCACATCAAATCTCCTTCCACAGATATTGCTGCCTGTAGGTACAATCAGAATAAATGATACAACAAAGGAATTTCATGTTCTCCATGCCATGAGGTAGAGACTGGAATGTACAAAACCTCTTTGATGGTTCCTCGGTCCAAATCTTAATCTAATGATAGACCCAGACTCCCTGTTATCTGCATAGCAGTTCTAGTTCTCCACAGAACATTACAGAATGCTTTCACCATTTGTCAGTTTTTGTAAGTTTGCCTAAGCATCTAAAAATAGTTAATAACAAGCTCTGCAATTTGAGAAACATGCCTTGAGGGTGCCCACAGAGAAGTGGCATGCACAGTCTTGGCAAGCAAATATCACATTCATGTTAATACTACATTATAGGATTAAGCAAATTTAAATTAGGCTTCATTCTGTGTGCACACTGCCTTGTAAAGTCAACTTTAGTGCTTCTGCATAACGAGCCAAGATACACTTATCCATGATGTGTCAGAAACAATTGTTCCAGGAAAAAGTTGTATCTGCATAGCTCAGTTATTTTCAGGGCCCAGCTTGCCATGGGCTGTAATTCAGTATTTACTCAGGATAAAAGCAATGAATCTGCTTTACAGGAAGTGTAATGGGGCATAGCAGACACTGCAAAAACTTTTAAGAGACGTGCTCATGTCTATCCATGTAACATGTGGGATTTCAGTGACAGTCTTGCAGGTTATTGGCATTGTTTCCTGTGAGGGTTGTGAGGGACTGGCACAGGATCCCCAGAGAAGCTGAGGATGCCCCATTTCCAGCAGTGCTCAAGGCCAGTTTGGACGGGGTTTGGAGCAACCTGGTCTAGTGGAAGGTGTTCCTGCCCGTGGCAGAGGGGTTGGAACTAGGTGGACTTTAAGGTCTCTTAAAGGTTTTATGGGAAGTGCTGCAAGACACACGTACATACAGGAAAACAGACACAGGCCCAATACACCACTAAGAGAAGTCTAGTCCTGGCACACTGCTGTGGCTGTAAGTGGACAGTTATACTGTAGACTTAGAGTGACAACCAGGCCAGACACAGACCTAAATATGACAATTCCACATTAAAAAGAGTCCAGCAGGAGCACCTGTGGAGCTCAGGGTGGATGAGAGGTGTTAGTGTACTAGTCATGCCAGCAACCCGGTTTATTCAGCTTCCTATATACAAAGAAGAACAACGCGTAGCAAACGTAACACACCGTATTCTCTACAAAGTTTCCAGGAAAGCAGAGCTACTTTATTTAAGGTTTCCCTGTTTAGGCTAATAGACTATGTTGGCTTAGTTATCAGCGTTGGAACATTAGCTCAAGTTTTGCAGTTTAGGAGGCTGTAAGGTCCATAAGAGAAAACTGATCCCAAATCAGGTTGGTTTTTCACTAATGGACAGTTACAAATGTTTGAAGTGGCCAGAAGGAATAATACTTTTTAGAGCAGTTACCTGGTGCCAGATTTCTAAATAACAATATGCAAATATTTTCCAGGAAATAATTATCATGTAACAACATTTGGTCTCTCCAACAGAAATAGTAATGTGATGTGATCTGTTTTATTTGAGTCTCTTTTGATACTTTGTCCTTATTAGGCTTGGGAACATCTCTTGACAATAACCAGAAAGGGTTGTGTTTATTTCTTTTTCTTTGTCCCTTTCAGTTTTGTTAACTTCTTATAGACTTTTATTACTCTGGCTCAGATTTTTTTTTTCAAAAACCATTTTCCATTCTTCATTCCAGTGATAGAGGAACATTTCCCTTTTTTTTTCTACTTCCACTTTTCATTTGCTCATGTAGTAAAGATGTTCTTTACTTCACCTGGTCTCAACAACTTAATAGATATTTGAAATACTGTCTGCAGTGGGGTTCTGATATTAAGTGAAAAAATAAAGCTTTTACAATGAAACTGCATGCACATTTTAAAAAATATTAAGCCAAAAAGGAAGATCTCGTTCAAACAAATTCCTCACCTTTACCTGAATACACCAGTTTGTTCTATTCTTCAGTGAACAGAAAGTTCACAGAAAGTGAAAGGCCCCAGTGATCCATAATATTGTTCTCATAGTTAGTGTTTATGGCAATAAGAAACTTGCAAATGTTGTCATCTACTTCAATTTTCCTGGTTTCTCCATTCCTCACAAATCTCTCTGCCATTAAAAATCTATTAATAATACTTAATAGACTTACTGTCACGCATTAATAACAGCTGGAAAGTTAACTATTATTCAGTGACATTAAAAGAAACCAACTAGACAAGTAATTCATAAAAACACATACATCCTTGTCTCCCTTGACCAGGTGGACATTTGGAAATCAGTAAAAGGTCTAAGTTTGATGTGCTTTTCAGCTTTTCTTTTTTGTTTTGACTGCCTAAAAATTTTTCTTAGCAAGCAAAAGTCTGTTTAACAGAGGCTCAAGGCCAGTACCCTTTAAACAACATAACCGGGTAATGTAGTTTCTTTTACAGACCTTAGTTTTTACTGTGTTGCATCTGGAACTCTTTTCTGACTTTAAAGGGGGGGAAAATGACCCCAATGTAAAAAAATGCCTGTTTTCACATCAGCCTTTCATGTGTTTGGCAGTCAGAATCCAGAGACAACCATTTGTCAGTCGCTGGCCACTGGATGTCTCCACTGTCCTGTGCAAACAGAGATTAAAGTTCCCTATCAGTGAAAAAGAAAAGTTTATTTAAAGGCACCTATGTTCATTTAAAAGCCATCCCTTACACTTTACATGTAGTGCACAGCAGCCACACAGAGCTGCCCTCTCCAGCCCTCAGCACAGTCAGGAGATGGCACCTTCCCACAGGCTGCACTTCTAGTGAGGCTTTTCTTAACAGCTCCCAGTATTATGAAGTTCCTAGAATTATGAAGAGATTGTTAGGTAAGTAGAAGAAAATCAAACAGCAGTTGCTTAAGCTCAACACTTTTTGTTCCTGTTTATATCCAGCTATAGTTAAACCTGTATCAATAAAACCCTCATAAGATGATGGGTGAAGAACTGTTCAACATGGGCACTTCTAACAGGAGGAAAGTTTTCTCACCGGTTCATGCTTTTGCTGCTGTAACTGGCTACTTCATGTAAATCTGATTAAATCAACCATTTAGTTATAGTGTGGTTTAACATTCCCTAGAAACTGTATATAGAAGATGGACTATTAGGATTTCATGAAAGATGCCTTTTCTTGCAGTCATATTATACAGAATTTATTAGAAATAAAATTAAAATATTTAGGGAAGATATTATTAAAGCCCAAACTACCAAGGACAAAAAATTACTACTAATCCAAACAATCTCATTTTCTAGCCAGATTCATATATATTTATTTGTAGTGGCACTAATCAGAGATGAAAACCTGCTACATGCAGTGCAATTTCTCATCTGGCAAAATACCATAAAATGCTCCATCCCATGAAGTGCTGACCACTTCCTGAGGGAAGCTGAGAGCCATTATTCCCAATTGCTCTTAGCTTTGGATGTTCTGGAAAGGAGCATGATACTGCTTTCAGTCTGTCTACAAAACTGGAAACAACTGAGTATTTCTATTTGTCTCTGTTAGAATCCTATGGTCCCTGGAACCTCAGCTTGTATCCAGATCTGTACTCTGAAGAATGATTCTATCTCCATCAGCAATCTTTTGGCCCCAAAAATTTGCAAAGTTAAAGAATGTTAAATTATATAAATTAATATTTTGGCAACTTCAGTAAATAAACCTTCAAATCCTGCTTTCAGACTTTCATAGTGAGCTTGGTCAGTTTTATTCAAATCAGTTCTGCTGGAGGAGGACTTCATGTCACACTTCAGAATAATACATGCCAAAGGTAGACGGGAAGAAAGGAGATTCAAGTTCAGGCTTGTGAACCCCCCAGCAGAATTCCAGACAAAAGCTTTTGGTCATGTCTTAAGAAAGCATATTTATGCTCACAAAGCAAAATGTCTTAGAAGTCCCTCTCCTATCAAAACATGAACCTCTGCATGTGAACACTAAAAATTCCCAAAGTAAAGCCTATCATGAAAAGACCATGAGTATAAAATACCCAGATCTCTAATATTTAACAAAACTCCAGACAAGGATCCACATAAAGTCTTGCCTTGTGTAAACTCTTCTACAGGTAAGTTGTCACTCCTCACTGAAGTGTATCCCAACCTTTCTTTGATCTGAAGGTAAAAAAGGACCAAGCAATGAAATGTAACAACAATGGAATGAGGGAACACGATGCTGCTGTCTCTCACCCATCAAGCTCGCACACAAAATGAGACAGCTCTCACTGACTCATCTTGTTACATGATTGGCAACAAATCTTTATTTTCTTTCTTAAGCAGAACTTGCCCTGAGCAGTACAGTTTGCATTAAAGTCAAAATGTTTTGTGAAGTTATGCATCTCAGAGCTATTTAGCTTGGGGGTGGAAGGAAGAAACTAACATTTTATCTTTAAAAATAAAAGCTGTTGCATCATTACTCACAAGAAATGTCCATTCAATCTTTTTAAAATTTTTGTATATAGGAATCTACTTTTGTTTTGCTTTAATTACACAACTCAGAGACAAAATAATGTTTTCAGTTATCTCAATCCACAATTTTATTAATTTCTTTAAACAGACTGAATTTGCCAAAATGTCCCAGACAAATAATTTTGGATCAACCCATATTAATCCTTATCATTCCCTCTTCTTCCTCGCTGTGCCCAGAGGAGGCAGTGACTCTGAAATACATTATTTTTCAAAAGTCCAATTCCAAGACTGATTTTAACAGGCTGTAAATCATTTCCTGTCTCTCTGATTGATAACCTTCTCATTTACAGTTCTCTGTGCTAACATAATCAAACTTAAAATCACTACCTGTGCTTGTATAAACTAAATGAAGTGGATACTCATTGCACACAGGATACACGTGTACCCATGGGCAAGAGAGGAGACTAAACTGCTTTTCTAAAAGGTTTGTAACTGAAGATTCTTTGCTCTGGAATAACACCCATAAATTCCCACCTGAGGAGCAACAGCAGAAAGAACAAAATTAGAAACAAGCAGCAGCTAAAAAAGCCCCAGACTGACTGTCACTGTCCCTTAGGAAATACATGTCAGGATGTTCTGACTGAGCCTTATATACTTATAGATTGTCATAACTTAAAACATGAAACTATTATGGGCTGATGAGTGTTTCTGAAATACTAAAATAGACTTGTACTCATTTAAATATTAATATAGCTATTAGTTGGTCTAAAATGTCCTAAGTGTATTTCCATGGCCTCCTGCCACAGTCCTTTAATAGGCATATAAATTCTTAAGGCTTAGTTAAAACATTTTGTGCTTTTATTTATATACTCAAAGATATTTATGTCCTTCACTCTCATAAACATCAGTTTAAAAAATGGAAGTTCATTAGAACAATGTTTTCACTACGATGCCAGTGACCCGGAGCTCAGTCAGTTAACTTGAAGGCTGCTTTCCTTTTGGTAGCTGATAAACCCCCAAACATTCAGTGTTTCACATTGCATGTATTTTTGAGACTATTCTTATATAAAAACCTGTAACTATCATTGCTGAAACTCAAGATTTCTTAGTAACTTTGCCTTTAATTTTTCTTTTAGGTTTTCAGAGTTTGCATGCCTTGATTGCTAGATGTTAAGACTCCTGCAGAAAACAGCCAGGTACCAACTCAGTGATCTTGAACCTGGGAAAATCTAACTGGAAGGCACTGGAAGGCAGTTACTGCTCCCTGACGCTGGGAGCTGGTCTTGACTCTGACCCAAGCACTAGGAGCCTCTGTGCACTTGGCAGTTGGATTTCAAACCAAGAAAAATTAAATCTCTCCTCACCTCACATTTCTATCTCAGCCAAGGGGAAAAGGAGTGTCTGGCAAAAGACCATTTTCACACTGAGAGTTCTACCCCACTTCTCTCTCCTGTGGCACTACCCTATATCCCACTCTTCCCAGCACAGCACTCAGAGCAGGGCTGTAAGAGGCTGCTTCTTCCTGAGGAGGAGAGGGCTGCAGTCACCAGTGCAGGGAATTTGCATGCCAGGGTCCTTCCCAATACGATGTACCCACCTGCCTACACATATGGCTAGATTATCCTATATGCAATAAATAGAACTAGATACACTGAAATATGCACATGACAACTTTCTCCTCGCATCCCCCATAATCTCCCAGAGAGTTTCCTTTTAGAGACCGATGGAAAGAGCTGACAATGTAGGTTTTGCCATCAGACCTGAAAGTGGTCACACAGCAGGCCGATAGCCCCGGGGTGCGTGGACCAGTCGGGCCATGGACACACCTCTTGGCACCTCCAGAATTCCCTGGGGCAGTCCCAGAGCACTTGTTATCTTTGAGAATTATACAGGCTCTGTCAGATGACACAAAACTAGAAAGGGACAGATTCTGAGCAGAACAAGGGGGAACTTGAGAAATGCTGAACAAATAAATTCAGTTTCATTTCCTGGAAAAATTCCACAAGAATTCAAACCCACTGTTCTTAAACAGCCATTAAAAAGTTCAGGGCAGTAGTAGCAACCAGTATGGATTTGTCAAGATAAAAATCTCATCAAACCCCTTTAATTTCCTTCTACAAACAGGCTCTGCATGCAGGAGAAGCCATGATTTAACTTGGCTCTCCTAAAGTGTCTAACATTTCTTCGAGCTTGGAAAACAACATCTAGAAGAAGTTACTCTAAGGTATGTGCAAAAATGTTTCAAAAACTACCCTCAGTAGTTCACTGGCTGGGTTTTGGTACCTACTGAATGAGAATCTGCAAGATCTTTCCCAAGCACAGTTCCAGCTTATGTTTTCATGCATGAGGTAGATAATGGGATAGAGAGAGATATTCACAGGTAACACCAAGGTGGGAAAAGCAGCAACAATATTGCAGGGAAGGATTAGAGCGCAAAAAAAGATGCTGACAGCTTGGGGAAGGGTCTGAAAAGGCAGGATGAAATGTAATAGGGATTGGTGTGATATCCATTTGTGACAGAATAATCACCTGCACAAACAGAGAATGAAAAACTAATGGAGAAGCAGTCAGTAACTACCACGAGGAATCTGGAGCAGTGACAGTGGATCTCATTTAATGTGAGATACTGGAGGCATAAACTTAATAAAAACTTAATAAAAAAATAGCAAGTACTGTATGGGTAAGTACAAACCAGAGGGCAGCCTGCAAATCACACCAGCAACTAACATTCAGGAGAGCACAGCATCCACTTCTGGAGGCCCAGGAGTGAGTGAGTGAGTGACCAGCACTCCAGAAAATACAACTAAAGAGGGAAGATTCAACTACTGGTGATGTTTTCAAGAAAACAGAGGGAATGACAGTCTGTAGGTAGAGATAAAATAACAGAAGGGGATAGAAGTGTTCCTATGTGTGCCGTGACCTCGACAGGGGGTAATGCGCCGAAGTTGTAGCATGGAAATCTATATTACACTTCACAAGAAAATTTCCACTGGAAGGAATAATTAAGCACCATTTACTTAAGGAGACCCACAGAATCTCCTCCACTGGAGACTGGCACTGGGACAAACTGAATAAGCACAAACTGTGCTCTTTTCAAGGGTTCGATTTCCTAACCTAAGATCTCACAGAGTGTGCAAGCCTTCCTATGTTTATTTATTGATTTCTTCCTCCTTCCACAGTGCCCAGTTAAAACAGATACAGCAGCAGCCTTAGTTCAAAATATATTTGCTGTCATGCAGTAAATGTTGAGATGTTGTTCAACATGAAGGAAGCTGTTATAGTTAATAAAAACAGTTTCTCCATGAACAAGCTTCTCTCTGTGGCTTCTCCCCAAAGAAATGTAAATGCTCAAGTGCAGTCCTCGATACACATATGTTCAGAGTTCAAAATGAGAAAGAAGGAAGATTTTCCTGCACCTGACTGGATTCTGTCCCAGAGAATTGCACCAAAGAGGATAAAGTCTTAATTTTAAAAACAGTTCCAATAGGTCGATTTTTGTCTTTGAGAAGCAGAAAATTGTGACAATTCAGTCTTGCAAATCCTATCTCTCATTCTGAACTGCAGAAAGCAAAACTAAAGTACGTAATTTTCTGTCCCCAAAGTTGGATATGGAAAGCATCTTCAGCTTGATCAATGTACAGCTGTGACTCTAACAGAGTAGAAGTGGTGTAAGTAGCCACACTTAAAAATCTTCCCAAAAATGTTACCACCAACTATCCCAAACATTATGCCAAAAGCAACCCATACAGTAACTGCTGCATCAAATGCCTAGCAACATTAAACACATATATCTGGGGTTCAGGATGGTGATTTAAAAGTTGCTATAATGAAATATGCTGCAACGAGTTCAAACTGTCTTACATACCTGAAACACTTTAGTTTCTACCACCCTTAGGTTTTCCCCTTGGATCATGTCACTAAAAATGTCTTCATAGGATGCTGGAGGTCAAACCATCAATCTCCAATAATGAAACTATCAGGATCATCACGCAGCCTTCAAAACTAGAAAAGCCTTCTCCCCTAAGGGAGCAATAAAGGGCACATTTGTTTAATGCTGCACTTCGTCCTCTCCATACGACAGAAGCCAACAGTCACTTACGTGTGAAAGTGTCAGAAGCATTCCAAAGATCTGAAACAATAAAGTATTCTCACTTTTCTGAAAATTAATTTTAAGGTGTTAAATTTCTAATCACCTTACAATGATTGTGTCAGACAGATTAGCCTATTGCTTTGTGTTGGTGCAGCCAGGCTACTCGACACAAAACAATACAGAATTTTAGCAGAGACTGGGACACTGCAAAAACGTTTCCAAACCCTCAAGAAAGCTAAGTTAATAAACCGTGTCCAGCCTAGTTACATTCATTCTTCCCAAAGCAATTAGGGGGAAGAGGGAATGAATGTTTAATTGTGCAAGTCATTTTTAAATGTCTGCATCAATTAATGCTTGCTCACATAGCATAGAAAGAGGGACACACATCACTACAGCTCCTTTAAAATGTGCTACAGCTCTTCTCCCTGCCCCTAACCCAAGTTGGACTTAGTGCAACACAGTAATGCAGAAATCCTTTCAAGTCTGGCAGTAAGATTGCAGCCAAATATGTAAGCTATTCACAAATATTATCCAAAAATGGAGGGCAAGCACAGTTTGTGATTTAGGGTTCACCTGGTACAGACCTTAGAGAGGAAGAAACTGTGCTGAAACAGCAGAGGTAGCTTTACTAACTGAAGAATCTGAGGGGCAAAGAAGGGGAAACTTCAGCAAAACACTGTTGTGAAAAATAATGAATCACACTCACAGACTTTAAGTATAAATTACCTCTCTTTAGCCAAAAAGCAGCTGTACAAAAGCTGATGTTAACCATTATCCATTTTCCATTGAAACCATTCTGTACTGGCTCAGACACTTTAAAACTATATACGCACACACGAGCTTTCAGCAGCCCTCCCTCCCCCTTTCTGAAATACTGCCTGCTCCTCTGGTGAAAATAAGCTGGTTAAGTCCTGTAAGCACCCTGCTCAATGTGATGCCCAATCCATAGTGCATAATCATGGATTTGGGGGAAGAAATCCACAGCTTCTTTTAACAAGAAACACAAGAGTGTTTTGCACTGTGATTCAATACCCAGACTAATGAAAGTAATTAAATATTCATCCTTAGTCAATACTCTCTTTTATTTGGCATTTTTTTCAATTCCAAAGTACTCAGCAGTGAAACAGGAGCACAGACATGAACTAGCACTACCCTGGCATTTCAAAGGAACAGCCAAGTTGTGTCGAGTGCAATGACTGTGCCTTTAAAAGAAAACAGAAGAGAGTCAGAGGAAAAATATAGGAGCTCTCAAGTTGCATTAGCTGCTATTCTTCTGGAATTAATAATTATGAAACAAGAGATGTTGCCAAGCAAATGACCTATTCAGATAGACTCTAAGAAGGAGATTACTGATGAAATAAATATTTTGAATTTTGCGGCTCTCTAAAAGACCAGGGAGCTTCTGTTACAATATGCCCAAGGACAGTGACCTTCCCAAGCATTTGTGCTACATAAACCTGACATATGCTAACACTTCAGCTATTCCAAAGTTTATTGCCTGTATATTGACCAGCTTACACACAACACAAATACTGAACAAAATCATGTTTTAAATTAATAGCACACTCTCGAGGACTCCAGTGAAGATGCAAGAAAATTCAAAACATATGGAGATATATTCACTATATTAAATAGGAAGATGTATTAGTTACAACTGGGAATTACTGTAGACAGATATCTGCCACAGACATGCTGCATGATATTTAACATTAGAACATCTACAGTGCACATGAGGGCCTGATCCAGAAATTTGCACTGCCTTGGGATGCACAGATGCATAAAGAAATCTCTTTCTGTTCCCTTTTTCCTGACTGGAACATCTTCCAAAATTTAAGTTATGCCACTAAGCAAATAATGAAGAGTAGCACAGAGAAACAGCAATACAGAGCCCTTGTGTTCTACCTGGTATTTCCTACACCAGCGTTCTGAGTTTCAGCTGGATGTCAATTCCTGTACGCTACTTGTACAGCACAGAAGTCACAGAAGTCTCATACCTAGGCTGTCTCTCCATTTCCAAAAATAAATAAACTTTGTAGTCATAAGCTTATTCATGGCAATTAAGATCAATCATGTTGGTTTTGAAAGAGATGATAAGAATGCAGATGGAAGGACCTATAGACGGATATACCTGTATAAACCTCTGAAAAAAACAGAATTAGTAGAAGATCAGATGCAAACATGTAGACGTTACATTGCATTTTACAATACATACTGTCACTGAAACTGCTTTATCTTCTAAGTATTTTCCAATTCTCTCGAATCCCCCTCTATATGTGTTTGGTCAGATTCTTTCACCTGTGCTAGATGACTGTAAGTACAAGACCATGATTCCACTCTGCAATAAGCACCAAATACAGAGTCATAGAAAATTCCCTCAGAATCTCTTTGACATTGGCCATGAGTCCTTCAAAAGACAATAAGGATGGCTCATGGGAATGAGAAGTGTATGAAATTTATTTCAACTGAGCTAAGCATGCTAGAAGATAATTGGAGTCAGAAAATAACTCTTGATCTAATATTTTGCTTCCACTGACAGACAATCATTTCATTGAGGGTGGTGACTGTGGACAGAGTGATGATGGTTCTGACGTGTGGCTTGGCACAACACAGCAGTACTAGAAATAGGAGGAAGGATGTCTGCTGGAATTATATATGATCCAATATGCTTAATTTAGCTAATAGCAAAGATGAGCAATTAACAATATTTTTCTTTTGTATGTACACTGAAAGCAAGTTGAGATGGTTTCAGAGAAATTCCCAAAAAGCTGACAACATTGGTAAGACAGAAGTCTTTCACATCAGTATTTCGGCCAAAAACTCATTTATAGTTGTAAGACTTAAATTAATCATGACATTTAGTTTCTCCTTTCATGGGCTCAAGGATAATGGATAGAATAAATAGGATTTTAGGCATAATGCCTCATATTAGATGCTGCCACAGCTAAGACTTGCTTTATTGCATTGGACAGAATAGTAACCAGACATGTCCTATAAATCACAAACCACAAAATCACGATAAAACTTCCCTTCTCCCAGAAGTACTCCTATAATTTCTGAGATATTCATATAGCACTGTGATATGGTACTGTGACAAGGGCCTATCCAGACAGGTTGAGTCTCTTGCTCCCTGACACTGAGTAGCATCACATCCTCCAAAATAGCACTGTGATTATGTGATTTATGTTCAGAGTCAAACAGCATTCAGACTGAGAAAGCCTGACAAAACTGGCACCCGGGTCTTCAAAACAGGTGTAGCTTTTAAAAGCACGAATTGCTGAGAAGGAGCAGCGCACACAAATCTTCGTCCTCTCGCAGCAGACACAGCATCAGTTCTATCTGCAGCTGTTTCAGGCAGGAAAAACTAACCCCATAGTTTGGATATTATTGCAAGTATAATCTGACTTCATTTTAAACTGGATTGCATCCAGTGTTCCTGCAATAACCCCAAGGAGATTTGATCCTCTGATGACTTCTAAACTGATTTTCATAAAACAGATCCAACATATTTCAAATATCTTCTTTAATTTCCCAGTGACTAACGTAAGCTGTTTCCATCAACATAATGTTTTAATCTAGTAAAGAAAACCAAAGCTTTTAATTTAGGAAGTTCACCTTCTTCCTGTATGTGGTGCATCTTCTCCGTGTTCCCAGCTCCCATCTCAAATGAAAACAGAACGTCAGGCACAGAAGGGCTAAATGTGTCGACCCAGCAAACTGTAAGAACTTTCCATCTGGCCAAATGGAGATTTATGCAGCAAACGCTGCTGTCCCCAGACAGTAGGACCTTTGACATTTTTGAGCTAAACTTTCCAAGTTAGCTCTTAGCACTTGAAAAAGTTTAACTTCTTTTCTTTAGAATGAGGACACAGCAAACATAATAGAGAAATGACTGAAAACAATTTTCTAGATAACTCTCACTGATTCTAACAGGAGCTACTCAAACTCCATTGTGGTAGATAATCCCCTCAGCAAACTTAAATACATATAGGAAAACAAACATGTTGCTTTGGACTTACTCAGATTCATACACACTTGAAGTATTTAAATATTGCTTTGCTGAAACAGTAGATAATGAACCTATAGAATATCTGAAAGAATTTTATATTCTTTCATTGTTCATTTTGCTCACACACTCCCTGCACTCCTGCTCTGGAACAGACATCCAGTCCCTCTGTACATCCCCTTGCACTGCCAAGACACGGCATCCAGCCACCATCCTCAACAAAGAAATCCCTTGGTTCTGCTTCAAAAACCTCATTTAAACGCTCTTGCTTCCTACACAGCCTGGATGCAAAGGAGAACACAGTTAGGCTCCGCCTTCTCCTTTGTGTGTGCAACAGGAAAGGCAAAGACAGGCCATGGGTCACTCACCGCACCCCATTCCCCAAGGTGAGTAGCAGTAGCCAAAGGAACTCTGCCATTCCAGTTTCTGCCAGCCAGGACTCTAAATAAATAAATGCTGCAGAATGATCTTATTGAAAATCCTCCAAATTTCAGTGCAGCAACAATCTCTTAATATTGTTTGAACACAAACCAGAGATTGAGTGTTCTGCAATAAAATTTCTGTTGGTGATGCTAACAAAAATATTAAATTTCAGCATTATGCTGACGTTTTAAAAATGGACATCTGTTTGTATTTAGATTCTTCATGTGACTATATTCAACAACAATTCAAAGGATGAGAGCATTCCTTCCCCCAAATCACTTCAAAACTGGTAGGTGATTATCGAGTTCATTAAATTGAGAAATTAGCAGTGAAGAGAATCAAATCTGGCAAATCAATCATGTAGTCCTTGTTCAGGGGAAACATCCCTACTGAAATTAAAGGGAAGAACCTGAACTTCAAGTGAGTGAAATCATTTGACATGAGTAAGGATTGCTGGATTTGGCACAGGATCTGAAAAAGATCCTTGACTGTCCATCAACAGCTCTCCATTCTTGTCTTCTTAGATTTGCCTGGTCCTGGGGCTTCACCAAGTGCACTATGTTGTGTTGCAGTTTGAAGCATGTAAAATCAGAACCCCATTAGAACTGAGAAAGTCTGGTTTCACATGTGAATTGCAGAAAATTTAAACCACAAGGACGAAAACACTGAAGCACCTGTGTGCTGTGCTCTGCTCTACTCCAGCCCAGCAGGTGAGATCAGATGACTGATGTGGTTGCCATTCAAATCTCCACCCTTAGAGCTGCCACACCGCTGGAATGGGAGGTACAGCCAAACACAAAACAACCAGAGCAGCTGTGCAACACTTCCACACCACCTGTCCTCTGCAGGTTGGTTGTGTTTCACTGTTTGAAATTCACACCAAGCTGCTTCCAGTGAGTCCCAAGGACAAGTGAGAGTTTTCCAGTAGGATTTATGCACTCCAGACACAACTACCAAATTGCTAAGGTTTTGGGGAGCTCCCTGCCAACCATCTGGACATTCACAGGTGGCAAAGGAAACTAGCAAGCCTCAACCTTGGGATGCTGGGTTGTCACTGTTGCAACCCAGTTCAGTGGGTGGCTGCACATTTTTGTTCTAATGGGAAATTTGATGTCATTAGGAACAGGGATGGCCGGTTTCCCAGCACAGCTCCAGGTCACACACAAGGCTGTCACAAGGAGTGCTTGAACTAGGAAATGAGAAGAGATGTGGATAGACACAGAGAATTGGGTCTGCCTGGGAACAAATGAAAAGCGTAAACATTGCCTGGTTTTCTCATTAAGAAATGAGTATTAGCTTATTTATAGCTACTGACCTCTTCTCACTCTTATTTTTGTGTAGATGAACAGGACAGTAAATTTTCGTAACAATCTAAATATATTATACAGCAAAGTTGTATTTTTTCACAATTATCAATACAACAATTCTTAACAACAAACTAAGTGAATGCAGATAATTTGGTCTGAGTTACTCAAATAAACTAATTCTGGCAATAACTAAGATTATAATCCACTTGAAACTTCAGGAAATTGAGAAAACCACAATGAGATCAGATTTTTTTCTTTTTGTGTTATGCAAGTATCCAAAGCTAGGAAGTGTTTTGGCAAAGAAACTGTTTCCACAATTTCAATGCAAGAGATATAAATTAGATTACAGTTCATAATCAGCCCTATATATTAAATATATGTCAGAGGATAAGAAGGGACTGATGATTATGCAAAACTGTAGGTGTTTTTACTGTAATTTTTCATTTATTGCTTAGGTTACCATTTGAACAAGCTGCATACAAAGAAACTCCACAGAAATCTGTTCATACAATATGCCTCTTCAAAGCCATATTTTCCTACAGATGTGAAAAGGCAAATGCAATTGGCCTCCTTTGTTATTAATGTTCTAGGAATACACACTTCCAGTTAACTAGGTAATGCCCACTAATGCCATGCTTTTCAAACAGAGCTAGATTCCATTGTACTGCCACTTAAGTAATATCATCAACACTTCCATAATCCTATTTTCTGGGATTTATGTTAATGATCTGCCAGATTTTGCTGCTGGCTGGCAGACACTGTACAAAAAAGTTAAGCCTTCATACCCACACAAATGAACAACGAGCTCTCTCAGCCTATTTTCTGTACAGGAGCACAGCCTCATACAATTCTCCTTCTCCAGAAGATGTACAAATTTCAGCATCACAAAAAATAATATTCCACCAACACATGAAAAAAGGTAGAACGGCAGAATAGAATTCCCACTGACTACCAAGAAGTCAGTAGTAGGATCAGACTGTGCCATGATTATGCAACCCATGACTCCTATTATTGTATTTACTGAAGTTCAGAAAGTCTGCAGATCAAAAAAATTTTTCCAGTCAGTCAGTCAGCAAGCCTTTGGATATTTTTTGAGACATTTGACAGTATGGGTTAGTCCCAGTTTGGGACTTTTTTTTGCTTTGTGCCTGGCTGTAGACCTCACATCTAGTTACTGGGAGCAGTCAACATAAAGTCCTGACGTAAACGGCACAGACTTACTTGCTGCTTCATTTTTAGCTTTTGATTCTGGAATAGTATTTATATATACTTATTTCTAGAACAGTAACAGTCCCCCATGTATTTGGAATAAATTGACTAAACTGAACTACAGAGCAGAGCAATACGAAACATTTACTTTCAGCAGTGCTTGTTTTTGTTGCTGGGAGGCTGGAAGGCTCAGCTTTCTTCTCTTTTCTTTTTGGTAGATTACTGTAGAAATTGCAGAGAAGTAGCAGCACAGTGTTTTAGCTTGCTTTTTGCCTATTCCCATTTACTGAAGCTCACAGAGACCAAGTAGATTGTTCATGGACACACAGAAACAAATGGCCCCATAAGGATGACAAGTTCAACTCCACTCCCTCCTTTTCCTGCAGTTCTTTATGCTGAATCACATGGCAAAGTTAAATCCTTCTCTCTGAAAACTTGCTCAATTTTTCCTCCACTCTTCAGTTTTACATCACTTCATTGCTCCTCTAGAGCTTGCAGACAATATGTGACTCAGTGATCTTTCTTTCTTCTATTGTATTTCTCAATAAGAAGAGTTACCACATAACTAAACCACATTTTTAAGTATTTATTTAGTTTCTTTTCTTTAAGAGCTGCCCCTTTGCAACAGACTTCGAAAGTCTGAGAATGAACTGCTTTTCTTTACCAGTCAGTTGCCTTTGAAAAACACAAGCAGGGCTTTTTTCCTGCACTGAATTTATTTTGTTTCTGTCTTTGTGACTACTTTGATCTGGACTCGATGATCTTTTTCAACCTAAATGATTCTATGATTGTAGAAGGCTCAGCTGGGATTAGAAACCAATTTCTACACCAAAAAGAACAGAAGATAGAAATTGTGCTTTAAAATTACTTATTTTATATAACCCTTGGAAGGATACCTGTATTAAAAGACTTCCTAAGCACTGTGACAAGATCGACATTCTGCAAAATGGTTACTGCTTGCAGCTCACATTCTCAGACTGTGAGCCCATCAGCACTTGGATGTAGGTCATTGGTTTCACAGAAGTTTCCACTCCTTTATTTGAGCTGATTTCTTTGAAGAACTATATGGATGCACAAGGAAATGTGCAGGACCCCAACAATGGACTAAAGGAAGCAGAGAGCAAACCTTGAGGACAGACAACAGCTTAGTGTAAATATACTACAGTTCTAGAAGTAAATGAATCCCTGATCTGGCCTGCATAGCAAGGGTAATCTAGCAATTCAGAAAGCACTTCCAGCCCACTGGAAATACTTCCAAATTCAGAACAAGTGAGGCAACTCTTGGAATAAGGAGCAAGGAGCAATTCACGTCTTTCTATGAGGTAAACTAGTCATTTAAACTTGTGATTTATTGGAAGTATTAAAGGCAAGCTATTAAAATCTCCACTCTCTGGATCTCAAACAAGATCATATTCAGCAGAGATTCCACATGCTCAATTTGTGTAACCATCTAGATAGCATCAAAAATCCT
Organism: Serilophus lunatus; assembly: GCA_013399895.1. Taxonomy (NCBI): domain Eukaryota; kingdom Metazoa; phylum Chordata; class Aves; order Passeriformes; family Eurylaimidae; genus Serilophus; species Serilophus lunatus. Next base: position 1,272,109 of record VXBA01000138.1, read on the forward strand.
GATAACTGTAACCATACCAACACAAAGTGAAGGGTTAAAAAGATCCAACAGGACAGCATGACACATACAGTAATATATTTTCTTTTTGTGACTCCTGTTTTTGTGACACTCCCCCCATCCTTCAACATACTGATACTCATGTTTCTCTTATATTCGAAAGAATGGACAAGATTTTCCCTGTCTTGAGAATCATAATTGAATCAAACACATGTATATATTTTGGAAATACTTAGTGATGCTTCACAAGAACTGCTGTTCAGAAAAGGCAGGTGCAAAGTCAGCTACCCTGCTGACCTGCCATTTCCCAAGGCTTCCCAACCTGGAGACAGAACAAGGGATAAGTAATCATGAAATACAGAGCTCGATGCAGTTCACACAGGATGAAACCCCCTCCCACAAGGAAAGGTCCTCAGCGGGGTGCAGAGTGTTTCCTTCTCCTTCACACCTCCCTGGTTAATTTTGACAAGGCAAGGGTTATAATCCAGGTGTTGTGCCTAAACTGTATCACTGCAACAGTAGGGTGAGGTGAACCGATGACCCTCCCTCTATTCGCACCAGGCAGCCTCCCAAAGGCAAAGTAGCTTTTTGCACAACACAAATGTACATATTTGAGATACATCAGCTGTCTGCATATAAGGTGTCTGTGGAAAGAATGATCAGCTTTTTCTGCTGCCTTGCCCACTCATGCTTGGCTTTTCCTATTTTCTGTAAGGCCTCGTCAAAAACTGACCTACCAGCCCCAAATATCCAACAGCAAGGGCAAGGAACACATTTAATTCCTTTTTTTCCAAGGAATTTCAGATGGTCTGTGAAAGCACAGTTCTACAAACCTGATCTGTGGGCAGTAGCACATGCTGCCCTTCTAAGGAAAAAAAAAAAGAGGGATCAATTATCACGACATGACTGGGAGGGAGCCAAGTTATTCCTACCTAAGGAGGAGTGAACCTACAGGGAGCCTCTTGGATCCTTTGGTAGACCACAGAGCAAGTCTCATGTCCAAGTAATAAATTAAGCTCTGCAGAAGAGGGGTTGCTTCAGACTCTGGGCGTGGTGTCAACTCCTCCTGGGTTAGGGAGAAGGGCCAACAGCCTCCATCAGCCTCAGAAACCAGAAGCGCTAAATACTTTGATTTAAAAACACTAATAAGGAAACATGGAAACCTCTTGAAACAAAAACTTCAGGTCTTACTTGCTGACACAACACAATTTTCTCCAAATGCTTGAAGCAGTCACTAATGTCCTTTGAAAATAACTCATTTTAAAAAAAAGACAGACAAAAAAATAAATAATATCATTAGAGTGATCAAATCAGAAGTTCCCTAAACATTTACATATATGTAGTACCTAAACTGTGAGGCACATTACTGCATTCATTAATAGATTTCAAATACATAGACTTTATTTAACAGCTGGTATCAAACACATTTTAGATGCACAAGCTGAATAGCAGATTTCCATCCTTAACAGGAAATTACAAACTCCACTCTCTAATCCACTAATGAAATAATCAACTCAACATGGAAAGTAATAAGCAGTCCAGTGATGAGGTAGGAATTTGCTATAAAATGCCCTATACACTTAAAAAAATCTTAATGCCTTAAATGTGGGGATGCTGAAAACAACCCAAGAATGTTCTTTTTTTCTGAAGTATTATGTTCTCACAAATGGCATCTGTGCTACTTAACACAGCAGTGCTAGAAGAATTAGAGAGAGCTCTTATATCTCAGTGACCACCACAGCAAGGACACCACCACACTGCACTGGCCATGCAACTTCCCAATACACAGGTGTCCCCAGGGAAAAGCCACCCGGCTGCCAGGAGTGCCAAAGCACTCCCTCCATTCACCAGAGCACTGAGCCTGTTCAGGCAAAATAACCAAGACATTTCAAGTGAATAATGTGATTGTATGACTCTCTCAGAGCAAAGAATTTCCACTGGAAAGTACGTGCAGACAGAGCTTCCCTGGTCTAGTGAAGCAAAATGAACTCAAACCTCATTTCTTCATGTCTGCAACTTGCACATGACCTGTGTTTGGATTTTTTAACATATATTGACTACAATTCTGGATAATATTTAATCATATGCTTAGATTATTTTGTATCCATTACTATTAAATACTTATTTAAAATTAAATAGCTGCTTTAATAGTTTTCAGAGTTGAGATGAGGGTTTATTCCAGGGCATTTGTAATGACCAATTGCATTTTAGCCAAAGGCAAATGATGCTTTTTAGAAGTATGTGAAACATTATTACAAATACTGTTATGCCAAACAAGCTAAAAAGTCTCTGGAGAAAGAACAATAAAAATTGTTATCTGCTATTATTTATTATGTGAATTAAGCTTTGTCATCTCTGGTGCTTTGTCTTGAGTTTTAGTTCCAACAGCATGATAATAGGCACAACTCCAGTCTAAACAGTAAAGGGTTTTGTTAGAGTACTTTGACTCAACTTTGATGGAAGCAGTTGGATCCTAAGTGAGTTTATACAGGAAGCAGAAGATACTTCTTTATGAGTGAAAAAAATGAAAAAATCTAGCAAACGCTATTAGGTTGTACAGGGCCTAAAAGGAGAGCTCAGCATATGTGCCAGCTGACTGAAAAAGTAGCTGAAAACTGTTCTGCTTCCTTTCTTTTCTAGCTAATAATTATTTTTTTCAAGTATTTTGGGAGATAACGTCAGAAGTTTCCATACCTGGGTGATTGGTTTGGGATGATCTCTGCCTTGCACAGCCAGGCAGGATGGGGAAAGGCCAGGGGAAAGATGAGGAATTTCATGCTAAACTAAACACCCCCTAACTCAGTCCTGACCTGCAGGGTGGCTCATAAGAGAAACATGCCCTGGTTAAAGGTTCACCACAGTAAGGGTAGATTCTAACCCAATTACTTTGTCATTACTGAAACTATTATGTGTGAAACTATTGTGTGTCTGATGTCTGACAACTGACTACTCCTTTGTTAACCTTTTTGCTCTAACAAAGTCGTAGGAACAGCCCTTTACAAACATGAATTAAAGCTTTGCTGCTGGATTCAAGGCTGCATGAAACCAACTCAGGTTTTGGAAGAAGTCTGAATCTCATTTTACACTAACGAAATAGCACTGACACGTGGAATCATACCTATACCTTCAGCTGTCACATCTGTGTGATCCCAATGAGCGTTCCAAGCACACCTCCAGGCTTCAGGTTTTGAACATACAGGTCCATTCCATCCAAAAATACTGTGAGTGCTAAAAAGCCACATAAATCTAAAGTAAATCTAATTTTCCTGATGCCCCTGAGACTTGAAACACCAACTTTCACATACGCTGCCTCTGGGAGTTGCACAATTAGATCAGTCGACATCTGTAAGTTCTCTCTTTAAAACACAGTCAGGCTTTGAATGTGCAGTTTGGAACACCACTGGACCTTTAAATGGCTGGGTAATGGCTTTTAAATATGGATTTGCCCAACGGAGTTATTAAGGTGTTCGCTGGTAATACATATTTGCTACTCAGGCATGCACCACTAATAAAGTTTCCTATGAAAATGGCTTTAACAAGTAATTGTTCAAGTGCAGGAGCTACTTTTCAAGCACTCAGCTGTATCTGCTTTATTAGCAAAGTATCAGCCTGAAGAGTTTATCCACTTCTCTTGGCCAAAATTAGCTATGCTTTTGATTCTAGGATATGCAATAGATCTGCTATTTTGTGGATCTGTTATTTTGGAACCTAACTGTACATGGTCTTGGGCAAAATGCTGTAGCTGACCCCACTTGACCTGGGGAGTTGAACCAGACAATCTCCAGAGGCGCCTTCTGACCTCAACTGTTTTGTGACTTAAAACTTGCAGCTCATGTTTTCTTTCAGATTTCCCCTCAGGAAAAGCACACTCTGTATGAAAATCCACCAACTTGCCCTGAGATCTTGCCAAAAACCCTCTTGTATATTGTACTTGTGCATAAACACACATAACAATTAATTACATCTTCATACCACAGGATCTCAGTAATTTGTGATCATTCCATGCAATGTACCACAGAATACTAAACAATTATACAGTCAAACTCCCATTTTTAGTTTAAGTGCCCCAAATTAGGCAATAAAATTAATTCTAAAGTTTCTGCAACTACAAGCAAGCAACTGATGGAAGTGTATTCACACTTCCTCCAAATAACAAATCTGAAACATCTCTGCTGGATATCACATATGTTCTAACTCCTATGGATTTTATCACCAATATGACTTTCTGTACCAAAACCAGACAGTACTGCTTTCCCAACTGTTTGAACTTTATCTTAAATGCCACAGTATTTGGTATTTTTCTTAAAACTATAGATAAAAATAGGATAACTTCTAGGTCCGTTTTTTAAAAGACATCTTGATTTTAATGTGTACGGACACAATGTTTTTTAAAAGTTACTCCATCAAAGGACCAAACCTAGTAAGTGAGCAAAGATCCTTCACCCAAATATGATATTTGAGATTCATAATTTCAGTGCAGCTTTCATGTTTGTCATAGTTTCACTACGCATATGGTAAAACAACTATCCACACAACAGAAGGTGGAGCAAAAGAAGTCTGAAGGAAAAAAGTGACCCTGGATAAGGAAATATATTTTTTGTCCTAAAAAGAAATTCTCTGCTTTTCCTTGCTGTAGTACACAGAGCACAATCTACAGAACATGCATGGACACATACCCTAAATGCTTTACATACCTTCCCCACCCTTAGAGCTGACAGGCAGCTCTCCAACTCATGAGCTCATGCAAGCCACAGTTCTAACATTTCTATGCACTGTGGACAAGGAGCAGAGCACTGACAGCTCAGGATGCTGAATTTCCCTTCGTGCATCTGCACACTCCCACAGTCTGTGTCCCAGAGCAGCTCCATCCTGTTCCTGAAACATTCTACCCAGCAGTTCTCCTCATGGATTCTTACTAACTGGATTCAATTTATAGATTCCACTTGTCACTTAAAAATGCCTCTATGTGTGTTACTTTTTTGTATTGCTGAGTGTCTGTTCATCACTAGAAACACATGAGGACTTGTAGGCAGTAAGTCTGCTTTCTCTTTCTTCTTCTCTTCTCTCTATCTAGAGCCAAAGTTCCTGGTCTGTCTTCAACTATTTTTTTCTTTTTTTTAAAAAAACCCTGATTTTCCATTTATAAGGAGATAAATTATGTCATTTTTCCAAAACTTGTTGTTCTAGAGGGAAAAAATGTGTATTGTATAACTTTAGGCCAAACTAAACTCTGAAATCAGTCTCAGAATCCTAACTCCTGTGTTTTGACCTTTTGGACAAAGAAGGATGCAATCAACTGCACATTAAATGCATAGAAGACACATTTCCTTCATAAAGACAGGAAAACATAATTGCTGTATCTGTCAGTAACAAAGTAAGGCATCTTCTCCGTTCTGAGAACTTTCCAGGAATAAGTTGGGATTTGGATGTTACAGCTCTTTCTTTACAGTTGGTAAATGCACTGAACTTCCAACCTGCAGAGTAAAAACAAAATCAACAACTCGACAGGTGAACTCACCTTCCATTCACACGTCATTCAGTGCCCGTTTCTTTCACAGACAGTGAAATACAATATGGATTCTCTGGGGTTTTCTGGGGTACAGACCATAAGCCAGCAGTACATGCACAAGGCATCAGGCTTTCCTATAACCCACAATATTTCCCCATATTTTAATTAAATATATTTTAAAATATATCACTATAAAATTGAAGAAAATGTCAAATTCAATTTTTTTATCAGATGTGTTCTATTACAAGTTTTTTGCCTCCCTTTTCTCTAAACTAGATGAGACTTTATTAAATAACCGAAATACATCAGCATCATTGCTTTCCTTTTTCACCAGAGAAATTACAGACTAAGCACCTTAACATAGCCCTGAGCTTCTCTCACACCAGCTTGCACAGGCTTCCTGTACCAGCCCAGTACATCTTATTAATTTCCTTTTTTCCATTAGCACTGAACTCTCTAACCCTACTGAGGAGATGGCACCAGAGAGGCAGAAGTTTGGCTTTCAGCAATGATCCCTCCCTCTGTGACAGGCCTTTGCCTCCCCAGTGACCAAAGGCAAAGGTCATTCTGGATGATCTCCCAACAGACTGCTTTGTTTGCTGTTGTCATTGGGAATTGCCATTTCCACAGCACATCTCCTCAGGCCCAGAGGAGCAGCACCTTCTTTGGACACTGGCCACAGTATGAGCCAGGGCTTCTCAACTCAGCCAACAGAGCTCCACTTTCTCCAAAATACCAAATTTAGACTGAACTTGGGACTGAAATTGGGATTTCTCAATGACACCACATACATTTTCAAATGCTAATAAATATAACAGATGTATCTCCATTATAATTTTAGTTTGGATAAGGAATTTGCTTTTGATGCAAAACTCCCTCCAAAATCCCTACTAACTACTGATAGTACATACTGCCAAGCAATCCCTAAGCATGCAAACTGGATTCCTTTCAGATTACATTAATCTGGAAGACACTCTTTTTCTGATAAAGTGCACTTAGTTCATGGGATCAGATCACAGCTAACCTAGAGAACAATTCCCAAAACATATGCACTGAAAATATTGGATCCTCGACATCACCTGCTTTCTCTATAAAATTCACATTCCCAGTGCATGTAGACAAAGTCAATGTCATTATAGTACTGCTTTACCCAGAAGTGTGTTAAGATGACAAACACAGCTCTATATTAGACTTTTTTAACATGTTTCTAGGACTTTTTAAAACAGATATAAGAAAACAAGAAATTCCCATCACAGTTTGAATTAATGATTTTAAATATTAAGAATTAATCCATGTCCAAACAATACTTAATTTTTCAAATTGAATTAGTTGCTCTACACACATACATACATTTGAATTACATTATTTTAAAATATATACATTTGTATTTTACAGATTGCTTGTTTCTGTTAGATACGAAGGCCTTATTTCTATTCATCATGAGAAAAAGAAAATCAGATGAACTCATGGTTGAAAAGCTTTTGCTCTGATATTATATGCAGATAAATGTTGAAGGCCTAAAACTTTTGCATTTTAGTGATAAGCATTTTCTATGCCACAGAAACCTCAACCAAGTTTTAACATTTTTATTTTCTAAGAACTTCTTAGGTACCCAAATATCTTGCTGACTTGCCTCTTCAGTGCCTGATTATTTGCAGCGGCCCTGGAACGAGATGTCTCACGTTGGAGAATTCTACTATACTGCAGTATAATTTATATGTTATAAACTGCTTAAACACACAGGGCGTGTTACGTGAACCATGGCTAAAGTCAAGTGAGGTACAGTAATGCAATTACTGCTTTTACTGGAGTCTCACTATGTGGGATATAAATGCAGGGACCTCTTGGGACACAGACTTCCACAAAAAAGATTACCATGAATAATCCTAGGAAAAAGGTCTTTTAGGAAACAAGTATTACTTATTTGTCCTCATGCCAAGTCTAACTCAAAACACTGACAAGAGGCAATAGTCTCAGCAGCAACAGGCCTGACTGTAATTCATAAAGAAACACAGAAGAATAATCAGCCCAACAGGAGCATTAATAAAGTGGCCCTTTGATAATAGCAGGACATGCCTATAATACCAGTGTTTCCACAACTACTTGAGCCTTATCTCAAGACAGCCAACATCCTAGGCAGTAAAAAAATCCTTTTGAAATTTGGATTTGTTCTTAATAACACATTCTTTGCTTCTTTGAAAGCTTAACACCTGCTTTCCAATCCGTGTTGTCACCCAGGCTGCTGTCCTGCAGGGCTGGGGAGAGGCTTCAGCCGGAGCGGAGGGATCGCCCCTGGCAAGTACAAGAGCATCAATCTTGCTAATATGATTAGAGGCAGCTGTGAAGACAAATGTATATAGATTTTAAGCTGTCTGTGGTGTAGGTGTATTGCCAGTTGCCAACATATACAAATCCTCAGGCCATTTTCACTGCAGCTGATGCCCATGCTAACTGGATTAGACTGTTACAAGTACAGAACATATGCTACCTTCACTTGGCCTCCCAAACTCAGTATCCAGCAGTAACTGTGACCAATATCCAATACAAACAGTGCTTTGGTCAAGAAAATGTCCACTTTCATGTGAATGCAATAAATATTTCAGCAAGCAATTATACAATAAATATTTAGTGAATATATTGCAAATTGTTGTAATTTATTATTTCAATAATTTAAAAGCTGCAATAAATACTTTAATATGTATTGCAGTACAGTTTTGAAAATCATAAACTAATCAATACTTAGAATATATAATATGTGCCATACAAACGTCCAGCATTTCCTTTATCTACAAACACCATACAAGCTTCCATACACACAATTCCTCAATGAAATGGTGGGGTGGATTTACCAGTGCATAAATAAGACTAACTGCTGTTAAGACTTGAACACATAGTTTTAAACTCTGTTCGTTCACAGTTCAAACTAAAGAACATATTTCAGTGCTGACTATTGGTAACTGTTTATTTTTGTCTCTTTGTAAACACTTATGCCATGAAAATGAAACTCAGATAAACAGATTAGAGGTGCAATTCATCAGAATGAGTATCAACAAGTAAGTAAAAGCTTATTTGTGCTAACAGTTTTGTCTGTAGGTCTGCATGCATTAGACAGCTTTCATAGGATTTGCCAAGTCAGACAGTTAGCCTGATTTTGAATTTTAAAACATTTTTTAAGTCTTTCACCGTATTTTTTGTTGTGACTTGAATCGAATTTTGTAGGTTTTCAGGGCTAACCCACCACTCCTTCTACTTCATTTGGATACGAATTCGTTTGTCCCTCAGAAGTCAAGCAATTTCCATGGTTGGGGCAGTAGTGGCAAAAATAAAGGTGAGCCAGAGCAGAGTTCACAGAGCAGTGTATATCAGAAAAAGGGCCAAAAGCAATCCTGTATCAAAAGATCATTCTGATCCCCCAAATTTCCCGAGGAATAATGCTGTAAGTTAGCTGGAGATTTGAACTCACCCGCGCCTGTAGAGCCAGAGAAGGCATCGCGTCACAAACGGCAGCAGGATCCCATTTCCCAGCCCAGCCCCGTGGGGCTGATCCCAAGCATGTTTACTGGTGAATTCCCTGAGCTTCACAGCATGCAGAACATGAACAGCATTTTAAACCTGAACACAAACTGTTCATACTTTATACAGCTGGGGTTTTTCTCCTTATAAAACATGATAAGAAATGTTATCTTTTGCTGTAATTATCTGTAAACCAGGTTGACACTGAAATGCGCCAGAGCTGGGCTGCACAGACACATGGAAAGCTGGCTGGCCTTGTCCAATTTACCTGTGAGAATGAGTAACACATTGCACATCAGCTCCAGGATGTGCCTTGGTGTTTGAAACAGAGATGACTGAGGGAATTTTCTGTATAAAAGAAGGATAAGTAAGAGAGTAAACAGTTGGAAGAAATTCAATATATTAAGAAAAAAGTAATCCATACTGCTCTGCAGTGTCAGCCCTAACCATGGTGCTAGAAAACCAACACTGAAAGCTTATAAACAGCCACTAGAGAAAGCCAAATTTTTTTGAAGCTTTGGACTCAGTTACTCCTTTCACAAATGAAGAAAGAAATAACCAGACTTTCCTTCCAATTATTCTTAAGATATTTACAGTACAAGTAAGTCAGGCAACTAATGCATAAACACCTGAAAATACTGTAAGTATGTAAGAAAGGATTAAGAATGTTCAGTAATGTTGATATGGAGTTTGGATTAAGTAAGATCAAAATAAAACCCTCAAAACCATGTCCAGAACCTAACTCATTAAATAAAGAAAGCAAACACTTGACAGCAAGATTGTTAAATAATGAAAAACTTTCTCAAGGAGAATTAGGACCTTTCAAACTCAGAAAACCAAGTTCTAAATACATAATGAAACCAAGGATGGATAAATTAGGTTCATCACCACATCTTTTTTGACTCTTAATCCCCCATAATGTTCTATATGTTCTTTGAGATAAAATTCATGTGTTTGCTGCAGAAATTCAGATTTGATTAATGGACATCTCTTACATTCTCTTCAAACTCCATGGCAACAAGTGCTCCTGCGGTGAGAGACACAGGCCCTTGTGGCAATAGCTGGGGCAGCAGCTCATTTTCTCAAACATGTTGTGCTTGGGCCAAGGAAGAAAAAGGCTGCAAAAAGGACACTCCTATTCTGACCTGCACTAACTGCCACAGTAAATACTGGCTGTAGCTGGCCAAGTAAAGCCAGCCCCTTTCCTGAATCAAATTCCATTTAGGCCACAACTGAACTTGCCAGTCTGTGTGCAGATGGCAGATCCAACCATGCTGTCTAAAAAGTGAGGCACAGGAAACTAGCTGGTATTTTTGATTTCCTGTGACAGTTTGTGTTCAGAATCAGGCTTCTCTTCTTTTCAAATGAGTGGACTACGTGCAAAAATCTCTTGGAAACGAGTGAAGTTAAGGAATATACTAAGTATTGTTTATATACTGTCTCTTGCTCTGGCATTGAAACATGTTTTAATCTTGGTTTGAGCTGCTTCTGCCCAAAGGACAATGTATCCACAGACCCTCATGAAAAAGACCCCCTCAAAACTCCCATATCCCTCAATCCCCTACACTAAGGGCATAAGGAGGGAAAAAAAAAATTCTGCTTTGTTTTAAAAGTGAGTTCAAGATGTCACTAACTGACTGGACCTTTAAAATCTGTCATCAAAATACCATCACAGAAACACACAAACAGAAGGCATTGGTCACTGCCACACAATGGGATGGGGTAACACTTTGCTATTCACTGAAGAAACTTGCCTCTTGCACAACAATAATTTCTTATAGAGAGGATAATTTCACACGGAAATTATAATTTTAGAACCTGCATTTCAGAACATGTTATATATATTACATTTCATGCATTACACTTCCAGCCTATTTCTCAGTCTGGTTACACATACAGCAGTCATTCAACTGAAATTTTCCCCATTGTTTCAAAAAGTAAGTTTTGTGAAAACTGAAATCTCCCCTCAAAATATGTTTGTTTTGGTGAAAATGGAGAAAGTCAAAGTCATTTCCACTTCCTTGTTTCAATTCAATGCTGAAACAGCTTATTTCATTAAATTAAAAAAAAAAATTGAAATGCTAATATTACAGTCTTACATATTTTTTTAAGTTTTGACAATATTGATCTCTAATAATTTGATACTTAGGAATGTTTTGTACTCCTGGATAATTTTCCAATTTTCAGGGTTTTTTTAAATTTTAAAGGCACAAGTAGGTCAAAATGTTAACACTTAAACAACACAAAGTGACCCTTTTCCAAAGAAATACAGGGCAGACAAATAATAAGTATATTATAACTCATGACAAATTTTACATAAACATTGACCTGTTGTTTGTTTAAGGATGCTCTAGCTCTTGTCAGTAATGTTAATGCACTTCATACACATTACAGAAAACCCATGATATATGAAAAGGATATTTTAAACTGGATTTTACAGTCAGGATATGGACACAGAAAGATTAATTAACTTCCTCACTGTTAGATAAGAAACCTGGGCAAATAGAAATCTTGTTCTGCATCCTGCTGTTCTCCCTCTGAATACCAGTGCCAGTGCCTTGTGCCACATTTCCATCAGACACAGCTCTGAGCACAACAGCACTGCCTTGCCTTGCGCCAGATCTGCTTTTGGTGCATTATTTATAATTTTACTACTTCAGTTGATCAAAGTAATATACTAGATATTGACTTTTTAGCTCTTCTGGCAACTGGAAGAACTTGAAATTATTAAGCAGATGTTCTGTGACATAACTGGGGCTTGTTTTGCTCTAATGAGATACAGTATTTGCTACAATGAAGGAAATTGCTTGTGGATTTGCTATAATGCATTTTACATACACTGGGTTACATTTATACTGGGGCAATGAAAAGAAAATATAGTAAAAGTCTACATTACCTTTCAGATCTGATGATGTCACCAGACTCATATTATTACATCTGAAAAAAGATCAAGCTCAACTTTTTGAGGTCTGTTTCTGTTTTTATACTTGATATCCACCTCAGTGGTGAAATGGGTCCAAACAGTTGGCTCTTTGTGATCTCTCTCCAGAGTGATCACTGTACCATTTCAGCAGAACCAACCATAGTGAGTTGCACCTCAGTACTTTTAGGCCTCTGACCAAAATTATTCAGAAGCAGTCTCCTCTCTTTGTAGACATTTGAGCAAATTTAATCCGCAGTTTCTCTGGCTCTTTCAAACTTAATTTTAAATTTGTAGTATTTGGATTTAAATCCAGAGTTATACAGTGCAATATGGAAAGTATATTAACAAATTCACAAGTTGACTCTGTGGACAAATGCCAGAGATTTGTATCAATCTGGGTGTAAGAGCGAGGACTGATCCAGAAAAATATTAGCAAGAATTGTCTGTCCTTTGTAAAAGACCTCAGACTGTGGCTCAGATATTTATTATGCGCCGTGCTTATAAAACTTCCAAGATGTCTAATGGAAACAGAGCACAATAGAAGCCAGTTCTGCTTTTCATTTTATATACTACCACTGGGAATCTCTTTCTTCTGATGTTCATCCATATTATAAGCTTTTCCTTCACAGTGGGTAAGAGTTCCCCTGCTTTGAAAATAGTAATTCATCATAACAAGAAGGAATATCGAGCACATATAAATGCCAGTCCAACTACTTATGCTGGATAAATTGGCAAAATCTTTTTAATTCCCTTCACAACACTCAGCACCACCAAAAACCTCCATCCAAAACATTAACATAACACTCCAGAAACACAGGAATGCCAATATTTAAATAATAATGTGCAGCAGAGGCACCACATTCATATTAATAAGTAATCTCATTTTTCTAGCAAACAGTCACAGCAGTGAGAGCTGTGAACTCTGTGCTCCTTTGAAAGCCTGGGAGATGAAGTTGGAAATTGTCAATCTGAGGGCCCTTAAAGGAATGCTACATTAAAAAATAGGCCATAACAGTTAATCCTTATGAACCCTCTGTAGCAGTTTATCTTTACAACCTCCCATCCCTCCTCCCACACAAAGTCTTGCACATTGACTTCAGACTAAGACCGAGCTTGGCTACTCTCAGCACTGAGCTTGAGCCACAGGGACTAACCTTGCAGAATTTTGTCTTATACCACAAAAGATAAAGTCTTCTTCATATCTCACAGAAAGTGGTTTTATCAAAATAAGCGGGGGTTCAGCAAATGAGTTTTACCTTGTGTTTGCCACAGGATAAAGGTATAGACACTTCCAGTCAGCACGTTTCCAGGGGTGTATTTATGTTAAGGGGCAGGAACCCACAGGTGTGGCTGAATCTACACCAGCTACAGCTCAGAGGCAGATGCTGGGACAGCCCTTCCAAAAGCAACCCAGGCATCCCCATAAACTGCTAACCCTGCAATTACAGCCTTACCTGAGGGAGCTTGGATCTTCTAGTTTGGGAGAAAATTGCTCATGTTTTAAGTGCCCTACACCACATTTAAATGTCAAATTCCAATAAGCCACCTCCTAGTAAAACACAGCAGCAGCAGACTTGCCAGATCTGAGACTCAACATCTCCTGTGGCTGAGCAGGCTTCCTAAACTTTCCAGCTAGCCACAGCTTCTGACTTGTGAACTCGCACTGCACTGCTGCTGGTAACCAGGATCAAAGCTCTTGGCTCCACTTGTAGTCTGACCCAGACTTCAGTTTCAAAACTTGTAGAGTTAAAGCTAAAACATTTAGAAAGATAAACATGTAAAATTCCCAAATTTTAGTGGAACCAGAACTTGCATATCTACCTTTTAAGTATACGTAGGTGTTAATTTCTAAAATCCACATTATGCCATGGAAATTACATGATGAAAATAGAATTCTGCACCTAAATACTCGGAAAGCACAAATGCAAGTTCTTCTGCTAAGAGTGTGCACAACTGGTCTTTAAGAACACAAATGGAAACTGCAAACATCAACGTTTAGATTCACATTTGACTCCCTCTGAAGTTACTGTTTTCTTTTGTATCAGCTGAGGCTGGAACAGTCTCAAAATGAACAAACCATAAATGAAAAGTATCTTAATATGTAATTCTTTCAATATATTGTAAAATACTCATAAGAAATCAGTCTTCTGAAGTAGATGGGAAAGAGTTTGTGTTTACTGGGACCCCTTTTATAGTTCATTTCTCCAAGAGTTACTTCAGTGTTTGGAGGTTTTTTCAACTACACTACTACTTTGACTATTTTAGGACAACTGTTAATACTTAATAGGTTCAACAATACAATAAATGCTTCATTTATAGTCACAAAATTTTCATTGTTCAGAACACATACAGTAAAACAAAAGACACTGGCATTTTGGGGAAGGGTGATGAAGGAAAGTGCTTTGGTCTCTGAGATGGTCCTAAACTCATTCTTTGTGTACTTGCAATTCTCCACAGAATGAAGGAAAAGATTGAATCCCACATTTGTGTTGCTGTTTAGTGAGTCCCTCCTTGTACACCCACCCAACAAAACTGGGCACGACTCAGCAACAGCTCCTTGAGCCTCTGAACAGAGGAGAGGCTGCACGTGGACTCTGAACTAGTCCTCATTTTTCAAAGCAACTGAAAATTTCTAGTGAGTTCCTGAGCCTCCATGGAATTATGTACATACCAATTCTTTGAATACAAAGAAATCTGGATATTATCAGCCTGCAAAGAAGTTTTGCAGCATCAGACCTCAGTTCTGTTCACTTTTTCAGTTACATGTGGAATTTTCTTCTGAATTACCTCATCCAAAAGCCAATGAAGTGAATGGGAAAAACTCATGTTAACCTGAACAATTCTTATACCATTAGGAACTATAAAAACTTATATTTATATTGCCTTTCTTTAACTTCAGCAGCAACCTGACTGGGAGCTCTGCAGCCTGCTACACACACAGCACCACATTAGGACAACTGCTCTTGGCTGGAATAGATAAATGTGAAAGCTTTTCTGAAATCAAACACATGGAACTACTACAGAATTATATAAAATCTTTTGAAATGCATAACTGAATCAACAAAAAATTATTTCCACACATAAACTGAGGCAAAGAGTAATTTTCAAAATCTAAGGTAGCTTGATAACTATTTTTCAGTAGGAAGCCCCTTTTTTCCCTTCCTTACCTAACTCTGTGTATTTTCTCCCTAAGTTTCTGTTGTTCACTTCCTTTTAAAAATGTAAAGAATATTCACCAGGTACTTTTCCATTTTGCCTTCAAAGTTAACCAACCCACACTGCACAGAAGAAAGTGTTTAAAACCAAGAATATATATTTGATTTTTAAACTGCAAATTGTAAAATAAATGTGTTGAATAAATATTTCATGCATTTAACAACAAAACGGAACAAATGTTGTTAATCCCTTGCTTAGTTGCTGCCCTGTTTATTCAATATTCCCCAAAGTCAATGTATGACATGTTGAAATGATTACACAGTCTTGCCCTTGCAGCTCCATTTTGTTCTCCAGACTGCTTTATGGATCTGGGAGATATGGCAGTATCTCTGGGGTTCATGCAAGAAGTGCACACCTGCAAACACTGTGAACTCCTAAGTTTTCCCCCATTCTAGTCATTATACCATGAGAAATGTGCAGATCTGCGTGACAAGGACTCCTAGCACTACAATCATGAAACTTGTACAAAATGGTTTCCTTGTGAAGCTATAAAATGCATCTGTTCAGAGCTTCTGATCCTCTGAGGCTCTGCTACAAAAGGAATCTACCACCAAACAGAACAGATTTAGGAGAATTCAGACTAAGACTCACTTTTTGTAGCTCTGATGAGTTACAGCAATAATGACAGGATGCCCTCTTCACATTGGTGCTTTGCTATAAAGAAGCCACAAGAAGTGAAAATTTTGTTCCAACAGCAAAGGCAAATTTTTGGAGTGAAATTTTGGCTATGAGGATTAATGGAGGAGTTTTCCCATGGACAAGAGGAGTCAATAGGCAGTGTCAGCTAAAAAAGACTAAGGCATCCCAAAGCACTTATTCTACATATGCACTTGTATACAGCAACCATGCCAATGCAACAGCGCTAAAAAGTGAGAGAAAAGCTCCCCGTTGATAAGAGAGTCAAGATACTTAATTTATCCCTGTTCTCGCCTTTATCTTGACAAACCCAACATACAAAATTATCAGATGCTGCAAAATGTAATGGAGGTACAATAAAGATTCTAATCCTATCACTGAGTAGGATAATAGGTTACCATACAAGCCTTGCTAAAACTGACAGAAAAGAGGAGTCGGTGTTATCTTATTTCTTATTCATACCTGGCAGAGGTTTTCCCTCTGAGAAAGTTGTACTTGGCACAAGACCCAAAACAGAAGACAGAAAAGATGGAGATCAACCCCTGAAATTGCCTGGGCTGGTTAAATTCCTAGGGTATGTTATGTAACCTTGCTGTATGCTAATTTTCACTCCTGGATAATCACTAGTCCCTAGTAGGACTCTCTTTCTAGGGTATTCCCAGCCCACCTTTATCCAACCCAGACTGCTCCCCAAATCCAAGAGGACCAAGTCCTCAGTTATACACTTGCAGCAAGTTTCAGACTGCTCTTCACAGCCACTAGACACAATGAAGATGTGTAAGGAATATTTAAGATAAGGATTGTTACAGATTGCATGAGGTCATACACCATTGGCTCGTGGAGCCCTGCTTATGACAGACTTTGCTTGGCAGCTAAGTCAGACATTGAGAAAGTTGTGACAAAGCTACTAAGTACTTAATACCAGTAGGCTGAGTCTTGTGGATCAAAGTGTTCCATTGATTCCATTTTATGGGGTGGTGTGGGGTTTTTTTAGGGTTCATTTCTGAATTTTGAGTGTCTGCATCTTGTTTCAAGGGACACTAGCAGGTAAACCAGACACATTCTATCAAAGTAGTCTTAAAAGTTTCTATACCACTCACATCCGCACATGCTCTGCAAATACCAAATCTTCCTTCTACATTTTGTTCTAGCCTAAGAATCTCCATTACCACACAATCTGGATACAATTTTGTTTCTACATCTGAGCCTGAAAGCCACAACATCTGTCCTCAACTTTCTGCTCCCATCAAGAGAACTAAGTGTGCTTTGAAATGAGGGCATCATTCTCCCCGAGATGTTTGCCCAACTCACAATGAATGCAACCAGACAGGCCAGATATTTTTTTATACACCAGAAAATATTGGTCACCTGGACACAGAAGAGTGTCTCTCTTACAGGAAAGACAAGCTAAACTTATCTAAGCCCTGTAAGATTTGGACAGATATAGCTTGTCAGTTCATCTCCTTTCTCTCACTTTCCTGTCTTAAAAATATAGCCTGTTTAGATGGTTTGTCTTATATTGCACTTTAGAGTGCCCTGAATTTACTGCTGAGTGATAATGTTTGATGGATGTCATTTCCCAAAAGGCGCTAACAACTATTTCCTATTCCTGAGGCTCATCCAGGTATCCACCTATAAAATACCCACAACTTCTTGCTCTCACCATTCTTAATCCATTTCCCCTTCCAAACAGCAAGTAGAAAAGTGAGGAAATTTAAGGTATGAATTAGAAACATTACATGAGATACATGTGATGTATTACAGGGAAATGGCTGATTTCAGCCATGATTTCAGAGTACAGTCCCTGCTTAAAACAGTACAGTTAAAAATACATATACATTATTGTTTGAATTGTAACAAACCATAGAATCCCAGGAAAAGCCAGGTAATATCAATATGCTTCTTACAAATGAAAATCAAAACATGCATATTAATAAAATTATACAGAAAGAATAACTGTAAAAGGTAAGTTGCCATGTGGAAGCACTAGGTTTCCATGTATCTAAATATCTATGCATATTTTTTTATTAAAGTTTTCTATAGAAGTAGTTACATATTTCAGTAATACACAGGATATTTACAATTTCCAGGTCAAGCTCAACGCAACAGATGTTCAGGAAGCAGATTTATAGATGAAGTCAAAGAAATGCCTCAGATACTTTAGTACAGCCATACTTCTAAAGCTTTGTAAACTCCCATCTGCTTTCTCTTGTGATCCATTCACAAATCAGGAATAAATAAAAGGGGGGGAAAGAAACACAGTATAAGTGAACTTCTTGTTCTATTCATTTGAATAAATTCTAGTCTCATAAGTGAGCAACATTTCAAAAATATTTCAGTTGAAAACTAAATAGGATTTCCAGTAATGTGTGAAAAATAGATATTTCACTGCCTCAGATGGGATTTCCAATGAGTCTAAAGGAGCTCACATTCCATCAGAATTCAAGAGGAATTGTATGCCTTATTTCCTAGGCTCTCCCCAGTAATTTTAGGCATATTCTTCAGGATGATTTTTTATCTATCATTAGGGAAGTGTGTACTGTTTGAGTTGTAGCTAATCAACAAATACTAACATTCATTACATTTCAAATCTCCCAAAACTGTCTGTTGCCTCTTCGATGAAACTGCCTACAGCATTTCACATAAAACAGGAAAAACTAAAAAGAATTGTCCCAAAAAATAGAGTGCATGCAATTAAAGGACATGCTTCAAGAACAAGTAGTCACAAATGAAATAAAAGCAATCAAGAAGATTTCTAACAGGTGGAGGCAAAGGAGAAGCAGAGAAGTATGATCTATTGCAATGAGAAATGAAGTCTTCTGGCAGCTGCTTCATTGAATATAATACCTTGCAGCTGGGTGAACTGCAGCACAGCTGGATTATTTCTAGAGATTCTGTGTATATATTCATGGTATAAATGTATATATACATATATAGTCACAGTATATATGCATATCTGCATGTTCACTAACTAGAAGTAAGTTACTTGAGAAAGTATAAATAAAAGAATAGGATGACTTCTTGTCCTTGGGGTGAAAACATTACATTGCCAAAGTACTGCACACAAAGCTAAGAGAATCTAGTCCAGCACAGCATTTCCTGAGCCACAGGGAATGGTAATCACAAGTCAGGAAAGACCAAGCATTAATAACTGGGACTACATTACCTTTGGTTCTCAAGGACTGCACTCCTCTATCCAAGAAATCACAGGGATTCAGGAAACATACACCACTACCCTATGCAAGAATGAATCGTCTAATTACTCTAAACTGAAGTTCCATCTCTAGTTAACCTAAAAAGATGACATAAATATTATGTTTTCCTGTATACATCAAACTTCACAATGTTTCTAGAATGGTTTTACATTAAGATGTAATAAAATCTAGCAATGGACACTGAACGAATGCTTGCACTATTACCATGCATATAAACAATATATAACTATAATTTATTTATATACATGTCTCACAATTCTAACAGAAGAATTAGAAACACACTAAATCAGTGAAAACCAATATAATATACTCAGGCTTGGCCCAGAATATTCATTTATTAGAAGCAACATTTAGAAATCTGACAAGACATACTCCTTAGCAGAACTACAGACATTCCCAGAAGGGATGTCCTGATGTTTGCTGCTTCTGGAGGATGATTTCTGCTGATCCATTGCTGAATGGGAAATACTCCACAAAACATCTTATTGATGAGACTTTAGAACTGAATAAATGATTTCCTTACAAGCCCAGAGTCCCTTCTCTGCACAAAGGCCAGAAAATGAGCCACAATCTCCCAAACCTGACAGAGCTGCTCTATGCTACAGCTGGGCTGTGGAGGAGCCACGGGCAGCATCTGCCTTGTCCTGTTACCTGCAGCCCTGTAACTCCTCTCTGAAGCCAGTCCTCTCCAACTCTGGGTACTCAATGCCTACTCGAACCTTTCAGCACTTGACCAAGATAATTTTTAAGGCATCATTTAGGTTTTTCTTCCATTTTATAATTACTTAAATCATATAAATCAGAGCTCATTAAGTGCCTGCAGCATCATCAATTGCTAGCAGACTGGAGAAGGTTCTTAGCAACTTAACATCCTAAGTTGGGCCACTACATTTTGATCTGTTAAGAGAAGCTATTTTGTCATTCACAAAGAATGAAATCTGATACAAATCCAGCAAGAAAAAATGCAAATCCATAAACACTGCAGGTTTGCATTCGTCTTCAGTCTCCATCTTAATAGCAACACTTATTGAGTCCAAATAATAAATGCTTCCTATCTGACACACAGTATTGAAGTTGAAGTATTTGCTGGATACCTGTGGAAGTTATAAATTTAATTTTCTTCAGAGCTTATATTTATCCCAGCTGCAGCTGGCAGACATCTATAGCTAGAAGTCAGGTTACTAGAAGGTATTTTAAAACTAAAGTCAACTGATAAATGATTTTATAGCACGCACAGATCTACCTGTACAGTGAGTTCTTCTCTGAACACTACATAGGCTTCAGCACTGACATGAAATTTATTTTAGAGAACAAGTATCAAGAAGTCCAGGATGAAAATCATGTAGACCAAGTATCCTCCCATTCATTCAAAGTTTGGATTGTGATTTCAAGAGCAGCCAGCTGAAACTGCCCACCTGGCCTGCCCCAAGGCTGGGTGCTGATACCTGGTGCCTGTCAGCCTCTTTCACGTCAGCTGATTTTGAATCTGTCAGGATGCCCATCAGGAGATAGGTTTGGCAGCAATGACAGTGGGGGAGACTGTGGACACATTCTCCCCTACAGAAAATACAGCAGTGACAGTAGTGACACTTCATATTTGCTACTGTTGCTTTCAGTTACAGGAATTTTTCTCCCAGTTGAAACTCAGCCTGACTCAAACACAGCTCCAAAGAGCCATGTGGTGTATGGGCTCTGTACAACTTCTGTCTCTCAGCCATCAAACAGAAAAACAGCTGCAAGAGGAAGCCAGACCTGGCAATCAGAAGGACCTACATGAACTCTGCCAGGCCTTCCAGGGATCCTCCTCATGCCAGAGCTCACCTGTGCTGGCTGACCCTGAGCCCTGGTGCAGGAGGAAGTGCTGCTCTCCCACCAGCCCTGACTGACAGCAGGGAGAGGGGCCTCTCCACGCTCTCTGCACGGCCCTTCGGCTTCCAGCAACCATCTGCCAGCAACAAGCTCTTTAAACAGCTCTCAGGATCTGAGCATGGCTCTGTTCCTAGAAACTCGTCTGGCTTCATACAGTATTTCAAGCCAAAGACATCTTGACTCTACCAAGTGGAACTAAATCATCTGTACAGACACCACTACGATGATCTTTGAGCCACGTCCCCACTCCGAGTGTTCCCTTCACAGCAAATGTCCAGTCGGCTCTAACACAAGTCACAGCTGCACATTTGAAATCACACACACGTTGGAAACAGCCACAACTCCCGCTGGCACTGCGGTGCCAATAAATAAATTTCCTGCTCTGCAAATGAGTGCATTCACCTGAAAGGGGAGCACTGAAACTAGAGCTGATTTACAACAGTAAGCAAACAAAAACATTGCTTGGAGGAAATGCTTGGTCAAGTCTACATTTTAGAAAACTTTCCCTTAAAATTTTGCTTTAAAAAAAAACAAAATGGAAAAAACCCCAACCAAACAAAAAAGAAACATTAAAAAACCCCACCCAAACAGAACCATTTCCATGAAAAGTTTGCATTTCTTTTACAACGAGGGAAGGGGGCAGAGGATCTGCCCTGGCTAATAACCATCCACAGAACAGCAGGGGCAGGGAAAGCCCAACACACCTGCCAAGAGCAAAGCCTTGGTGCCCTCCCTGCACAGGTACTTGCACATGTGTGATCCAACTGCTGGAACACAACCCAAGGCTGGGATTGCTCCATAAAACACTGTCTGTTCCATACACCTCACTGGCATCTTCACACAGAACTCAAAGCAAGAGGGTCTGCAAACTTCTTTTGTGGTTTGATTTGAAAATACTGTGTTTGACAATGTATTTTGAATGCATAAGATTATTCAGATGTCCTTCAGAAAACGAAGTATGAGACAAGAGATTCTACTGGAAAGGACTTTATTTCATGTTTTCCTCATACAGAATTTCTGACAAAAAAAAAAATGTAGTTGCCTCCCTCCTCTCAACAAATGCAGTCATTCTTCACTACGAGAGACCCTTGTGTTCAGATCCCCCCCAAGTTCACCTATTGGTTCACTGAAAAGGGTTCACCTTTCAATAGATTCTTTTCATCCAGCCAGCAAAAGGCTGTGGATTTTTTCATTACAATTAAAAATGAAAGTTAGCTGAACTTAAGAGTTCAACTATCAGAATGATTAAAACATTTATTTTTTCTGTAGATTTAAACTTCCTTATAGGTTTTGTGGTCATATCACTATGATGTTTTCCCTCTGTCACTGTATCCTTTCTCTTAAATCCTGCCTTTAGACTCGTCATATGCTATTGGTTCTCCAAAACAAACTAGGGATTTTTAATAAATACTCTAAGTTCATAGGGTTTATAGTCCCTTTAGTATGACTTTTTTAATAAAGACAAAAGTTTGTGTTGGAGCAGCAGCAGATAAAACGGGTTAGAAATGCAGCTGCACCAATCTGAACAAGGGAGAAATAAAAATATGTGTATTCTTAAAAAATATCAATAATTACACTTAACTCATCATCAAGACAGGGTTGTAAATTACAGTTTAGCTGCCTTTATTGATCCAATATAAATATTAGGACCAAGCTGTACTATGCTGGGGAGGGAAAAAGAAATGATCATGGCATGTTTTAGATCCCCGATTCATCTTTCCTGGCACAAGACAGAGTGAGTCTAAGCTGCTGTGCAGGAAGCAAGGAGATGAGGTGGGCTCAGCTGGCTCAGCATTGGCTGTGTCTTGTCAATAGCAGTTTGAAAAGGGATGAATCACAAGTAACAAACCATGAGTCTTTGGGGCCACCCTGTAGAAGTCATGTCGTCTGCAGAATATGCTTCAGCCATGTGCTTGCTGGGTACCAAGCTCTTTTTTTCTGCCTAAATGCATGGTACAAAGTGCCAGAGTTGTACAGCTCTGAAACTTCTTTTAGGGCAACTTCACAAAGCCTAACGTGACTTTAACTAAAAGCATAGTATATACTGAATGTTGATAGTTTCATATAAAGGGGTGTAGCTCTGCAAGTCTTCACCAAACCCACAACAGATAAAAGAAAACTGAAGCAAAGCTACATTGGAAACAAACATTATTAGATCAACTGGGGGTTAGATATAAACCTACCTTAATCTGCATTGACTCATGTTGAGCTGTAAAATTATGTAACATCAACTGTGGCTCAAAGCTATTCAGTTAAAAGAACTACAGACACTATGCCAGCATGCAAAGTCCCCACAGAAATGTCCATTCCTGAGTATAGGAAAAAGGAACTTCATGTATTTGCAACACTGTTTGAGCCCCCTGAAAAATAAATGAGCAAAGACTTCCGCAAAATAGGCATTTTGCCTTTGCGTAGTGAAGCAAGTCAGAGAAGCCACAGAATGCAGTCCAGCAAGTGGTTCCCTTGGTCCCCAGAAGCAATTCAGTGACAGCAGCATGTGCTGCTTCCAGCTGATGCATCCAGCTGCAGCCCCACAGATGCACTTTCCCTGCTTTCACTTCAAACTTAGTATCAGGCTCTTCACTGCAGGACAGATATGACCTCTGTTTATTCCAAAATACCAGTAGTTATCACCCTTTCCTCTTTCTAAACAGATTAGAATGAGGGGAAGAAGAATAAAAGTATGAGAACCAGGCAGAATCCCTCCATAATGAAAGAAACTTACTTCTTTTCCAGATCTCTTAGTTTGCCTCCCTTTCGGAGTTGGGAAAGCAACTCAACACAGAGTTCAAGACTGAAGGAGAGTGAAACACACACAGAGCACATTACCTGCCCCAGAGCAGTAATGATGTCTTCCAGCAAAGAGAATCCCTGCAAACTCTGACTATAAGACATTACAAGCCATGGCATCACTCCCGTCTAACTGTGTTCATTGTATTAAGTGTAGCTACCTCCACAGAAAGCAGTAAAGGCTCTATTCGAGAGACATTTAAAAAATACAATTACTTCTCATTCATCGTCTTCTCCAATGTAGCAAGGATAAGGAGATGGGCCTAGATCCTGCATTTTAAAATTTTCAGGTGAAATTGTCCCTCCATTTGGAGGGGAGACATTGCACAGCACATGTGGTATAGAGCACACGCAGCCTGTGGGCAGAGGAACCCATCATCCCATTGTCCTGCTAGGGACTCCCACCAAGTGACAGAACAGCCTGAGAATAATGAAGATAGCTTATCCACAGAATTTAATGTGTTCCTATATGCATTAATCTTTTTGGTCTTTGAAGTTTTGTGGAAAGTAACTTTTAAAAAAATGTGATTTAAAACAAAAGGACATGAACTAAATTCCTTTGAATCCAGAAGCACATTTGAAAAATTAATTAACCTTATAGGAGGTGGTGGGTCCAACATACACAAGTATTTCACAAAACATGTTTCTGGAAGAAGGTTATAATCCCCAACTACTGATACTTTATCCTCCAAGGGCTAGGACTCTAGAGGAGTGGCAGAGCACTATAGAGCTGCTGTTGCTTTGTGTTCCAGGATAATCAGTTCAGCATGCAGTTGGGGAAGTCCATAGCACAGGCATCCTTCACATTATCACCATCTCAGCTGTCAACTATATCATTAGAAAATACAAATTAGACAGCCAGAGTCCCGAAAAGAATGTGTAAGGGCCACAAGTCACATGCTAAACTGGCATAAAAAATTAACTTCATTTACTGAAATGGAGCCATACTGACCCTTTGAGCCTTTGTCATCACGAGTAAATATAGAAAAAAAAAGAAGACAGTTAACAGCAGAGTAGATGAAATACTGCTGCAACACTGTACAGAGACAATGGTTTACCGCATGATTTCATTCCTGTAAAATATAAGAAATATTATCTACTTTTCTGCCTATGAACAAATGTGGCAGACTAAGAACAAAATGAGCAAGAGTCAAAGCAGTCAAAGCCTAATGGCTTCCACTGAGTATAAATAACATTTGTCTTTCAAAGCACAATCTGTATAGCAATGCAAAACCTTCCCTTACCTTCTGCAAAAGGTTCCCATTCATAAAATCGACCCATAAATGGCTTGTTATTGTATGATGCACATTGCACCTCTCTAATATTTCTGCTGCTTTCAGGACACATCTGTTTAGATAAAAAAAACAGTCACATTATAATCAACAGTAAAGCTATTATTAATTAACTTTAGAAGGTTAATGAAGGAATTGCAAAATTCTAATCTAGATGAATGATATAAACATCAAGAGACTCTTTTTCTGTAAAACAGGCAGCAAATAGCATACTTTTAAGTGACAGTGCCTGTAGAAGAAAATGAATTTGTGGAGTTAATGGAGCAACAGTTCTATTACAAAATTAAAGTTTTTATTAAGCTGTCATTTTCCTCGGCAACAAGACAACACTTCAAGATAAATTCAGTAGATTAGATAAGAATTATTTCCTTTCTACAGCAGCTTCACATTTTTCACCATCAACTTTTTGGGCTCAAATCCAATAGAGTTGAAACACTTAACATACAGCTTCCATAACTTATTACAAACTGGCCACACCAGCTTCTTATTCTCATCCTATGCTTCAATACCATTTTACCATTTCCTTTAGTATTTCTACCATGCTGCTATTACAGTCATTGCACAACTTTGCATTTTAACTCTTGCCTTCCAGTCCTAATTTCAAAGTCCTTGTGCCTGAAGAGCAAGAAGAGCTTCCTATATACAAACACATGTGCACTCACACAGGTACTTTACAGATGGAAGTAACATCCTTTATTAGGTCTGCAATGCACACCTTTGGCAGACCAGCTTTGTTTGTATTTGAAGTAGATTCTGAAAGTAAATACAAGTTAAATAGTTAATTACTTTGTTCTGCCTGTATCCTCACATTACTCCAGTTACAGCTGAAGACTTCTCTGTGTGTGGGCACATGCAGAGGGGGAAAAGACTTCTAGAAAAGGCAGGGAGTTAATTAGAACAATTTCTATGCTTGGAGAAATAGGCAAGCTTTGAGCACAGATGCATTTTTTGGGGTAGCCTTTAGATAAATGAAAATGACTACTCAAAACAATATTCAAAAACAGTAGAAATCACATGAAGAACTGGACTCTGTATGACAGAGATTTCAAGAGAACTAATCCTACAGCAAATATATGAAAGCAGCATGGCTAAATGTGTTTTTGAAGACAACAGCAAGAGAATCAGTAAGAACAGCTCCTGTTGCAACTGCAAGTTCTCTTCTCTTTGTATAGTGGGAAAGACTGGCTGTCTTTGCAGGGAAAGCCGCACACCAGAGGTCCCCAGGGAGTTCTTGCTTTGTATCCACCATCTCTGTAAGAAGATGCTTGCAACTGAATCAAAGAGACTCAAGGGTTTTTAAGTGGGCTATAAACTGTACCAAAGACATGCCTGGGGGAAGGGTCATGGACTAGTTTATCTTCTATTAGAATCATGGTAACAAATCTTCTAGAATAAACACTGGTTCTGGCCAAGCAGGCATCTGTGCTTTGTTTGCCCACCCTTCTGAGGTCTCCAAGTACATGCAAATACTGTTTTCCTCAAAAAACTCCCTAATTAAAAAAAAAAAGCCCTCCTTGAAAAATAGGACCATGAGCCACCACATTGGAAGGGTGGGACCAAAAGTCTTTCTAATGCAGAAAGCAAAGCTTTATTCCCACAAATGAAACACAGATCCTTCCATCTGTGGCACAGCAGTGCAGCAGAGTAATTCAGCCACAACCACCAACTAAGGCATTTTTCATGGAAATCAATTATTACACATATCCTAAAGGTGAAAGGACAGAACCTGAGCTGGCATAAATTAAGGTCACTACACTAAATCAGAGCAGAACAAACATCAGTTTGCACCAGCAAAGAACCCAGCTCGAAGGGTTTCTTTTTGGAACGCTTTTCCTTTTTTTTTTTGGCACACATTTTCTACCAGTCTATTGTGAAGTTTAGTTGTTTCTTGTTTTTCTTTTTCTGACCCTTGAGCTCATGCTGTTGTGTACCAGTATTTCTGGCTCATAAACCATTTCCTGTACACCCTGCTCATACCAACTGCAGGCAATGCATGAGTAAAAATATCAAAATATTCATTGTTGTTGCCAACAAAATGTGACACCCATCCCTTCTAAGATCATTTTCATATAGCTACAATTTCTGTTTTTAAACTTGCTGTTGCCCAGAAGACAGAGGCCCCACCGCTTTAAAGCAGGACAAAGGACTGACAAATACACTGAACACTGCGTGGATCAAGCCAAAATCAGAAGAAAAGGCTAACTCAGTAACATCCCTGCTACTTCAGAAGTCCAAAATCAGTTGCCCTTCCTCCATTTCATTCATCAAGGTTTAATGGCAATATAGAATTTTGAGTGACAATTTTAGTGACCTGGTCTGCAAAAACACTTTGCTTTATTCTTTATAAAGATGATACTCATTTTTATTTTAAAATGTCTTCTGAAGTATTTTATGAAAGAGTACAAATAGACAAAATTACTACAGTTTATGAATCACCAAGGCTTTTGAGTTATATTCTACTCTACAGATGTACTAGTTAACATCTATGCATCATTTCCTAACCTCACCTGAATTGTTAATGCATAGCTAAATGAAGTGACAACCTTATAGTGTCCCCCAGAATGAAATCCTTGAGGCTTTCTTAGAAGACTTAAAAGTGCTGGGCACTTTCTCTCGGCTTCTCTGGCTTTTTAGCACAGCTTTTATGCAGAAAATCACCACAAGGAAAACGCCTGACCATGTTCAATCAAAAGTGAAGCTTCACTATAGGGGCTTTCCATAGATCCTCATATTTTATTTATTCCCTGAGAGTAGGACCTATTTTTACACTTCTCTGTAATTACTATTTGTCATATGTAGTTTGACTATAAAACTCCTAAGAGACACCAACAAGCATCTGTGGTGAGAAGATGACAACCCCAAGAATGCTCACCTTGACAATGTGTAGCAGTTGTCCCTTGCAGAGTTCACACACAGGGCTGGGAAAGACAAGTGAGGACAAAGCCAGGTTTCCCCACAGCCCCCTGGGCTGCAGGGGTGTCCTGTCACACCTGGGATGGGCTCACCTGGGGCCGAGGCTCTGCCCAGCACAGCCCTGACCCCCTGCCCAGCCAAGGGCAGCTGGCTGTAAAAAGCAGGCACGCTGGCATGTCTGCAGATGAAGAATGTTCCTGTGGCTAAGCCAGAGTACGAGGATTTAAGCAACTCAGGTCTCTTTCCAAAATTTCCCAGAGACTTTTGGACTGAACTTTGCTAAAGTATTTAACTTACTGTGTGATTCTCCCTCAGTTTCCACTCAGTGACATGAGGGCATTAGGATCATGCTGCCTGGTAGGGAACTGAAAATAATTTTTTGGTCAACAATATGTTGACTTTCATTCAGTGTTTTGTTAATGACAGATCTAGAATTGCAATTTTTCCTCAAAAACTTTGTCTTGTGATTACTGAGGGAGTTATCTAAGGTTTTTCATAGAGGTTTTGGCATAGAAAACAGGATGGCCTCTTTGGATGTTTACAGAAAAAGAAATAAAATCTCCTTTTTAAAACAAGGGTTAGGGTTAGGGTTGTGGAGGCCAAAGCAGCAAAAAATGTACTTTGCGTCTGCTATGTCAAATCTCAGATTCCTCCATGTAAAGGCAGATATAAATTATCTAGAAATATATACTCTCTCTGCTTGGAGAGGTTTTTTTAATTATTGTTCTTTCACTTGTGCTCTGTAAAATTAGATACAGCATCTAGAATCCATAATTTTGTATGTTTTTAGACGATGCTTCTTCTACTTAAAATATGCTGCTTGGACAAATCAATGCTGTAAATTTAGCATATGGGGCTGCATTCAGCAAAGTACCTTCAAAGTGAAGGACATCTCCACACAAGGTAAGATGCTCTCAGAGCTCCCACTGCTACATTTTCATGCAGCTGTTTCAACAACCAGGACACAGCCAACTCTTCTTCCCGTACTTTCTGCATGGGAAGTTACCAGCAACAGCACAGCACTCCAATGATGAGCCAGGCAGTGCTTAAGACAAAACATTTTAGAAATATCCCTTTGTATTTTGGGACCTCAGGCCAAATTTCCTGAAATACACTGTGCCTGCCACTGATAGAAACTTTGTACTTCTGAAACAGTAGCTTTATTTATGCCTCTATTCCTTCTGATATATGCAGGTATGACAGTATTCTGAGGGACAGCAACACACAGTACTTTTCTTTGTCACGTACCATTAGAGCTTTCTTAAAATGAGCTACTAGTACAGCTAAGACCGTAAAACACAACCAAAAAAAAGAAACCACCCTACTTGCTTTTTAGCCTTTGGGTAACATTCAAAAAGCACAGGATTTTAACAAAATCTTTGACACTTTGGTTAATTAAAGAGGTGTTGGCAAAATACCAGCAAATTATCAGTCTGCCAGCAGATGTGGGCTCACAGAACAGCTGCTGAGATAATACACTTCTGGAAAGGCATAAACGGGCCATTTTGGTCCTGAAGCCACCTCTACAGGCAATTAAAACATTGACTAAGATTTTGGCAATGTTTCATTCTTATGACCTACAGTAACTGGCAAACTCTTTTTCCAAGGCCTCATATTCCTTCTTGATTCTCCAGGCTCAGACATAATTCATAATTAATATTTTCTATAAAATGAAATAAGGTATATTAAATATGTCTAGATATCTGTGTCTAGATATCAGACACAGGCAGACTTTTTATTCAAATGGAATTGATGCTTCTGAATAACAAAAATATGCAAGAAACTTTAAAATGCGTGTAAAGAACAGTTCTACAGTAAAAATAGTGTTAGCCAGCTCTAGTTACAGTCCACAGCCACAGACAGTGCAGTAGAAATGTCTGACCTGACAGGGAGTGAGAATTCCCATCTGTGAACACAGTAGTATCTGGACAAGTTTATGAGGAATGAGCACCTGTACTGCAGAACTCTGGGCACTGCCTCCAGCCATGTACTCACACCCACATGTCTGTGGCAATGCAGATTAAGCTCAGTAATGACAACCACCCCATAAACTGGTAACGTGTTTTACTGACCACAGATCAGTAAATGCAGAGTCTATGGGAACAAGTACTACAGGGTTACTGCCTTTCTCTTTCCCCTCTCTCCTTTCCAGGGGCTGCCTGTCACAGATGGTAAAGAGCCTAGATGTGTGTGCACAATACAAAATCACTGTATTTCCACCCAGGTCCCAGTCAGCCAGCAGTGAGCTGGTATTTGGAACACTTCCATAGCTGCCTGCCCCGAGGTACCTGCTGACTCCCACTGTCACAGGGAAGGGAACTGCTGCTGTCTCAGTCTGGAACTTGAGAAACCTTCTTTCCATTAATGATTTCAGCTTTGCACCAAAAAGGTCCTCTGAATTTAACCAGAAAGGTCTTTGAAGTGTTACTTAAACCTCATCTGTATTAACTACAATCTACCAGACAAATAACGTGGCAAGTGCATCTATTACTGCTTTACCTTCTTTCCACTCTGTAGCACTTCACATCTGAAAACGCAGCCTGTCTAATAATGGGGAAGAAAGCTCCACCAAACAGATGGAAAAGTAAGTATTTCTGTTTAACTTTACAGGTTTGTGGCTTTTTTCTTTTTATATTCTCACTGACAGATCCATCTGATTAGACTGAAATAACTTATTTCAGATTTCCAACAACTTGTAAAAGATTCAAGTCCAGCTTTGGTTTTAAATAAAACATTAGTCACTCACCCATCCCACACAAAGCATCTACCCTGATCTAATGTCCACGACTGGAAACATTTGGAACTACCAGCATAGGAGGGGTTCACCAAGGAGCTATAATAGGAAAATTAACAGTATATTTCCTCAGTACAACAAAAAACATGTCAAGGACATAATCCATTCCTGTTTATTGCTAAAATTTTAAAAATACTATTCAAAAGAAAAAAACCCAAGCAAACAAATGAACAAGCAAAAAAAACCCAAAACCTGAGAAACAATAATTTGTGCCTACAAGATTGAAGTTTAGCAATTAAATACTGGAAGACAAATACTGGACACAGACCATGCTGGAACAAAGTATCATCTGGTGCAGAGTGATACACAAATATGCTGTGAAAGTCAGAGCTATGTCAACTCACACCTGTGAACTCAAGACTGCTGCTGGACTTTTTTGATCCAGCAAAAGACCAGATGACAATCAACTCCTTTCAAAGCCATTTTTTAAAAAAATGTAGTTACTAATTTAGTGTCCCAAATGTCTTTTAGTGCCCAGTTCCCTGAGTTGAGAACTACTTCAGTATGAAGTCTGGAGCTTACATAGAACATTCTTCACATGATCCCCATCAAGCATCAAAAGCTTGGCATTTGCAGCCCAGTCTCAGCAGTGGTATCACTTTTCTATAGAAATAACATTGCATAAAAAAAAATCCAGCAAATACAAGAATCGCTCTATTCAAATATCCATTTATAGAAACACTACCTAATGTTCAAGGTGCTTAAACTGCACTCTATTGCCTCATTTAATGGGAAATCAATGAAAAGCTATTACCATTTGACACAGCCTGGCTCAAACTCCTGAAGAATTCTTCCTGAAGAATTCCTTAACATAGGAGCTGTCAGCCTTGCTGCAATCCAGTGTCTCATCTGTCTACATTGTTCAAATACATCTGCAAAATACTCCTTGAAAAACGGGAGGTTTATGCAAGGTTTGTGTTAAGGAAAGTTGTTTGAATATAATAGGAGTAGTTTTCCTTATTCTAGAAAAATCAGCCTTTCCAAAACCCTGTCTAGGAGGCACCACCAGCTTTGAAAGACCCTGAGACAAACTCATATTTGATGCATCCTTAGTAAAGTCTACAGACTTAGAGTTGATGTATCTATTCCTCATAGTTTGTAGAAAATTATGCCAACTGATAAAACAACTATTCTAGGCTGTCCAGCAGTGTTTTATTAACATTTCTAAAAATCCTTTCTCTTGGAGCTGTCTGTCCTTTCTGGACTGCAGGCTTTATGTCACGTAGGCTTCACTACTGCACTCTTTTATTCTCCCAGCTCCACCAGTGTGCAGGAATAATCCCCTAGCATTTTTCTATATGAAAGCTTAATCAATGTCAATGGAAATTCAATTGCATGCATTCCATTTAAATGACTGGCCTTTGTGTGGGAGGAGGGAACACCTGAATGGTTCCAGCAGAAGGACTGAATGTTTAGGGAAGTTTCTGACTTGTATTACCATGATATTCCACATTTTAATGAAAAATTCTTATTACAGTAGTAATCACAATATTTTTAGAGAATGATCTCTAATCTAAGTAACAACCAGGCAACAGAAATGTCAATGCAGTGTTATATGAGAAGCGTACAGATGTTACTACACCTAGGGGGAATTGTAAGTCTGTGGAGAGACTTTATTTTCTTCTTGTTTCCTAAAAAAAAATCCAAACCCACAATGCAGAATAATTTGTTTTCTACAAAACAGAACATTTTTAGAGCACTTAACGTAGCTTAAAAATTATTATGAGTTTAGGAACCCAGTAGAACAGAAATTGCAGCACTATACAGATTTTAGAGTTCTATTAAAAATGAGTTTCTGCTACAACACACTCTTACACTGTTTCTGCAGTATGTTCTTTCTTCCTAGATCATACATTTAAAAGAAAAAAGAAAAGTACCTTCAATTAACTAACAGATAATTTTGTGTCATTTTATAAAGCTTTGGTACAGATGCAGCTGGTGGCACTGTCCATTTACTGAGGAGTTTGTCCAACTTTAACTGCTCAGACTAAAACTTTCCACTCCTGGTATCTGTCCTAGTCTCATTTTTTTTGACTGAAACATTTCATCCAAGAATGGTTCTGAAGGAAAACAAAAGAGAGAAGTGTTTTATTTTTTCCCATGCTTCCAATATTCTGATAATTTTATTTGTTTTTTCAAAATATAAGTGCCTGTTTTATTTTAATGAGTAAAATGATGTCAGCCAGGAAAGTGGGGGTTTTTTGTCAAGAATGCATCCTCTGCCTTTTAGATGGAAATCTACCCAAGTATAGTCAGGCCACAAGATTTTGAAAAAAGTGCTGATAACATTCTTTGTACACTTTTGGTCAAAACCTGCTAAAGTTTTGCAGCTAAACTAGTGGAATCATCTGTTTACAAGTGTGTTCCACATCTGAGCCTCAAAGAGGCTGAGAAGCTTTCCAGCAATTATTGGAAGGTGCTCCTGAGGTCTCTGTTAGGGCAGGGACTGCTCTCAATAACCACTTGGACCCATTTTAGGCAGCATGGACAAAGCAAATGCCTATGCCTAAAATTCATGGAATACTTTAGAAAAACTTAGATGAGAGGCTTGGAAGCAAAAGAAAGCTTTTTTGATTTGTTTTAACACGAAAAGTAAGTCAGAGGACCTTAAAAGAATGTTTAATCTCAAATTATAAGAGACTGTCCATGCAATCACTATATAATTTTCTCTTTTTGCCTGTGAGGTCCATTCTCAATTACATGATTACATACTATTTTTCTGTATGATCTATGACTCATTCAATGTGCAGAGTGCACTTACCCTGAGGATGAATTGGGAATATTTAATTAGAAGTTTTTTAGATAATCTCTGTCTCCTTCACTATAAAAGCCAGTAGGTTTAAAATGGACACACAGAATAAGGAAAATGAAAGGCAGTTTGTAGCTACTCTACCAGTTTTGAAGGAAGAAATATCACCTATACTGCAATTCACTTAAACTAATCCTTTCCCAGTTTGTGAACTATGTACTTTCTGTTTTGGGGTCTGACTGAAAATTTCTGGACCAGATTTGGACAATGCAAATTTTGCTTTGACTATTGTCAAGTACATGAGGATAAAAAAATCCAATCCAAACAACTCAACAAGTAGCAATAAATTATGGGACACTTCTTTTAAACCTCATTCTTCCATATCCCAGCTCCATTTCTCACAAAAAGATTAGATCTTGCTATCTCACAGCAGCTTTGTGAATTTTAAACCAAACACTGCAGTAATAGTACAGTTATCAACAACTAGTCCTTAGAGAAGCCTTCTTTTTTTCTCATCTTCTTCAAGGAGCATTTTTAAGGCAGGGAGCCAAAAGCTGAATAAAAAGAGAGTAACATTGAGTAGTGTATCCCTCATAACTATGCTGTTGATCTATGCAGGGACCCTGGGGTAAAATAATATATTATCAGACAATTAAATAGTTTTCTTAACACAAGAGTTACCACAGGATTGTCGACAAAACTCCAGTTCTTAAAGTTCTAAACCACTGCAGGTTTCACTTTGTCCTTTTAATGGCACTTTGCTGCTGCAACTAAAAGCTCACATCACCAAGACTGACATCAGGAAGGGTCCCAAACTGAAGCCAAAACTGCCATCAGGACAACCAGTATTTCTTGGTATCTTTATCAAAGGAAGATGCAAAGAGAAATTCAGCAAAAGCAACAGTGCACTGTTGGTTGGCAGGTTACTGAATGCTGAAGGCAAAACCAAAAGCTGGTTTGCAGAACAAAGCAGGGCATGTTTCACCCACTGCCCTCTAACACTGCTGTGACACAGGTGAAAAATGCAGAATTGGCTTTTCCACAAATGTAAGTTGAGAGTTTGAAGGTAAACAGCCTTACCAACCTATGACTAGAAAGAAATTCTGTTTTATTGATTACACTTGCATGTCTCTAACATGTGCAATATGCTGCCCACAAAGGTTTTATTTCTGGACAAACACATGGCACACTTGAAGTACAAGCAAAGATAAGTACAAGCAAAGATTTTTTTAAATTTTTTTTTATCTCATCAGGGCTTTAATTATTTCTGGGGTTTACATTGCTCTGTAGGCAGTGAGATCTTCATCTATCTTATGCAAGTCTTACTTAACTGCTCTGGGCACCACAGGGTATGTAGTGCCAGCTTCCTTTTTCACCACTTTTGGGGGAGACAGTTTGTGCTACCATCCCTCAGCTGTGGATAGACAAAGGAACACATGCTTACTAGACAGAAGTTTAGGTTTATGTTTCCTAAATTTCTACATGAGTTTTGGCCATTTGCTGTTTTCAAGCCCAGCTTAAAAATTCTAAAATTAAAAAAAAAAACAAAAAAAACCCCAAATGACAAAACTAAAACCTCTCCTAACAGCACCGCTAACAGACCACTCCTTATTCAGCACCCCTGGCTTAACAAATATTCATAAAAATAACATTTAAAAAAAAAAAATTTGTAAATTAATCAAGGAAATCCTCCTGATCAAAGTTTCCAGACACTTGCAGCTTCCTCCTGGATACAATTAACCTAACATATGAATAAAAAGCACGTTTCTAGTTCAAATTATAGGAGTGTTGAAAAACTACACACCTGAATTTCAGACTAAGACTTTTGTCAATATGAATTGATGAAAAGACATGAGGACAAGCTGAAATGCCTTAAAATCTCGCCCACAACACTGGACTATATTGACAAACAACCACTACTCAAATTTGCAATACCCTCCTAAACAAAACTACAACTACATGAGGAATGCAGCCACCTGGTTGCAGCTCTGAAGTGCCAGTTTTCATTGATTACTTTCCTCTTTAAAACTTGGCATAGAAGTCATGACTGAGATGATGCACCTAAATCCCCTGCAGTTCTGTTTTATTGCAGAACAAAAAAAATGACTTCATTTTGACAAGCATTCCCAT
Organism: Serilophus lunatus; assembly: GCA_013399895.1. Taxonomy (NCBI): domain Eukaryota; kingdom Metazoa; phylum Chordata; class Aves; order Passeriformes; family Eurylaimidae; genus Serilophus; species Serilophus lunatus. Next base: position 1,307,655 of record VXBA01000138.1, read on the forward strand.
GAACCTTCCAAATCACTCCACAGTATTGTAAGTGCTAATGCTGCTATTCATAACTGATGAAGTGATTGGATAACTGTGGATCTCTTTCTCTCCTCCATGACACAAGCGTTCCATTTACCCTAAAAATTGGAAAAGTAACTTCTCAGACAATTGCAATTGCTACATGAAACCTACCCTTCATAGTTCATCACAAAGTTAGAAAACAAATGCTTTAAGCCAACCAATTTTAATTTTGAGGCACCTAGATGAATTATTCACATTTTTATGTCACACTATTACAACACATAAATGAGGGTCTGAATATTCAGCTATCCTTAGACACAAATTCACTCCACCTCAAGCAGTACAGAATTCTCCAGCTTCACCATGAGACCCATTTAACAGGCTCAGAACTTCCAAATAAATCTCACAGAAGCAAAAGGCAGCTCAAATGCTTCCTGCAGTATGGCAAAATGCTACTATTAACCATACCTTCTGAATACTCCCGTACATTAAAAATCCCTGCTCAAGCTAAACCCCAAACATACCCATGGTGCCAAATGTATAGGAATTGGGTAACTCTAACACTAAATTATGGAAACACTCTGCTATGTACAAACACCAGGCACAGACAAAGGAATGCTCTAAGATGTTTAGGAGCAAGACCAGGAAATGCAAGAAAGAAGTGGTTGAAGATAGCAAAGATTATTAAGATATTTTTGCTAGAGGAGGGATTTTTACATGGAGAAAACTTTAACCATTATATTGTCCTGAGCTATAATCATAATGATTTGAGATACTTCATATTTAAAGTGAAGTTATGTATGGCCACTGCTCCAAAAGCACTGCTACTGTCTATGGAGTGAACACCAGTCAGCAAAGGGACTTGCTACAGATTTCTCAAATTTATGGTGTGAATCTCTCTTCTTGTTTCATACCATTTGAATGAAAAACGTGGGTGGAAGGAGTTGATGCCGCTCATTAAAGACCATAATGAAACTAGAAGCATGTCACAAAATGCGAAAATTGAAAAGTTGGTTCTGCACAACACACAGCAGAGAGTTAACACGGTTTCATTGGCTAAGTATGGCAATACTGGCATTGCTTGCCTTATTATAATTACTCTGGTTTAAAGTGAACCTTTCAGATTTTTGTCACTGATACTTTCATTCAACCTTTGTTTTCCAGTGGAATATTCTTGTTTTGTTATCTTAAGTTGTTTATTCTACCCTAAGTTCTACTATACTTTATATCTTATTATCTTTGAAGAAAGCCAAAGATCTCATTGTTCCTGTATGTTTTTGAGAGTTCAGATCCCACAGGTCACTCGTCCTAGTCCTGGAGAATATAGGAAACAATTGTAGCCATGGATACATTACCAAATTTCTGCCTGCCCCTTGCTTTTTGGTCTGTGTTTTTATAACCCACAATAGGGTATGACTCTTGGACTCCTAGACACTAAATAAGTTCAAAATAACTTAGATTTATCAATCAAAGTAAGTAACTCAACTTGCAATTAAAAACACAAGCATTTAAACATCCAGGGTTTCTGAATTGTGTGGCTTTGGACTTATGAACATTTGACCAGATTAGTAAGTAATTAATCTAGTAATAAATCATTTGTATAAAACAGCTAACTCTGTTTCTGCCACAAGTCCAGAGCACACTTGTGGAATAAAACCCTTTGAGAGAGCTCCTAAAGTCACCTCAACATACTTTCCCTAATTATTTAAGGCAGACAGTTTCACATAATCATTGAAGTTCTAATAAGAACGTCATCATGTAAAATACTTTCCAATACAGACTTCTCCGTTGTTGAAGGGGATGTCATGAAGCCACAGTGCAGAGATACAGAGGAAACAGCTGTGGCCCAAGAGCTTTATCAAAGATGTCCCTCTGTGACTCTTCTGTACACAAGTGACAATTGATCAAATTACACAAGACACTTTCAGAGCAATATCTTTGTGTAATCTCTCAGTGCAAGATCTCTGTGCCAGTGCCTCATAAATTAAGCCTGTACTAGTGAAATGCATTCTGAATTAATATTTACAAAATTCTGCTGCAAATACCAAAACAGTCAAGGAAAAGACAATAAAACCCCGACTAATGCAAGCTTTCAATAAGTTTCCTATGCATGCATGGAATGTCAGACAACCAAACCATCATACAACCCCACAGTGTACACACAGAAAATTCCTCACATAAAGTCAAGGTTCAATTTCCTCAGGAAAAGGTATGTCATCATAACTTCACTTTGCCATCTATGTCAAACACCTACCCTACACAAATCTCAAATGAGAATAAATAAACCACACAGTTGATCTTTGGGAATAAGAAGGAGCTTTTCAGTTTAAAAAAGAAAGTTCATTTAAAACACAGTCTTTTGTTAGTCTTTACCTCAATATATGAGCATCCCAACTACATTAAAGAGTGCACACTTGTAACACTCTGTATCACTTCTGAAAAGACTCGTCTGGGAATTATATTTCTGTTCCATATAAAATTAAACATTTCCATTTCTAACTTTGTTAAAACTTGAAACGTTGGAAACATTTCGGCTTCTATAGAGTGGAAAACTTTCAAAAACTCGAAACTCCAGTAAGCTGCTGAATGGCCCAAGATCCCAGGTGCCAAGGGTGCCTGCCAATGCCTACCTACATGCTTAGGGGACAGAAAAGCACATCACTTTATCATGAACTCAACACATTCCTGCACAACATTTCAATTGGATTTAACTGGGGGTCTGCATCCAAAAAAAGCCTTTCAATGGCAAAGTTTTAACTCACACCAGTCAGAACTGGTATCATCATCACCATTAAGACTCTTTGGGAAATTAAATATATTATTTTTTCCCATCACGATAGAGCTGGGCATTAGTCCTGAGCCTTTTACCTCATCTCATCTCTTCAGCTGTGAAACCTCTTTCCATTTCCAAAGTTGTCTTTTCAGATACTTTGCATTCCCTGCTCAGATGCTGTTCTCAAGTGCTCTGCATACAGGAGCACAGACCCAAGTAGAGGACTCTTATTCACAACCAAAAGCCAGACTTTCCATAGCTGTGCTATCAGAATATTGGTATGCACAGCTGAAGAGTTCAGGACAGAAGGTAAAAGTAATTACTGTTTCCTGATCCTCTCTAGATAATTCTCCAAAACACAGTTGATTTCTTGCTAAGTACCAGTTACATAAAATACTGAGAAAAGCAACACAGGGCAACTGAAGACATGACAGAAATCCAAATGAACCACTGGCCAGCGAGCAAGTGGGAATGAAACTGGACAAGCTCAGCAAAACTCCATCAAGAAACAGCTCACCGAGGCCTCAACAATTATTCTTTCTTTTCTTCTGCTTCCCTGGGCAACCTGTGCCAGAGTCTCACCACCTTCATCATAAAAAATTTTGCTCCTTATGTCCACTCTAAAGTTACCATCTTTTACTTTAAAAGGGCTGCCTCTTGTCTTCACACTACAGACCTTGGTGAACAGTCTCTCCATCTTTCTTATAAGCCCTCTCTAAGTCCTGAAAGGCTTCAAGATCTCCACATATTAAAGAAAGACTTACTAAGAACTAATGTATTTACCAGTAAGTTATAATTCTCTGTATGCCTTACAAAAAATAAAATAAATCAGGTAAAATTGACTTTTAAAGGGGGCACTCTGTATCACAAATTTACACTGCTCAATAAATAGTTTTGAATGTCCAGAACCCTGAAAGCTTCCTTGTGCCCAAGTGACCTGCAGCCTGGAGTTAATTTACAAATATATTCTTACACATTTAGGCATTCATGAAGAGCTGGTGACTTGGCAACATTTGAGACAATTAATTACAGAAAATGCTCAGTAAATAAATGTTCCATTTGAGTTGTTTCCTTTGTTCTGGTGACAAACCACACAGAGAAGGTTGCATTCAAATTCTACTTCAACCACATGTCCACATAATTCTCTTCCCTTTAATGCTGGAGGAATTAAGGAAGATTTACTCATCACTCCCCTATTTTGGAGGAATACAGACTACATTGGAAGAACCTCATTGCATTGCAGATAGCTTATGGTTCCACTTAGATCTGTCAGTGCTGTTGGTGTGCAGAGGAGAGTTGTTCACTGCCTGTTTCCTGCTGGAGGAGGTGACAGGCAGCTGCGTGTTCTGATGTGAGCAGGTAGGCAAAGTGCTGAAGAGGGGAAGCCACTTGTGTAATAAGAAAATAGGTTTAATGGGCTGCAGGAACACTTGAACAAATACAGGCACTTCCGAGGTTCTCCCTAACCAAACTCCACGAGTTTAACTTTTATGAATCAAGCTGTCAGTCATGTAAAATGAGTTTGCTATTAATGAAAAAACAATAAATGGACAATAATGAGGAAATGACCTAATGGACCGAGGTAAATTGACTTAATTTGTTATTAATTAACTGCCCTTAGGAGAAACTGAACAGAGAGTGGCCAAACACCAGGATAACGGTTAACAAAATACTTTGAATAAATGAGACTTTCATTTTTGGTATGCTCCAGGAAGAACTGAAGAAAAAAATTAAAAAATACTGTTCTCTGCTTGCTGGCAAGACCACTGGTACATGTCACTGCTGATAAATTAAATTAAAGCCCATGTGCAGAAGCATTTAATAAGGAAGAACAAGCAAACAAAGTGAAACACTATCAGCCTTGTTTTGCTCTCATCCTTGCCTTTATACTAAACTGTTCTTAGCAACTTCTTTTTCATAGTTACATTAATTACCACATTCAAGGAAGAAAAATAAACCTGAACAGCAATTACAGCTTCTCCAAGGGTAACAGAAATGCTACTAAATAAAGAATACTACTATGTAGAGTTCCATGTCTAGAAGAAGCTGCATCATCTACAATTTCTCTTTGCTATTAAAAGTCTCCTTTAATATAATCAAAGATTTCTTAATAACTGCATTTATACACTCAACAACAGCAAAGATGCAGCAACAGTATGCTCACCTATGTTTTCATCTGTTGAATTCTTCTGTATAAACAACAGATTCAAGAACTAACATGGAAGTAGTTTCATTCCTGTTCCTCTCCTACCAGAAGAAATTTGCTGATGGCCAAACCATTTCTCACAGTGTGTGGCATGTCTTGCACTGTGCAGTTCATAGGTGCCCCCCCNACAAAGTCCTCTGCAAGCCTTCCTTTGCCATACCTTGTATGGGATTGCTTCTTTCTTCTACCTCATTTCTAACTTCTTCACCTCTTACCCCTTGCCCTCTGAAATGACCACTTTCCTGGAAACGATTTTGTTACATTAAACCAGGCAGAACACTGTCCAACTTTGTGCCCTGATGAGTGAGGAATGAAATAAAGACTGGGGCATTTGTGTATCACTTGGACACCAGTGAGCAAATTTAAGAAGAAAACTTTCCAAATTAATGCCCATGCACTAAGGTCATTTCCCATTTCCTTCAAAAAACAGAAAGTGTTTTTCAAAAGAGCAGTTTGTACCAGAGACTATTCTCAGAGGCTCAAATTAGCTCTTTCATGTTTTCCATTCCAGACAAATACACTAAAGCTTTCTTGTCACTAGGTCTCTTCAATCAACTGCTCTGGTCTCTATCAATGGACTTTATTCATAAATAAAGCAAATGTAATAACGACTACGCTAAGAGACATCTGATTTGTCCAGGTCATGTCTTTGTTATCCTGTGTTCTGTTGCTCCATCTCCATTATGCAGGCTTCCACTAAGCAAAACAGGATTTCTAAGAAGCAGAAGAATCAGACGTGGACCCACCCAGAAAAACACAGCCTGTCGTGTCAACATATAGAGACCCTCCTGAACATCCTGCTTCTAACATCCAAATGCAGGCTCCTTCATGTTTGCAACATTAAGTTAGATTAGTAGTCCAAATAATACAAAAATATGAGGAAGAGATACTTTGGGAAATACTAACATGACACAGGCAGAAACTGGAAATTTTAGCAGGACAAAAACTGCTTGTGGGGGCAAAGAATAAAACCACTTGCCTCTCTCATACAATGGGAGGCTGCCCTGGAGCATGGAGCTACACCCAGCCGAACATTTTTGAATCAAGTAGTAACAGAGTAAGTTTTATTTAAAAATTAACACAGAACAGATTTTCCCTCCAATAAATTAGGAAGCCAAAATCAAAGCATGTAGAGCTCCAACGCTTGTAAGAGTAAAATCTGTCAGAGAACACACACAGCACCATGGAAAGATCCTGGAGTGATCTGGGCTACTAAATGCTATCTAGAACATGATGAGCACTCTCAAAAGGATTGAGAAGTAGGCAGCCTTCATAACGTGGTCTACCCCAACTCCATTTTTCCATTTTGTTAATGGGAAAACATTACATCTGTCTGTGACTGTGATGGTTTGACCCTGGCTGGATTACAGGTGCCCACTAAAGCTGCTCTATCACTGCCTTCCATAACTGGACAGAGAAAAGAAAATGTAACAAAAGGCTCACGAGTTGAGATAAGGGCAAGGAAAGGTCACTCACCCGTTACAATCACAGGCAATGCAGATTGGACTTGGGGAAATTAATAGAATTTATTACCAATCAAAATCAGACCAGGATAATGAGAAGTAAAACAAATCTTAAAAACACCTTCCTCCCATCCCTCCCCTCCTTCCCAGGCTCTACCTCCTCCCCTCAGAAGCATAGGGAGACAGGGAATGGGGGATACAGTCAGTCTTTCTGCCACTGCTACGGAAGAGGAGTCTTTCCCCTGCTCCATTATGGGGTCCCTCCCATAGGAGACAGCTCTCCACAAACTTGTCTAATGTGAGTCCTTCCCACAGGCTACAGTTCTTCATGAACTGCTCCAAAGTGGGTCCCTTCCCATAGAGTGCAGTCCTTTATACACAGGCTGCCCCAGCAGCTACAAGTCCTACCAGGGGAATCCTGGTCCAGTGTGGGCTCCTCTCCCCATGGGTCAGCAGGTCCCTGCCAGGACTCTGCTCCAACATGGGCCTCCAGGGGCTCAGCTGCTCCACCATGGACTGCAGAGGAATCTCAGCTCTGGCACCCGTAGCACTTCCTGCTCCTCCTTCTCCACTGACTTTGGTGTTTGCAGAGTTGTTCCTCTCACATATTCTCCAAACACAATTACATCTGTGCAATAACTTTTTTGCCTTCTTAAATATTTTACCACAGACGTGTTACTGTCACTCCTGACAGGTCCATCCTGGAGCCACCTGGCATTGGCTCTGTTGGACATGGGAGAAGCTTCCAGCAGCTTCTCAAAGAAGTTCCCCTTGTAGCAATCCTGCTACGAAAACCTGGCCACATAAACCCAGTACACTCCATTCTCTGCCTCTGTGAATCACGTATTTGACAATTAGTGTTAAAATCCAAAATCATCCTTCATCCTTCAACATCAAAAAATCCAATCAACCAAAAAAAAAATTCTCCATACAAAAAACCCCAAAATAACACCAGCACAACACTAAACAAACATGGACAATTTACACAAAATCCCCCCCAGTCCCTTCACCACAATTACAACAAAAATTCCCAACTATCATTCCACTCTGTAACCTTGTCAGACCATATTTTGTCCATTACCTCTCTCAGTTACCATTCTCATCTCAAATTCCTTATGTTCCCAAACTTTGGCACCAAAAAGACCAATTCCTCCTTCTACCAAATTAGAATTGTACATGTAGTCTGAGTGACTGCTTAAAACACTTAAAGTAACTATAATATTAAATAACTATAATATTATGCATGTACTTTCAGTCTTCCCCAAGACACTTTAAAAAAAGTTCACAAAAAATCTCATTAAATTAATAAAACCCAATGTTCAACCTAACTTGATGATTATGTAAACACTTCATACACTAGAGAAAACCAATAGCTGTCTAACACACTAAACACAGGAAAACCAGACTCACATTGGTGTTGCAGAGTTTATATTGCTTGTAGGTGCCAACACACACAATCGCTGCAGCCCTTTGTGGCTGGGGCTGACCCTGCAGGGCCTGGTGGGATGCAGAGCCGTGATGGTTTGAGTCACTGCTGTGGAACAGACTGGGAGATGCAGGAAATGATGGTGTCTGATAAACTGAGGGTCCCAGGACTTGATGTCCTGCCTGAGGCACACTTGCTTCTTGATAAAGGTTCCCATGCTGAAGTGAAGGAGCAGCTGCCTGGCTGTAAGTGTTGATGACACTCGGACTCTGATGGAACACGTGGGACCTCGAGGACTGTCGCTGCCTCCGAAGTTTCTGAGGCTGCTGGCCAGTATCAGTTTGTAAAGGTAAAATGTATGGCACTTTTCCATATCCATACTTTCCTGGACCAATGGGACTTCTGTTTCTGCTTCTGAAAACAGAGAAAGAAGGAGAGGACGGTTACTGAATCCACTACTGAAGGAGCAGTTAGATATTTATGTGACTTGTTATTTGTCAGTTATTCACTGCAAAGCAACAGGTAATCATAAATTTCAGCCTATTTTGTGGAAAATATGTTGTAGTCTTGCTTGATGCATTGGGAACCTCTGAAGAAGTCTACTGGTTGAACTAAATCCTGGGCCCTCTTTGGTCAAGAGTCACAGGGGAAGCCACTTAGTGTCAGCTTACAAAGACCAAGGGTAAGGTGTGGTATAAAGTCACAGTTTGGAGTGAGGTGGTGGCTGTTCTTTAATCCCTAGGACACTCCTTTAAAATAGAAATTCAGAGCATCAGAGCTGTATAATCCTAAAATTCATAACCATGCTTGAAACACATAACAAATCCCTATTCTGGATTTGGTGAATGACAGAAGAAAATTTGAATTCAGTATGGCAAAGACCATTAAAACATTTTGTACCTATTTGAAGTGTCTCCTGTGGTTCCACTTCAGAAATAAAAATGTAAAGAGAAAAAGAATAAAGAACATCAAAATATTACCAAAAGACCTCCAGAAAAGATGACAAATGTAGGAAAATATACTTATTATGGTACACAGATGATTTTCCCTTCTCTAGCCAGCAAATGTACCCTTTTTTTTTAATACACAAAGTGTGAATTAACAATAAATTACTAAGTTGTGATCCCCAATGTATTGTCAGGATAAAAGCCCACCTTTCACTGTACATTGCTAAAACATTCCCAAGAGCTGACAGCCCTGAGCACTGACCACAGAAGGTCCAGGTCTGCTCTCTCACCCACAAGCCTCTCCTCACTTCCTGAAGACCCTGTGTTTTGAGCCGTGCTACACCCTATCAGCACTCTGAAACAGTGGGTCCTGCACGCTCACAGGAACACAGCGGACTCAGCTCCGAGACTCAGCTCCAATCAGCTCCAATTACAAGTGAAGAGTCAAATAATTAATAATACTGCATTTGGCTTTCACCATTTAAGAGAGTTAATCCTTGAATTTTATTTGCAAGCAATGGACTCACTTGCATTTGCTTTTCCTGTCAACCTGTGCAGCTCAATATCACATCAGGCCTTGATTTCTAATGCCACAGTCTAAAGAGTAAGTTGGCAAAAAAGATTTCCTCCAGTTCAGAGCAAGGGGTGAATACAGCTATTTTGGGGAACCTTTGCAGCTCATGAAGGGAGGCACCAGCAAAGGAAAGTAATTTTCCTTCTGTCCACAAGATGTATTTATATTTTTTATATACAGAATAGACTTGAACTGCAGCGAAAACCAGGGTTTATGAACTGCTAGACTCATTTTCTAGAAACTGTAAATGTTACAGATGTCAGACAGACACCAGATCAAAGGGACTTTTCTTTGGGTTTGTTTTTTCTTGGGTTTGCTTTCTCCCCAAGTCTTCTATTCTCCAAAGACTCTTGTTACATGGGAACCCTGGAAGTCATTTACTTCACATTGGAGCCCTATGGCCACGTGGGGCCTTTAATCAATCTTCCTGGCTCAAGATGTGTGAACAAGAGTGCTGACTTGCCCTGGCAGATAAGAGACCAGCACTCTTGAACTGTTTATCCCCCTTAATCTGCTCTGTGACCATGATAGCCATTGCTGAGGCAGGGCTTTGGTAGTCACAGTAGAGAAAAGTATTACAATGGGTTTTGGCACTGAGGAAAAGAAAAGTTTCCTCTAAGTAAACAGGAGAGGAGAGAAATTATGAATGGGAATTACTTCTGAAGTTTAGGCTAAATCCAGCTTGATTTAAAAGAGCACATTTTTGTTGTGGTGGTTTTTGGGTTTTTAATGGAAAAATAATTTGATTCCCCCTATATTTCTGATATTTTTAATTTTTAACATAACTCTTCATGTTGGAGCAACAGTAAAACAAACAAAAAGTCTTCCTTGAGATTCCTAGTCATTTTCTGCACTCTGAAAACACTTTGGTATCATAGTTCTCATGCAGCATCAACTCCATCAACTGTTAATTCTCTCTGGCTAAACTCTCCAGTATATCAAATAAACACTTAATAATAGAGTTTTTTCAGCTGTTCCGTGGACTGAAGAAGAAAAAGAGAGAGTAAGAAGAGGAACAGAACTATTCAACAGTTCGCAGTCAGCAAGGAAGAAAAGGGGGAAAAAAATGTCACCAAGAACAGAGTTATCATCCAAAGGGAAACTACTGCCAAACAGAAATATATGTAGAGAAGTGTTCAGTGCTTCATGTCAGACCACAGCCAGCAGACTTCTCTCATCTATTGTGTGCACCTCAAGCAGAGGCATAACAGCTGTTTAATGCAGACCTGGCAATCTCCTTCCTTTGAGTGTAATTCTCATAAAAACATACACCTCCCTGATTGCTCAGACAAATCTGTTCAGCACTTTCATTACAAAAATGATGGATCTTTTTAAACTTAAGCCAACCTAAATATATTCTTTAATTCAAAAATATATCTGCCCAGACAAGTATGAAAATCAGGTTTTATGCTATTAGTGTAAAGGTTGTAGCAAACATTTAAAAATTGTTATTATTTTTATTATTATTATTAGCTAGTATTCTCATTGGCCTAACTTTCTCTCATGAGGATATGCCAGCTGCAAATAGTGAGAACTGGCCCCTCTCAGCACTTTCTCAGTGACAAAAAGGAATTTTGTTGTAGTAGCTTTTTCTAATTTTAGCCATCAGCAAACGTGTGCCTTGGCAGATAAATGCATTATCACTGCCACACAGACTTCATGCTAAGAACAATGCTTTGAACCTCAAGTGGTCTTCAAGAATGAAGTACTTCTGGAGCTGGTGGGCTGGTTATTCATGTTGAATGGAAACCCTCTTTGAACCAAGGATACACAGTGTCTTTAAAATGCACAGGTAAGATTACAAATTTCCTGGGCCTCCACCTCTTCTCTTAAGTGCTCTTTACAAAGACTCTCTCCTACATACCTTTTTCATTTTTTCCCTTTTTCCATCACTTCCTTCCTCCTTACATTTCTCCCACTGTTCTCTAAACAGAGGCTCCCTGGCTCACTTCCAGCTGAAGCATACCTCATTTTCTTTTGTCTTCTGATGTCTGACGGAATAAAGAATTTTCATGAGCTTTGCAGCATTTCATTCATCTTATCTCCTAGTATCAAAGTACTCCTCTTGTAAATGAAAAACTGCAAGGGTGAATATTAGCAAAAAAACTCATTTATGACACCAAGGAAGACTTGCAGACTGTTGGAAAGTTTCCTTAGAATGAACCTAAAGAAACAGTCAATTCCCCACATTTTCAATTCACAACCTTTAACTGTTTCTCAAGGAGTAACGTAATGTTCTGGAAAGGTAACAGCCTTCAGCCACCAGTTTCACCAGGGATGAGGACAAAAAGCTGCACAAGAACTCCAGATATTTATTTCAGTATTTTCTCTTATCTATTGACAGAAATAACTCTGCAAGGAGAAGATGGTTTTGTTCCCTGTCTGCCCAGTCACAACCATCATACTAATGAAAGACAACAGAATCACACCACAGATCATCAGATAGATGTGAAACCAGTACTGAGACTTTCCTCTTAATTTTGTTGAGCATTTGGTTGAGTTTGAGGCTTTTTTCAAATACTTCGAAGTCTTCCTTTACCAGGAATCCTATCCTGGAATTAACATATAATTTGCATAATATGAGGAAACTCATCTCCCCAGTGAGCCTGGTCTTACCCCACCCATAGCCTGGCACGGCTCTAGGTGCCAGGGACCCAAACATTCTCCAGGTTCTTGGCTATTCTCATTTGGGAATTAAGTAGCTGCTCTCTAATCTGCTCTCTGAAGTGTTGCTGGCTGTATTTTTGTCCTATCATCACAGCAATCAATCCACTGCTAGCACCTACTCAAGCTGAAATGGAGGTTTTATGTTTAAGACAAAAGTGGAAGGAAAAGAGGTTAAAATATGATTTATAACTTTATTTCCCAAACAATATTCCACATCATTTACCACTGCAGAAGTCTTTTAAATTATACTGACTTGCGCTTTTATGTTGCAGTTATTAATTTCTATTTCAAAAAATGCTCCAAAACTGCACTTCTTTGATTTCTTGTAGAAAATTAGTTCTAAAGGAGCTCAGTCCCCTTATCCCTATCAAAGCTCTTTGGCTTAAATTTAAACCCTACTACTCATCAGAGTTTTAAGACTATATACCCATGCTTGTTAGTAGGCAAAATCCCCTACAACTAAAGCAATTACATACATTCTAACTTAATTAAATCTATTTCTTTGGATAAGTATACCAAGATTTAACCTAATATTTTAGGTCATAGCAGAATACTATTTAGCAGCATTACATCACTGTAATTAATGGACAGGTTTTCAACAGCACTACCCATTTACACACAGTTCAAGTATTTAGTATAGAGTTGCCTTGATTTTGTTTCTGAGAAATTGAAAGCAACTTATTAGCTATTCCATGAAGCTCTTAAAATATCACTCCAATATTTAAAATGCAATAAATTAAAAAATAAAGAGAGATGGAGAAGTCCTTGCAGACACAAAACTTCTAATGGAAAAAACCTGGTCCTAATGGCATAAGTTTCTGTTAATGCGATAGGTTTGGGCATATCTTCTTTAATGTACTTAAGGGGTTTTTATGACTCGTAACAAATATCTTTAAAAAAACAACATGCATTTTTAATCCGTGGCATTTCCTCCACAATTCAAAACTGTAACCAGCCTACAACTATCTTAGTCAATCATTTACTCTCCAGTCCTCCTACTGCTTTTAATTTTCTTTCATGTTTTATATATTCTTAGGCAGACAGTTAAAAAGGTTTACTTTAAAAAGACTGTCCACCATTTTTTTTTCCCTCTTAACTTTAAGTCACAGAATAAACTGCCTTACCCTTTTCATAACTGTTATCGAGTTTATAACTCACAGTATTTTAGCACATCCTTTCACAAGAATCATTTTTGACAAAAATGAATGATTGACTGGATCTGGGAATATATTTCTATCTACTCAAGAGGGAGACCTCTCAATAGTGCGGTTGATTCCCATCAAAAGCCACCACGTATCCCCTCCCACAGCCCTGAGCAGCTCTGCATTCCACAGACTCACTTTTCACCGGCTCTAAATCAATCTGGAGAAGATCACTTAAACATGAATGAAAGAAGGGAGGCTTTTGACTCTGGTTTACATTAAGAACCTGCACGGCCCTGTGCTCATTGACCTAGAAACCAGCCTTAAAGCTGCGAGCAGGTACCTCTGGCAGAAGTTTGCTCCTGAGCTGCAGCAGCCCTTCTGAGAGTGCATCACACCCCGGAGAGCAGGGCTAGCAGCACAAACTGCTTCTGCCACACGGCAGCACCTTGTTCACACTTCATCAGCACATTATGGTGCAGGTAAATCCTTGTAGGCATTCACTTCATCTTAATGATTTCCATTATCAGTAACTGAAACAATGGAACTAAGTAGTGTGCTTTTACATTTATGGTAACCTTGGTAACCACGTCATGATTTGTGGTTAGGCACTACTTCCCATGTATAAGAGTGTTGAAATTCTTGTGAGCATATTTGTCCCAAAAATTTCAATTGCTGGAGATCACAGAGTAACCAACCATACCTAAAAAGTACTTGTTCTGTAGGAAAATGGATTATACCACATTATACCATAGGCATTCTCATTTCTATACCATGTTAGGGGCCAAAAACATTTACATTTTTCTAAGAAAGTAGAATCAATAAAGTTATTAAGTAAACTGCCTCTTGGCTACAGATTTAATTAGTGGGACATCAGCCATCTTAAATGGAATTTTCCATCCTCAGAGGTCACCACTAATACCCCAGTAAAGCACAGTTGCAATATGCCCAGTACGACAACTTATTATATTTGGTTTTGACGATCTCCCAGCAAGAGCTACATGGTGCAAATGCACCACATTTTCATTCTGTGAGAGAAATCATGAAAGGAGGGACGGCCAAGTACTTGAGCTGAGTTTCATTTCAGATATCAAGAAAAGCAAACACTCATGCCAATATATATAAAGCCTCACAACTTGAAAAAAGAATATCTGCTTGAACGTGAAGGTCCAGCAATCACACATTTGTCCATCTCTAGGAACTGGAACTGACTAGAACAGGTCACAGAAGTTGCATCACAACACACAGCTAATGATGCTTAAATTGGTCAAGGAAATAACAACTGAATTGTCCCTTTAAAGGTTAATTGTAGACTGGCCAACTGAGTGACCCACATTTGCCTGGTCAAAGCCATCAGTGAGAGGGGGCAAAAGAAATACTTTCAGAAAGGAAATTCTGGTTTAACATTAAATGATAGACTCTTCCATTGCTCATAGGCCTAGAAATGCAAACTGCCCCTATCCAGGGTGCAAAGCAGCAGAGCAGACCTGCATGTCAGCTGCTGGCAGCAGAATAAAGACCACAGAGCTACAGCCATGTGAGAAGTCAATAATTTTTGAATTATTTCCTCGGTGCAAAGCTTTCCTCTCGTTCCTCTTCCAAATACAAAAATAAAAGCTTTAGGAAAACCCACTCCTTATTAATATATTTCTTTAAATTTGCAGTATTTATGCAAGAATGCTTTAGCTATTTTATTCTTCTGGTGAGAATTCTAATTTTTTTAGTTCCTTCTAGGATCCAGATACAAGGTACACATGATGCTTATGGATGGACACAGAAATTCTGCCACTCCACCCCAAAAACCTCTATCAGAGCAAGTGAAGGTGGCAGTTGTTTAAGCGTCCTACACCCAGCACATCTGTGAAATTGTGGTTCTGTCTTCTCTATCAGAATTAGAAGTACTAAAACCTAGTCCATGAATGATATTTCAAGATGTGTTTTCTCTCTTAAAGCATGTTAGCCTCTTGCATGCCCTTATTACTATTCCATATGTGGAATCTCTATAAAGATATCTAAATGTTTTGATATATTTATCTAAACACTGTGGTCTTTTTTCACTATCTCCTCATTCCTCTTTGTTCTTAGTACGTAGTATGCTCCATGCATTTTAGCTAGGTGAAAAATGAAAGAAAAACAAACAAGGCTGTGCTAATGAGAACTCAACTCTTCAAGGCTGGGAAGAGCTCTTTTTCCCTTGCCAGTGGACAACTCAGAGAATCATCGGCATTCTTTTTACATTTCCATCCTCATTCCAGTGACTGACCATCATTTCTGATGCACTGAAATCTTTTAAATTATGCTTCTAATTGCAGGTACCTCAAATCTCTCTCTCCCTCAGTTTCATATGCAGCCCTGATGCCCAACTGAAATAACTTTCAAACGCTGAACATATGAATATCCTCTTCAAAGTATAGCAAATTCTATGATATATAAATTGTATTTTGAGTTTTGCTAAAAAATCCTGAGCAGTCAGTTGCCTGGAAGCAGGCAAAGAACTTTTCCACTTGCTGCTAAATGATAGAAACACACTGGGCTGCTGTAGAGGATTTCTACTGCTGTCAAACCTATTTGCCTTGGAAACCACCCAATTTCATTGCACCACGTTATCAACGTGAGCTTATCTCAGTCCCAAATGTCCATTCCTCTTTTATTGTTTTATGGAAGTCTGCTAAAATTACAGTCCAGTGCAGTAAATAGAAATACCCAAAAGTTTCCACTGGCTGCACATATTGTGAAAACACAGGTGTGATTTTTATAATAGCCTGACATGAATTTCCAGCATTATCCATTTAGGGAACACTGAATACTGTTCTACGGTATAAAAATCATGTCTATAGTAATTCACATTTTGAAATCCTTTTTCCACTAATCTCCTTTGTAAAGAAAGTTTTTACTGTGGGTCTTGTAAATTAAGGAAAACTATTAGATTTGTCATTCTAATAATTCCATTTTCAAATAACATTTTTTGTTCCCATTCTGTTTTTACAGTCACCACCAAAGAATCTGAAAGTTATGCAATAAAACAGGCTTGAAAGCCACCAGGGACCTGCTAACACAAGCTGGAAATAACTTATTATGCAACTAAGATTAAAACACTGACCTTGAATCCAGTCTTTTGCCAGGGGGCAGTGTGTGTGGGGGTGGAGAATCAACTGTGGTAGAGAAGCTTGCACTGTGCTTAGGAAAGCACAAAAATTTTCAAAAGCAAAGGCCTCCATCATACAGGAAGGTGGAGGCACAACAAATACTATGATCTTTTTAATATTTCACATGGCAAGGCATGTACTAGGAAATAACACAGCTTCCCTTCTGCACAGAGTCAGTATCATTTCTGCTCATCATCCTCTCATATTGCAGCCAATCCTGCAGGGATTCTTTCAAACCATTCCAGGCTCTGCTGGCCTGCAGAGGCCTCCCCAGCAGCAAGGGACAGGATGGGGATGGGAGCCCAGCTGTGCCAGCAGCCTGGCAGCAGGGCTGCTGCACAGGCCACGCCAGCTGGGATTCCCTTGGAGACAGAGGGTGCCAAGGGGCTGGAGCAAACAGACTTTGGATGACTTTGTGCTGACAGTTCAAGGCCAAGCTCCCAGTATTAGTAATGACCCAGCTATGTACGACAACCTGGGGCTGTCACGCTGCGCAGCTGAGAACAGAAGTGCTTTATAGTCAATTATTAAGTAGGAAAACAGAAGAAAGAAAATATGACTTTTGCCTCAGTGCAGCCATGTTAACAATACTGATGCCTGTCTCCGGCATTCTCTGACTTTCTGTAAGATCATGAGCGCCATCCTGAATTTATACTCACAGGTCTAGGTCATCATTTGCATGGGTTTGATAGACAAAGCAGTGACAAAGGAAATGAGCAACACCTGGGAAGATCAACATCTGAACAGCTGGTTCTGCTTCTTGAAATTTATGCTTCACTGAGACAAACAGGAGGTGAACAGGTTAATTCTATTTTCAAATATTCTTTCAGATGGAGAGAGTTTCTTGCAAGGGCCAAAAATGTCTTTTATCAGCAGCAACAGAGTCCTACTGTCTTATTCCAGTCAGGCTGGAATACTGCCTCAAGGTAACATTCTTTTTGATGTTGCTTGGGACAGCAAGATGGCTTTAAAGAGGGAATTACAGCTGACTGCATCACTAGGAATCTTAAAGAAGTAGATGATATGAAGGAAGGTTTGATTATGTTTTTTAGGCGCATTTTGTTTGGTCTGGGTATTTTGTTAGCTACCCCAAAAACGTCTCTTCATGTATCTCCCAGAAGAATGAAGAGAGTGAAAGAACCAGAGAACTGCTGGAATACATATTCAGAGGAAAAATAGACAGAATAGAGACATTTCAGGAGCACTCCATCCCAGGGGACCTCTATGTCTGTTCTGCTTAGTTTCCGAGCTGGAAGTGCATCTATTTTCCTTTCACACATATAAAAAAAAACCTCTGATAGACTGGTATCTAAGAAGATAAAAAAGTGGTTCTCCAGAAATGGGAGAATTAACTGGAATTACTTGTAACAGCACAGTTCCACCCAGCCTTAAAGACTGAACAACTGTAATTAATATAAACATACACAGTGTTTAAAATATTCTATGTGTTAAACAATCACATTTTTTTGTTTTTTCAAACAGGAAATTTTGCTAGAAGAGATGGCAAAAAGAAAAAAGAAAAAACAAAAAGACAACAAATAGAAATTTTTCTGGAAAATACAAAACAAACCAAGTGTTTTCAGAAGGAGAAAAGTAAACAGACAGTCGGCCATCCATTATGAAAAAAAAAGATTAATCTGTTTTCAACCAATTAAAATCAGATTGTGGGAGTTGAGAACACAATTATAGAGCTGCTATTTGTTCTGACTTTTGTTGTTCTGGTGAAGATAGAAACGTCAAATGACTGTGGCAAAGAAGGAAAAATGTCTCAATCAACATGTCACAGTGAACTAAGACAATCTGCTCAGTCCAACTGCGCAATAATTATATCTATGGTTAAATATTGTTGTATAAGCAGCCAACAGGCAGGACAGCCTTCCACAGAAGATGGTAAACACTGTAAAAGTCAGTCTCACTCTTCAATAACTGTTCCATGAGTATGAAAAGATACCAGCTCTAATCTGACAGGTCACTGTTAGCATCCCTCCCCCCCAGTGAGGCCGCAGTGTGCGCACACACACCCACCTCTTCTCTGCCGGGGCGCCGTGCCGCTGGGGCTGGGGCTGGGGCTGGCGGGCCTGGGAATGCCGGCTGCCCCTCAGCGCCCCCCTGCTCCCGTGGCTGCTGTTCCTGCCCCCGGCTGGGGCAGGGGCCCGCAGCCCGGCCCAGAGCTGCTCTTCGTTCCTGTGCAGCGGCACGGAGGTGCGGATGGCAGAGATGACGTGGCCGGGATAGGCAGCGAGCGAGTCCTCGTGGTGGGAGCCGTGGTGGGAGCTGTGGTGGGAGCCGTGGTGGGAGCCGTGGTGGGGCGCAGCCCTGTCCGAGGCCGGGTACTGCCGCCCCGGGCGCCGGTATCCCCGCTCCCGGTAGAAGGCGGGCAGGCAGGGCCGGGTCTGCTCCATCACACCGCCGCTGCAGCTCCGAGAGCAGGCAGACCAGGGGCCCCAGCTGCCCCACATGCCCGGGATTCCTGCGCTGCTGTCCTCAGATGCATCTCTTTGCTCTTCTATCCTCTGGGGAACCTGTAGACGCAACAGACAGATTTAGGAATAAGAATTCACACTGTAACACGAGGAGAGCACTAATACCCTTGTCCAGCCACTCGCTGTCACAAGTGAAATTAATTGCATGGGAAGTAACTTGTCTTATTCCCTGCCTGTCAAAGGATGGCCTGTCCTGCCAGTATAGGAGGAGGTCTCCCATAGCCACTAACCAGACAAAAAGCTTCGGGGTTTGGGGAGTTTTTTGGACTATCTGGATAGAAATAGACTTTCTTTAGTTCTCAACAATGGAAAATATTGCATGATGCAAAGCTTAGATATGTGGACGCTGAAAACTGTCGTATTAGCAAAAGCAGGAAATAAGGTCATTTTTGGTGACGAAATTGGGTCAACAAACATTGACTGCTCTTCTGCACTCTGATGCCTCAACAATGGAGATTGCTAGTGGTTGCAATATTATTTCAGGAATTCTCATCTAATGTGGAGCTTTTTACGGAAAGTAAAAAGGACAGACTGATTTCCAACGAACCAAAAATGCTTTTAACTCTTATATTACCAATTCTCCCCCAGTCCTCACATTACCACTTCAAGATGAATAGCTATTCAAGATTTCCCACCCAATCCTAAACTCACAGAAATTCCCATCAAACTCAACAAAAGATGGGGCAAATTGTTGGTCTCTGCTGTTCAGTGCCACTCAGTCCAAGCGAGACAAGGAAAGTGAAAGAAAGAATCCCAGAGAGAGGGGGTCCTTCTCATTAAGGAAGCCAGGGAGGATTAGGAAAGGCAGGGTCTGTTACCACAAGGAGAATTAACTCCTCAAGCTCTGGCCAAATATTTCAACATCCTGACCTTGTGACTGGAAACATACCAGCACATGCAAGAAGTTACAACCAACCATGTCCACCTCCCTGTGGACTTGTGCCCCAGGGTTTACCTGTTCTTGGAGCTAGATACAGTCAGGATGTCTCAGTGTTTTGCACTGGGCAAAGTAGTCAACCTTGTCACACAGAAATTAGATCTATTTTCATTAAACGCAGAGTTTTTCTGTTGCAGAGTCACAACATTTCACAGCAGGTTTCCAACGTCTGTTTCTCACAATTGTTAGTATGCAGAACATTCTTTTAAATGAGCATCCTTTAAATATTTATCTATATTCTCAACAACCTTTGTACCAATAAGCACACACACACATCAATTCAACTGGGAGGCAAAAAAAAGGCACTGCCCACAAACATATGTTTTCCATACCTCTCCAGCCCTACTTAAGTGTGTAGCTCCCTCAAAATTATCTCTGGGAAGCCAGACTTGTCTGTCTGTCTGTATGTCACTTCTTCCCCTTTCAAAGGATGAGAACCTAAACCCACAACTTCCATTAATAATTTTGCTTCAAACATTATTGTATAATAGCAAAAGACTCACATCTACATACTTTGCCTCTAGTCACAGATACCAGGCACAGCCAGTAACCAAAGTGCACCCCTGTGCCAGGGAGCTCACATCCCTCATCAGCTGGCTCCGAACATGGCAGGCTGTGGTGGAATGTGGTTTGCAAACATGGGTTGAATAGAGCATTACAATACAACAAGCCAAGCCAGCACAGGGTTTGTGGTGCTGATGATGTGGTGTAACAGTTGGTTGTGGTCTACATAATCTGAAACATTTCCCCCCTCTGAGGCTGCTCTCACACTTTCATCACCAACCACAGAAAAAACTGCATTTAATTATAACTTCTGAATAACAAAAAGCATCTGCATTAGTGTGATATGTTACCCATTTCTCCCATGTTATTTGAAAACAGGAGCAGATGTCTCTGTATTTAATATGTCTTTTTTCCTGTGGGTGCCCCTTTTGGCATCAACCTTTAAAATCCAATAGCCTCTACAACCTAATACTGCATAATGTCAAAATTATGAGTAACATGCAACAAGATCTTGATTTCTGGCTGTTACATCTGCCTTCATATCCAGTAACAGAACACCACTGGCTCACAATTTGACCAACTAATCAAGCTATCCTTCAGTTCGTGATTTCTTCAGTGAATATTCATTGCTCATACTTACACTACACATTAATGTGGGACTACCTCAGATATCAAAGGGCAGTGGCTACACACAGAGACACCGTTCTGGTCTGAACTCATCCTGTAGTAAAATTTACTTTGTTATCACACAAATGAGGTTTCACTTGTTTAGACTACTCTTATTCATTCCTCTAATGGTTCAGTACACCTGTTTTTCTTAAATGCCAAAGACAGTCACGCAGGGAATAACTAAAAACCATTAGTCTGTAAGCAACTCAAGTTACCACTAATATGGGAAATACATCATTATGCAGAAATGGAAATGGATGTAATAGTGACAAGTGTCAACCTGCTGCAGAGGAACTTTCTGGCTGCCAAACTTCATTGCAGCAAGAATTGGTTCAGATAAAATGATATTTATATGAGTGAAGGCAATCTAAGTAATTTCACATCTCTTAATATTCACAGTAAAAGAATTCTAGACATAGCACAAGAAGGTTTAATCTAGCTAGTTAATAAAACTTTAAAAAAGTACCATTATAATGTCTTACACTGATGTATAAACTCATCAATACTACTTATTTGTAAGATGACAAAATTCTGAGATGAGAATTTTTCAGTAGCAAATCAGTGCATTTTGTTTTAATGAAGGTCAGATGAATCTTTGCAGGACATGATATGATTAATGGCATAATCTACTCCATGAATTCTACTATGAAAGACTGAACCAACTGAAGCTGCTTAGCCTAAGGAATGGAAAGCAGAGGGAGCAATAAAGTCTTCCAAACAGTTTGCATGAAAAATACAAAGAGCTGTTCCTTTTCTCTTCGCAGCAAACTGTTCTTGTCTAGGGTCAACAGACAAGTAAGGGTGGATTCAATTTTGGTCAAAGGTGACCCAAATCAGCTGGTAGGAAAACTACTTAGGGGAAAGGCAAACAAAGCTTGGGAACAGATTGCCCGAGGTGATCCTGAGGCCAATGCCAGAGCTCCACCAGGCACAACAAAGGGTATCGCTGGTCCTTCCCCAGGGCAGAGGAGCTCAACTATAGGGCCCACAGGCCCGTTCCTGTCCTTTGCTCCTGTGATTTCCAAGTTGCTTTGTAGCCAGTAAGGAATCCTACCACAGCCTATGGTATAGCCAAGAAATGACAGGCAGCTACAAGAGACAGATGAAGTATTTCAGAACATCTCAGAAACGCAGAAACATTTATTCAGAGGTTCCTTGACATTAGGTCACTCCTTCTCTTGCTTTAAGAACTACACATTGCAGGCACACTTTCTGAAAGGAAGAGTTTGAGCCTGCACTGGGGAACAAGTGAAATACAAACTGAAGTTTTCTTGCCAAGTTAAGTCATGAAAGTAATTTCTTCAATACAGTCACACATTCTGCAAAAAGGGAGCGATCAACTAACATATTAATCTATTTTCCCACAATTCATGACTGATTCCTTCTCTGAGTTATTAATATTCATTCTAACTATAAATGCACCATCAAAAAGATTTCTATGTACTGCAAATTAATCAACAACCAAATATTTTGCTCTACAAACCAAATTTATTCCCTCCCCTTTTTTTCCTATATATTTTTCAGTTATTTGGCAGACATGGTTTGTAAATGGAAGCAACACATTTCACTAAGTACACTTGTACAATAAACAATGTAAAGAAAAGAGAAGCTTTCAAGTGTGCAAGTGCTTGCAATTTCTACATCTGCACTAACTCCTACTGACTTGCTATCAAAGATTCTTTATAATGATTTTAAGCACCAAGTATATTCCAATCTGCCACTGTTTGAACACTGAGTGGCAAACTGAATCACGCTGAAACTTTCAGCAGGGTATTTGCAGGTCACCCCTTCCTTTACACATCAACACTCTGTATCCCTTTCTGTTCTTCTTCCCCAGCCTTCCTGTATTTTGCTGCTTTGTACACAGGAGCTGCATTACATCCAGGTTTTATTTTAAAAGAGTCTGTTGGGAGGTTTTTTTCCCAAAAACATATTGCATTAAACATGCTACTAGTAGGTTGATGTAGATGGCGTTTTAAATAGAAAACCAGTTTGTCTTCAATTCCTCTAATTCAGCAATCACTTTGATCCTGAATCAAAAATTCCAGCAAAAATTAAGAGTACACGAGCTATAGAAATGCTATCCAAATTTCCAGTACTGCCTCTGTCAGAATTTAGAAATAAGATCCACATCTCAGGATTTCAGCAGCAGTTGTTGAAACTACAGTATGTAAGAATGTCCCTGAAGAGGAAATGTCACTTGAACTGAAAGCCACAAGTATTTAAAACTTAACTTGTTGTGCAGGGAGACAATGGCAGACAATGCAATACTGATCTAACAAACACTCATTTTAAATACTGCAGGATACTTCATCCCTTTAAACTATAGTTTACATACAAACAAGCGCTCAGGAAAGTAGGAGGGAAAGTGGGTAAATCAGAAGTGGGTAAATCAGAGGCCCATTTAACCCAGCACTATGTCTAACTGTGTGGAAGAAGCAAAGATTTAAGGAACATTGTAAGAACCAGGACACATTCAGAGACATCCACAGACCCACCCACTGCTTCCAGCTAATCAGTAATTTAAGGGCCTCCTTCAGCTAAACACCATATTTCAGTTCTTTTTCATAACCACTACTGGACTTATTCTCCGCAAATACAATTAATACCTTCGTTAGCATATTTTAAATCTTGGCTTCAAAAAGATTGTGCATCTTATATTAAAAAGGTGCTTCTCTTACTTCTGGTTATACATGCAGCTGATAATTTCACTGCGTCTCCCAAGTTATTTTCTTTGTGATAAACAAAGAATGAGCATTCTATGTTCTCCTTCCCCATACCATGGTGTGTGATTTGAAATTGCTAACAAGATCCAATGCCAGGATCTCTTTCTGAAAATCAGCAGTCCTAATCTGTTCAGTCTCTTTTTGTAAGGAATTCTCCATTCTCAGCAGCTTTTCCACTCCTACATTCTTACAGGGGTGTGCAGTGCTGTATACAGTACTCCAAATGTGAATTAATGATGGAATTTCACAGTAATAATGATTATAACGCTTAGTGACAGTATATACATTTTAGCCAGCTACGTAATTAAGCTGCTATAGCTCCAGCCAATGTTATTAAGTATTTTGCAGATACTAAGCATGTTATAGCAATCCAAATTCAAACTGAAAAGGGATACAAGACAGTGGAAAGCTTTAAACCTGGAGATATCTAAACCAAATCAGACATTTCTGGGGTTTTTTCCAGTTTCAGTTTAGATACAATAGTTTTCTATTCATAGATCTAATTTCTAGCATGTTATCCTGTAATTCTTTTTTCTGGTTAAGTGCCCAGAATGTAAATGGATTCAAGAACAAATTAATTACATCATATTCATAAATATACATCTGAAAGGGATATAACAGGCATGAATGTGTATTTCACAAAGCATTATGATATTACTTTCACCCAAAGGCAAGAAATTGTATCCAGAAGAATATTTTATCACCTGCTCAGGAAAATGCTACCAGTGGTATTCCCTCAGTTAACTCATGTTCAGGTATTGGACACAGAGTGGAATTTACAGAAGCCAGTATGTCATTTCTTATTTTCATCTACTACTGTCCCAAATGCCCTGTGCTTCCCAGAGCAAAGAACCTCAATTCCCCAGCATCCTCCAGACTTTAGGCATTTTTTCATTGTCTCTTCCACGGTCCTTCTTCTCATGACACCACACATGATAACCTATACTAGGATACCAAGCTGTCATCATCATTATTAGAGGTGTATCGAGGCATTTGGAAACCGTGATCTCTTCTTCTTTATTCCGTTGCTCCAGAGTTGCACCTGCTCCATTTGATGTTTCTGACTGATTGAAGGTTCCACTAGGGCACAGCCTGTCACAGAGGATATGGATGCAGCTTTTACCACAGCCAGGCTCAGCCTGACTGAGGATGCAAAACATCGGTGAAACAGTCTGTTGTTACTATTTAAAATGCATATGGCATATCTGGGATGAGATAAACATAGATTTCTTCGTGAACACTCACCTTCCATTATATATAACTGATTAATGATCAAGCCACAAAGTGAAAGCTGGACCTTCCTACAATTTCAATAGTGTGAAAACTGAAGCAGGCAGACTCCCAGAAAAGAGACCTGAACTGCTGTTCAGAGCAGAGCATGCCAAATTCTGAATGGGCTGAGGTTCGTTTTAGAGCCTGTTCAAATGTAACATTATTGTATTTCCCTGCCAGTGTTGTAAACACATCCATGTAATTCATTAAATGTTTTCACCAATCTAAGCATCTTAAAGGAATAGCCTTTCAATATTAGCTCAGCTGATTTCCAATAAAGGCCACACCTATACAGCCACAACAACTTCCCAGTAGAAAGTCTTAACAGTCCATTTTCTATACGTTCATCTGAAACAACCACAATTTTTATGCCTCTTGTAAGAAACATGTAGAACGTTGGTGGTTTGATAAAAAACAATCTACCAAAAAAACCCCTAAAACTTGCAGATAACTTGTCGGATCTCTCAGGACTAGAAGAAAAATGGAGCTGAGGCCAACCAAAACATGACGACACAATGTGTACATGTCTGCCTGGTTGGTGTGCTCAGCTATTTTAATCCTTCAGTGCATTTTGGAAGCCTTTAATCAGAGAAGTAGTAAACCATTTGAATCTTACAGTACGTGGAAAGTGTAAATATTACCAGCTTAAACGATTTAGGTTTCCGCTCTTTGTATAAAATCTCTGCCCAAACATCTGTGCCTGTGAAGATTAAAGGGCTAAAAAGCCTGGAAATAGAAGACCTTTGTATTCACAAATCACTGAAGGGAGTTACAATGCCTGGACTGCTTAGCTGCCCCTTCAACCAACTCTGACCACATCTGAAGAAACTTTAACATTATTTGAATAGTCTAGAAAGTAAACAGCTCTGAAAAAAATTCAGAACAGTTTTTGTGTCAGCAAAGCTTGAAGCTTCCCCAAAGTTTGGCTAACTTTTTTCACACCAAGACCACCTCCACTGCGCTCTGGGAGCCTCATGTTCTAAGGGAGGGGTTTCTTCCCATTCTTCTGTGAGACCATTAAGTGCTTTCAAGTACCAGATGGCTCACTCCTGACCTCATTTCTACAGAACCATTGCTTCAACTAGGGTGAAGATGATAAGCATCAAGCTCTCACTATATCACAAATTAGGCTTCTTTATTTTTTAAACTATTCCCTCACCATTGACTGTCATCTGTGGCCTGAGTCACTCAGCTTGGACTCCCCTTGGCCTCCTGCAGGCCAGTCGTCTACAACTATGACAAAGTCGCTGCCATTCTATCATATTTCTACACTTAGAAAAATTCCTTGGGATCCACATGTGGTGGAAATACACATTTGATGTATTCAGTAATTGAGATAACACCTCTCCGGATCTCTCAGCAAGTCATCCACCCAACACTCTAGAAGCAGAGAGGACAAGCTGTCATAAAATAGAAAGTAACATTCCCAAACAGAAGAACTCATCTGTGAATCCAAAAAGCTTCTCATCTTTATCATCACTCTTATCCAAGGCTCAGACAGAACTAGAATGCAGTATGGCTCTGAAGGAAGATAAGAAGTTTATCTATCACCCTGTAAGCTCACCTGCCCTAGAATCCAACTGGAACTAAGACTTTTTTTTTTTTTTTTCCTAGAGAAACACAGAACTCCTGCTCTGAGCTTAAAGAAGTGTTTTTTAATTTAAAAATAAAAATTCAGAGGTCCATAATAAAGCAGGTTAAAAATAACAGAACCGAACCATTGGCCTTGATTTTCCAAAGAGTATATTCACATAAAATAATGTACCCTTATCCTGTCTCCCCAAATAAGAATTTCATTCCCTAACCACTTTAATCCAAAGCATCAAGGATAGGGAATTAGTAACAAAGCAGAGATAGCAAGAAAAGGCTAATTTTAAAGGAAAAGTCTTGTCATGGACTAAATCACCTTTCCTGTTTCCTAAAGATCACTGCAATTAGAAGGGCAATGTCATTAGCTAGAAAGACTCTATTTTACCCAAGTTTTTGAATGGAACAGCATGTATATCTACAGAGTCCAGCAGCTGTGCTGAAGGCAAACGGATACACTGACCAGTGAAGAACTGCAGGAGGAAGAGGGACTCCCTTTCAGTTGGAAGTGTTTTGTGGAATTGCTGTGTATGAAAATACAATCATAGTGGACAGCAGGTATCCTATAAACAAAAACATTACAAGAAAACAAAAGCGTGCCACCTGTAAGCATTTGTTGCAGACGAAGAGGTAAGAGCAGCCCTGTGCAGGCACACGGTGACTGAGCTGCTCTGGTGAAATTCAGCTTAGTGTGCACAGCCCAGCAGGACAAACCCCAGGAACTCTGTAGCAGGGCTGTAAACAAGAGCTGAGTTCCAGCTCAGCAAGTCCTGACAAGTTACACGCTTCAGACATTGCTGACCTTAGGGCAGAGCTTTGCCCTCCCTGGATTGCAAAGAACACAGCCTTCCCTTACGTGCTTCTGTATCTGAGGACATGTAAAAGCAAGGTGGTGACCAGCTGTGGTGGAGATCCCATGGTACTGTTTAGAGCTATTAGGCTTTAGTCCTGTTGCATTGGCCAAAAGCCAAGCCTAGATATTAACTACTTTGTCTAGCTCCAATTTCCTCCAGTATTTCAAGGATATAGTAGACTTGCATCATGCTTCACATTGTACTCTACTATAGTGTGTTCAGATGTATTAGCCAGCTGTATTCTTTTCAGTTAACAGAACAGGGACTTTTATGGGCTGTGGTAGGGTACAGCAACAATGGAAATGAAGAAACGTTGTCATTCACTGTCACTATTACAATATAAATGAAAATGTGGATCACATTTATACACAGAATTTCCTACACTAATCTTAAAAATTACATCATAGTCAGATTTAGTAACACAGCTCTTGTCACTTGAAATAATATCCCTCAAGTTACCATCTTCTTTGTACATTCTCCCTTTACCTTCTCACTTATATCTCCAACATCCTCTTACTACAGCCCAGTAGAAGAACTAATTCCTCCCATCTTAAGCCCTTTGTGGCAGTGCAGTGTACTGGAGCAAGCCAGCAAGACTGCCCGAGAAAGCAAAGATGGAAAGATGCAAAAATGAAAACAAATCTATGGTGTACTTGGTGTACTTTCTGACCAAACTTGTTTTTGCCCCTCAAAGTAGGCAATTAATATATTTTATTAATACCTATATCATCATATATTTTATGATATATCATCTACATGAATATGCCAGAATTCCTCTAAGTCTTAGCATTTCCTTTTACTTGTCACATATAAATTCCATTCCTAGGACAAACTTCAGAAAGGTACATGACTGCCCAGAAAAAGGTCTATCCTTCAGTAAACAAACGTAGATGTTAAGCAATTTTAAAGCTCCACATAAAGAGCACAGGCAAGTGAGGAAATTCAGTATTCTAATTAATCACTTTGTCCTGAAGTGCATAGATATCCCTCAGTCAACCCACAGGAACATACTAATTTGTTTAAAAGAACCTCTGATAAATTCATAATTTAATTTCATGTATTCTGCCTACAAAATTAATACACTGCTATTATGTCGTAAAGAAAAAGGAACACAGAGAAAGGTGAAAAAGGAAAACAGAGGCAACTCAGAAGTTACTCCTTCTAAAGGTAAGGAAAAATTGCGTGCCTGCTGTAAAGAAACTAAAAAAATACCAAACCGCACCTTCAAGCAAACCAGGAAAACTCCCTCTCTCCAAAAACCAGTGTAGTACTTGTAGGTAAGCTGCTCTGAAGTAGAGCAGTTAGCTGTAGAAATTCCTTTATGAACAGGAGCTGAACTGCTCCAGGAGCTCACCATGTCTAAATGAGGGATCTTGGCCACCTTTGCCTTCCTTCTGTTTCTCTCTTTTCCCTTAGCTCAGATCCTGTTTCTTATATTCCTCTTGACTTAGTGACGACCCCTTAACAAGCATACTGGAATCCCACATACAGATTTTAAAAAAAATATTAAAACCTAGCAAGATTTAAAAAGCCAACAAAACAAAATAGTATTTCCTGGTGTTTTTAAGTATACTCAGGTCCTACATATCAGCTGAACCGTGGGTGTGTACAGTCAATTACAACTGGATTTCCATCAACTGCTTTGGGGATTTCCTGGTTTGACTTCATTTTCCAAAAAGTTTTCCTTTAAGAAAAAAATCTAGGCTACTTGGAAATATTTTAATTAATTACTCAGCCAAATACCCAAGTCAAAGTCTCTGATTTTATTTCTTTGTCTATAACTTTCAGATGAAAAATAACTATATGCTGGGTGCACAAGACAGAATCCATTCACTCTCCAATACTTGGGTTCAAGCACCAGTCATGCACACATGCTTAAGTTTAAGCTGCAAAATAAACACACACTAAGGCCTGGTGTATGGTCTAATGTTTTCACTAGACTTCAGCTCTAGTTATTTAGTTTCCACATACTGTACCCCCTGAGTGCATGGAAGTTAACAAACACCCCTTTCATTATTAACTATTTTATTAAAACAACATATCATTCATCAAATCCATGCCTTGTCTTCTTCCTTTCTTTTTCTTCCTCCAAAACTGACTTCCTCTCACATGGAAAGAGCTCTGCTAGAGAGCAGAGAAACCCATCCAGAGATACACGGGAGATGCCAGCTGTGGATGCAGCACACACATGTCCAGGTTACTGCATGAAAAGGATAGAAAGAACTTCCAGAGCTACAAAGCTGAGAACTCACACTCTGTTAGAAACACATCTGAACAGGCCGTCAGGGCTCCCAACAGCCCCTCTTGTGTGGGGCTGGCAGGTGTGTCAGAAGGTTTGTGAAAAGGTTCATAAATACGGAGTCCCAGACTAAACACAGTTTGACATGAAGAGAATCCTCTCCAGTGGTGTAAGAGCTGAGAATGAAAGACAGCCTTGCAGCCTGTTTGAGATCCTCACTAGGAGACTTGTGCCTCTTGTTTTCAGTAAAAAGCAGGGCTCCAAAGTGGTTACCATGCCCTTAAATCCCTTTAACTAGTACAGAACACACTCCAGACCCGTGGCATTGCTCATTCAACTGAAAACAAAGAATCTGATTTTATCTAAATTAATTCCGGGGCTTCCCAGAATGAAACAATTGTTTCTCTGAGTTACTCTATTTTAGTTTGTAGATTTGTTCCCCCTAAGGCCATTTGGAAGCTGGATCGCAGCATCTCTCCACTGTCAGTGTTACAAAAGAATATCTAATCAGACAGAGGACTGAAACCAGAGCAGCAGCATGACCATCTCAACTGCACAACAAAAGAGAAGAGATGTGAGATAAGCAAAAATATTAAATTGTATTGCAGCTTAGAACAGAGCCCTTGGACAACTTGCTGCAGACTGGACCATGCTAGCTTGAGGCTGCATCATTACTGATCTCATTTAACTTGGCTCACAATTAGGCTGCACAAGGAGTTAACAGGACATCTGTGTTCTTCAGGAACTATGACTATCAAATGGCTTCGGGTTTCTAGTCCATAAGTGTGGGCTATTGCCCAAATAGCTTTTTACCCTAAAGACAGTGGCACATGCACATAAAAAAGGGAAACGCAGCAAACTTGCCTTTTATCTCCTTTTAAAAGTACATTTTTTAAAAAAATATGCATATTGCATTATTATTTAAAAATCTATATTAAAAAGCAAAATTGTTTTTAAATAGGTTATTTGATACCTTTAAAAATTAACTGGTTGTGTTTGAATGCCAGGTGGAGACGAGAACAGCACAAGGTCACGGCCATAAGGAGACAGCAGCATTCAAGGGGTCTCAGCTCAGGTCTTTGGCAGAATCATCAGCACCTCCACATCATTCCTGACAAACATTTGTTCAATACATTCACAGAGACCTCCATTGTGGAAATTCTAATTATTACCTAGTCAATATGATCTATTCTTCCTTATATCCTTACCATGAGAAGTTTTTTCTATCATCAAACCTAGGTTTCCCTTGCCTAAGTTAAAATCTATTTCTTCTCATCTGCTCCACCAGACAGAAAGAACAAACTTCTCTTTAGCACCTGTAAGTATTTGAAGATTCTATCTGCCTCCACCACCAGTCTTCTAATCTTTAGAAAAAACAACCTGAATTCATTCAAACTTCCCTCAGATTTTAAAAGATTTTAAAATCTCTTGAAGACAATCACTGCTGCTCCCTGCTCCCCTCCAAACTGTCCACTACTTTCCTGAAAAGCATTGCAAAACCCCAAGTGTTGCAGCCAAGACCTCACTAATGCTGAGCAGGAGGGAAGGTGTGCAGGCTGCAAACCTTCTCAGAGATGCCAATGTCTACGATAAGTGAGCCATTCGCAAGGGCACAACAGGAAAGTTCAGCAGTTTCCAGTTCCAATCTCTAATAATTTAAATCTGACAACAGAGTGGGGTTTGGGTCCAGCTTCTGTTTCAGATATTTCTGCCTCTGTGAGAGAATGAGATCCTATGAGCCAACTGGGTGATTCTCTAATCACCTCATGTCTGAGCGCTGCTCTCACATGATTTTCTTTTTCCTCTGTGTCTTAAATGATGAAAATGCTCCAAAGCTCGAGTAACTACCTGTGACCTACAACATACAGTACACCTACTCAGCTAATTAACCATAACAAGCCTCTTTTCACCAACTAGATATTTGTAAAAAAAAACCAACAAACAAAACCCACACACGCACACACACCACACAGAAGGCATTTATTCCCAGAACTTTACTTAGACGCTTTATGCATCTTACTCTAATGTTTTCTACATTTATCTTTAAGTATAGAAAATGTGAATATGTCTAATGCTTACCTTTCTGTGTTCAATTGAGGGCTGTGGGATGACAAACTGAAATCCCAGCACTGCTAGGGAACTGAGAAGTCTGAAAAGGCAAACAGTGAAACAGAACATATCATTACCACTAACACAAACCACACATCTACAACCTATTCCAGGGCTTCATAGTGCAAGAAAATATTTACACACTTGAATACCATTATTAACCAAAGCAGACCCACTAAACTGTATGAAATGTTCTTCTGACATTCTATTCACAGCAGGCAGTATTGGGTTCATACATTGATTTTTTTCTAGCTATAAAGCAAAAGTCCACAAATTTGAATCCGTTCATAGTACTCCACATAACTTGTGTTTAAATTAAAATATTCTTGGCAGTGCGTATTTTAACACTTCAGCATTCAGTGTCTAACTGACATATGATTTGCAAGTTTTCTAAAGTGCTAAGTAAGAATTCACCCATCTGCTTCTAGCTCTGGCTTCTCATTTTACAGATGAACACTCCACATCCAGCACACAGGAAATGTGCAGAAATAGGTTCTTCCCCAGCTGCCTAACACTTGTGAAAATTGAATAACCTAATGGGCACAGAAGATGGAAAGCAGTGGACACAGGCCACCAGAGACCCAAGATAAGCAGCCAAGCATCACCCCAGTCCCCACATCTTCAGTATGAAAGGAGTCATAATGGGAACCAAGCCCAAACAAACTTTGTTCTGTCAAGCCTCACCAGTGTAATGACTCCTAGGAGCCTGTTGCAAGTTAGGCACAGTTAGGTCAGTCTTTTTTTTTGCTGTAATTTGCAATGGGGACTGGTTTGCCCCCTTCTAACAAGCCCCTTCATCAAGAAACAGACAAGTATGAAAAACAAAATCAAGGTATCTTTATCTCTACCAAGAGTTAGACTTTTCAGTCTACAAAGACTATGTTTCAGATCCTCTGTAAAGGGGAAAGCTGCTAATGATTTGCTGCATTTCAATACAGAAGTAAAACTGATGGATTTGGACACAAAATATCTCTGCAAACTAATGGACCAGACAAAATTCAGCTGTGTTTCCTACTCACAGCTCCTTCCTTTGCTCCCTACACAGTAACCCTTTAAGTATTTCCCATTGTTTCAGGTATTTTCTGAGACAGAACTCCTAAACAGAAAGAGGTTTTTTAACACTAAGCATTACTACCAATACAAATATTCTTCTACTGGGGATAATATATTCCTTGAGTTTTCTGTTTGTTCTTGCTAACATACTACAGAAGGCACCATTAAGTATTGATTGCACATGGCCTATCACCACCTCATCTTCTGTGCCCTTCTCTCTCAAAGCAAAAATACAGTTAAAGGCAAGAAAGAGTTATTATATCATTACTGCTAAGTCAATTTAGAGAGAAAAAAAAAACACACAAAAAACAGAAGCACTTTAAAAAGTGTGTTAGAAGGAAGTATTACATTTCACAAAGCTATCACTTGTGATAAAACAAAATACAGAGGAGGAGGCTGAAATCAGAGCCAGCATAAGGCACTACAAAGAAGTCACAGTAGAAGTCAAACCATGCAGCTCAGAGCAGGGTCCAAGCATACAAGGGCCCTGAAAGGGCAAGGGTACAAATGAATAAATGAATTTGCAAATCACATCTGAAATCAAAGGCAGAAATAGAACCAGAATTCAGACCTCCAGACTGCAAAATGACAGCATCAAGTCTGTCTTCAGCTGACCAATATATCTCTTTTCCAAGTGCTCAAGTGATCTCCTTACTCTTCTCAAGGAAGAACGACAAGCACGTAAGTAGGTGGAGATCAGACTCTGACAGGCCCAGCCTACATCCTCTGCAAATTTATATTTAACTTCCTTTTCAGAAACTTACTACTCAACCCCTGATCCCTTATGGCTTCTGCTCCCTATAATCCCTTGGAGCATGTGAAAGAAACTCTAAACTTTGCATAAGGAAATAAATGCTTTTATCCTCAACAGGACAGGATTTTTCTGATCAGCCTGACTACAAGACTTCCATGTGTAAATTCTTCTGAAATCACGCACAAGGTTGTGAGTTCTGAACTGAGTGAGAATTGTAATCTTCAAAGCAAATTACTTACCAGATTAAA
The DNA here is from genome assembly GCA_013399895.1 of Serilophus lunatus. Taxonomy (NCBI): domain Eukaryota; kingdom Metazoa; phylum Chordata; class Aves; order Passeriformes; family Eurylaimidae; genus Serilophus; species Serilophus lunatus. The sequence continues at coordinate 1,341,437 of VXBA01000138.1, forward strand.
GTTTTCAGTTCTAAAATGCAAACCCTTAGGATATGTGTGATTACTCTGTGCCAAGCTTTCCCTGAACATTCTTTAAGGAGGTTGCACTGCAATCACCATCTGTATGTACATGACTCAAGGACAATAAAACTAGTTTTTAAATTTGCTTCTGTATCCGCAATTGGATCTGTCAGAAACAATGGTGTCAACCTACTATTTCAAACACACAGGAAATCTGCCAGGAATACTTAAGCTATCCTGAGGTAAGCGTCTAGCTTCAAATCAGTGTGTGGCAATTTAATTTTTTTAATGTTATTACCCTCAGCAGCTTGCTTTGGCTAACTTCTCTGAAGCAGACTTTTTTATTTGTCATGTTTGACTAACTTTAGGCCTTCCAAGTTACAAAAATAGGCTTCTCCAATTTCAGTGGGTTTGGTTCAGGTATTCTTACAGTGCAGAAAAGCAAAAAAGAACAAGTGCTCCTCAAAATAAGGCACAACTTTTCAAGTATCCATGAAGAGGTGAGGTACCAATTGCAGCTGATTGATGGCTGTATAACTCAGGCCTCTGTAAGAACCTTGCTGGTACAGCCCCTGCTCTCACAGTTATGACACTTTGGAACTAAGTACCTGATTTGAAGCAAAGTCAGGCTTTAAACTAACTATCTATGCAAGCTACAAAGAGCAAACTTGCTCACCTTCTTTTACTGGCAATATCAATTTCTGTTTAAATAGTGGAGAGGGGGAAGCAAAAAGCACAAAGCAGAGCAATATTAAGTTTATTGTGGCAGTAGCAAGAAAAACTTTGCTAATTAACACCTCATTTAGGAACACCTCTCAGAGCTCTTCCATGTCATTGCAGTGAGTATTAGCTGTGCATGAATCAAGCTGCAAGGCATCCAAACAGATCTCTCACATGGTTGCTGTCCCTCAGTAGTTGTATTTTATGAAGAGGTATTACATCCAACTGCGGATTGTCCAGATACAAATGAAAGCATTTCAGCCAAGTGATTAGTACTGACTAGTGCAGGGTGGCTCTTGTCTCATAATCGTGACTTCCTCCCAGATCTGCAGAACAGCCCAAGCCTGGGACATCTTCGAAGGAGCTATGCAGGGTGAAGTTTCAACAGGAAAGATAACACAGATGGTGTCAATAATACGTGACAGATAAAATTCTATGTGGAATCTGCCCTATCCTACTAGGAGGGTGCCAGAATTGCAATTCAAAGATTGATGTCTGGAACTCACAAGAGGAAAGGTTAGAGCAGAGGTGTTACTGACAGTATCTCCATTCAAATGGAAGAGCATGGAGCTGTCATTCCTTGCAGGAGGTCAGCCTTTGTTTGGGCAGCATCCGGGCTGCCCGTCTGCTCTGAATCTGCTCGCCCAACTCCAGAACCGGACAGACCAGCTTACAAACAGCTGAATGTTTCCTTTGTTAGAAAAGCCGTTTGAAAGTTCTTTCCTATGTTTGCCCACTGGCAAACTGTTTCAGGAATGCATAATACAAATCCCTGAATGAATTGCAGCACAGGTACTAAAACATAAATCAGTAATTTATGCCCAATAACTGTAGTTGTGGAGCCTCGTCGAAATACCCTGGAACTTTCCAATAATATATATCATCACATTGGCACACTCTGAAAGATGCTCTAAGCATAAACAAGCACAGAGAACTTTCTTATTTCACTATCACCAAAGAATGCTATGCCTGGTATGCATATACTTGAGTACATGATCTTTGGACAAGATTTTTATTTACCCTCCTATGAAACAGACACTTTTTAACTCTAGAGCAAGAGAAAACCAAACTGATATTTACTGCAGTGTGTTAAGAGAACATTAAATAAGATTTTAAATGTTTTATTGCATCACTTACCTCAAAGAAACTATTAAATTGTCTACCATGATCCTTTAATGCAAGGTATCTTGAACTGAAAAATATCTCTTCACTGTGGTACAGCACAATGCTGATCACACACAAATCCTACAGAAAGAAAAGAGAAAAACATTTAACGCTGATTATTCTGTATTTTCCATATCTACAGACCTGCATTACTTTACAGCAATTTAAACTGAAAATCCAGTGTATGTCACATGAATAAACTATAAGCACACAATCTTTTGCAACAGGACTCCCACACTGCCAAAGTGCTTTGCAGAAAAGCTATGGGATGCAAAAGCTCGATTTGACTCCCAAGGATGCAAACCTGGTGTTAAACTTACTTGTCTTTTTAATTGGCATTTCTGATATGTCACTTGTGTAACAATAAAACACACAGCTTTACTTACACTTGTGTTAATACAATGCATAGAACTGAAACTAGGTTACCAAATTCTAATGTACAGTAATATTATTAATGCATTCTCCATTTTGTGAGCACTGCAAGGATGACTCTGCTGTGAGCTGCTCATACGGTTCACAGAAAATACACAGGAGAGCAGTGTTGTTCCCTTTACTACAGGTGACAAACCTGCTCACAATGAAGTTAAATGTCTTGGCAAAGTCATGGAGGAAATTTGGGGTTAAACAGCATTCTGGACACAAATTCAACTGTTCTTTACTTCCAAGTAATATTGCACCACGACTAATGCAAACACACAGAAACCTTGAGAGGGTTATTACCCAGGTACACTCTCCTTGTTTGTAAATACTCTCAAATATTCAGACATCTGGGAAGTCCTTATTTTAGTAAATTTGTATATTGGACACCTAAAATGCACTGGAATTTTCAGGCAAGGAAAGAGACCCTCACAGAAGGAAAATACAACATAAATCAGGAGCATCCAGGGGCAAGTGGCAATGAGGGAGGGAAAGAGGAAATAAAACACTATTAAAACTGAACCTAAATACATACATGTCAAAACTTGTTCAAGCGTTGTCTGTATCTTACCATTTACAAGTGGTTACATGCTGAAATGCAGTGGAGTGAACAGAAACAAGAGAACTCTGCTGTTGACAGATAAAGAGCTCTCCATTTCTGTCAGACAGCCAGATAATTAAAATCTACCTACAATGGGACAAGACTGACAAGAACTTAAAAAATGTGCAGTGAGATCCTGCCGCTAGAAAAATGTGGATTATTTGCAGGTAATGGAACAAGTTAAATATCCCCCGAAAAAAATCAAAGAGCAACAAATTCGGTTTAGGAAATCACAAAATACTTGTAACAATTTAAAAAAAAATCCTTTTTTTTAAATTCTTGGATTGTTTAGTTTCTAGGAAGGTATAATGAGAAAAGTTCTGTCTGTAAGAAGCTTGAGTTAGTCCTGAAGAAGAAAGTACTAAGGCTCAGCTAAACTCCACCCTCTGCTGAAGTTTCATGGTTCTCAGTAGATCTAAGATGCTTTCTCAAACTTATTCACCATTTTCGCTGCTTAACTTTGTTAAATTGTTTTCTGTAAGATGGGCAGCACTTCTGAAAACCGATTTTTAGCCTAGATCTCCTGCAATACTTCACACCATTTGAGATTTTTAGCACCTACATTCAGTAAAAGCTATATTCCTTTAAACCTTAGCAAGTCCACACCTGCAGCACCAACACAAGATTCAGACAGATCCCCTAAGATAGTACTTAACTAACCTTTTAAACTGAGAAGGAAACAAATGTCACACTGCCTACAACTTGACTCTTAATTAATCAGGCATACTGAGGCAATAAGTTTTTATATCACTTCTTGAAAATGCAGGATATGCCTCCAACATACAGGATTGTAACCAACACAGTTTCAAGTTATCATCTTGGGTTTTTTCCAGATGTGCTCTCTTTCGGATTTCCCACTCCACAATAATCTCTTTTATCCAACATCCTTGTAAAAAGGGACACAGTCTCAGCAGAGCACTGCTGCAGGAGACACACAGAAAAAGCAATATGCACTTCCCTAATCCCCTTTGCAAATGGCACCTCATTTGAAAAGCAGAAACGATATTATGATAGATGTAGTTTTGCAAAGAAGTGGGAGAGGGACCTCCAGTGTTTCTGGAGATTGTTTCTGGAAAGAGCACTTAAAGTCCATGCATATGTTTTCAATTTTTTCAGTTCATCTATATCTTCATTGTCAATGGCAGGCTGCATTACAAACTCAACTTTCCACTGTATTTCAATGCCTTTTTCAAAACACTTCGTACTGCAACTCACAGATGCATTTCTTTTGAAGGATCATTTGTAAGTACATAGTGTAAAAACTGCTAAATATTTCAGTGACTTGAGAGCTTGTTTTCAAAATTATTTAAGTGCTTAGGTGCTTACAGCCTATTGAAAGAAATGCCATTTTGGCAGTGGTGTATTTGATATAAAAATGTGCAAACGTGACAATAATTTTCCCTCCAGAAGATCCAGGACAAAATGAATACCTGAAATAGCTACACAGTTAACACTGGGATTGAATAACACGAATTTGGCATGGAAACGTCCAAAAACCTGATGAGGAGTACTTGTAGTAGTCACTGTACTAAGTCTTGCAACATGAAAGTCAAATTACTTTCCCACAAGGGGCTAAAAAGGATTATACACCTGTCTAGCTGAAGACTTCCTAGTTACTCTCACAGCGGAAGAGATCTGACTTCTCAACTGGAACAACCCACACTCTTGTACTTCACAGTTATCACGACTTTCTCCGCTGCAGTAGAATATTTCGCATTTCAGCAGCCTTCCCTATTTCATCTCCAAGTGGAATGAAAACAAACTCAGTAGGAGGCTAAAAAACCAAACCCAAAACCATACACCCTCCTCAGAAAACCCAAACCAACCCACCACACAGGACGGGACAGAATTCAAACACCTCAAGCAACCATGGGCTGACAATCAAAGGAAGATGTGTTTCATTGCATATTACAAAATGTGCTTCAGGTCACAGAAAATGAGGCTGGGTAAAAGGACACTGCTTAAAGTCTCCTCCCCCTTCACTCTGCAGGTGAGTGATCCTAACGCCTTCAGAATGCTGCTGCCAGTCTCAGGAGTTACACTGCCAAGCCATGAGCTATTCCTAACCATCCCTTGCCTTGATATTTACTGAAATTCACTCTGACATTCACAACAGTACCTCAGAGTCTTCTCATGTGGGCCTAGCAGCCCTCTTGTAGTCACACACTGCAGTCCTTTCTCAGCAGGGCTCAGATAAATGTCTAAGTCAACTTAGAAAATAAAAATACTAATTTGTAATGCAGATTTCAAAAAGGAGCAGAGATGGATAACGGCAGTAACCAAAAAAAAAAATCTAATAGGCTTATATGCAACTACAGAAATTTGCTGAAATGGACAAAATACGATTTCTCAGACTTAAATGATGCAATACACACAATTAACAGAACAGGCACCATTACAGGCACTGTACAGAGAGTTAAGAAAAAAGGAAGAAAGTCTTCTGGGAAGTCAACAGTAAGATTTCCCCTTTAGTTAATTAACCTAAAGAAACATCTTCCTAAAAGAGGTTTGAAATTTTGCAGAAAGCAAATGAATTATTTATCCTAACCTCGTAATTATCACAGGACTACTCACATGCAGCTTTTCATGTGACTATGCCCTTTGTGTATTGTGAGTGGACGGTATTTCACTTCCAGGAATTCCAATGTCATTTTAGCATCAACTTACACTTCTTCTAAGCCCTGTCAACTCACATACATCCATAGGCAGCTATGTATTAACGCAACAGAAATTTCTTCATGTGCACACATACAGTACCTACTTAAACAATCCAAGACCCTCTGTTTTAACTCCCAACAAGGATGTGAAATATATCATGTAGAAACACAGGCTAATTCAACCAAGTTCAGAAGTGCTCTGAGCTTTTAGCCTACTTTACCTTGTTGACTTTATATCAAGCCAACCTGAACTTCCTTCAATACTAATCCTTCTGGTAAGATAACGTGTCTTGCTAGCTACTGACAACAGCAATTTGAAGTAGGTATGAAACTTGTGCATTGTTCCAAAGTCACGCTTCTTTTTGTAATATCGGGGGGGGGGGGGATTAATAAAAAATTTNTTTGTACATACGGGGGGGGGGGGGAATAATAAATAATTTTTAGAAATACTTAACCAAAAAATCACACCCTTTGAATCTGCCTTTGAATCTGTTGCCTTGGACATTGGTATAGTGTATCTGTTAGTTTAGTTGTTCACATCTGTTAAATCATGTTCAGTGCGAGTCCTTTGGATTGCATCCAAAATTCACTACATTCACAAGACTTTGATAAAGCACTTGCAGAGCGCCAGGTTTATCTGGCTACATAATTTGTGCATACAGCTTGAACTGCAGCTGTTGACACCTACCAGCAGAGCTTTAATCTCTTCAAACGTTCACTAACTACATTAAAACATACACTTGTCTCTGAAAGATGCATGACAGAAAAAATCTGATGAAAAGTTCTGACGCTTACATGGAACAAACATTTTATTAAAACAAAAATAGCAAGTTACTCCGCCTAACCCTGAAGGTGCCTTTCTGTTTCATTTTAAATGCTTTGAAAACTTTCATGTTCTCCTTCTGGGTGTGTGCAGAACGACTGCAGTCCAAGAAAGCTCAGTGCCTGTCTCCAATCTAAGCTTGATCAAGATCCAGCAGTTTTCATTTCTCTGCCTAAAATCTCGTGTACACACGGTCCAGTAATTATACTCCACAATATACACAGAGCAAGGATCAAGGCTCCCACATTGCCCAGCTCAGGGAGCGCTCCGGCAGCCCGTGCCTCGGCCCCGCAGGCGGTGACTCACCGCTCCCGGGCACGGACACTCCCGGCGCCTCCGGGACACACCTCGCCCACCGCCTCCCGCGTGGGTCAAGGTGCCGACCCCTCCTCGAGCCTGTGCCCCCAACAGAGCAGAGCCAAAAACCCGCAATAAAACGGTCCTTGCTCCAGGTTCCATTAGTACGTCCTACTTGTGTCATGTAAATGGGGCTGCAATTCCCTTTGCTCACAGATCCACCGAGAGCCATTGCACACACAACCATCAAGAGCTGCCTGTTCCACACTTAACCAGCCCAGAGGACTGGAAAGTTCTAGCAGTTTCAGCATTTGAAAACCACGAAAGGGGCTACTTTTTACAGATCTACATATTAGAAACCGTTACCTCTTCTAACAAGACACATTCCATATATTTTAATTAATTTTTCCTTTCCTTATAAAGAACATTTTCTGCAATCCAAGTCTTCCAAACCTAGGATGTATAAGGGACTGAACATATAAGAGGGAGGGGGAGATTAATGAACAGCATCTCTAAGATGTAAACAATCAACATTACTCTGATTATTGATATGGAAAGAAATGGAAAAAATACTACAAAAATGCTAAAAAGTCAGGTGTAAATACCTGGTATCTCTATAAGCACCAATACAGAATATAGGTGTATCCTTTATTTTTATGACAAGCAAAAGAAATAAACTTGTATGACTGTGATTAAACAACTGCAGCCTTGCAAACAAAATGAGCAGTAACAGCACAAGTTTATTTTCAACAAGTTCTAAATGCTGTTCCAAATACTTGTCTACCAAGTGTAAGTAGCTAGTGGTGTTTTAGATTTTGTTCATATACTGGTTTGAGACCCCTGAATTTTGTGGAAACTTGGCTAAAACTGTCTGCTGTGACTGGTAGGTAGAACGCCCTAGATGGAAATATTCAATTGAGAGAAGGATTATATATGAATTGTCAGTCAATTTATTCAAAAGTTTTAACAATACTGATATTACAAAGCACATAACTGCAATTCGGAACAACTAGGAATAACTTTTAAGAATAATTAGGAATAAAATTTCTTCTAGGTGAATAAATTTCTAAAAGCCCCTCTTTATCTCTAAGTATGTCAAAGAAAATGAGCTTTTCTTATGTTCCTTTCATGACTTGGTTAATGAAAGCCAATTTCAGAACACCAAGTGTCTCTCTGAAATCAAAGAAAAGCATCTAAATTTCAATCTTGCTTAGTGTGTGTCTCCAAAACACAGACTCCTAACAGCATTAAGTGGAGTTTGCATCAAGAGGCAGATGGTGGTTCTGAAGATCTGCTGCCTTTTGCATGAAAACTAAGGACCCACCAGCCTCACTCAGAGAGCTGTAACACACCCTGTTTGAAAAGGTCATAGAAAACAAATATTTCAGCGAAGCTAATTGAAGGCACATGTACAAGGAAAGTAAAACATAACATATTTCAGCAGTATAATCAGCTATTTCTTAGTAATGCAACTGGGAAACACCCCTCTCATTATGCAAAAATCACGTATATTACATAATTATTGTGAAGTTAGAAGATGCCTTCCTTTTGCAAAGAGGAAACATTCTTTTCAGCTGTATGTTTAATGAGGATATCTGTCTAGCAAAACACAAGGGCTTTTTCTCATTTTTTTAAGCTGACTGTCATGAGAATTAACTTTCACACTGTTCAACATTACAAATACATACCCAAGCATCAGTATTTCCAGGTAGCAAGAAAATATAGGAGATTGTGCTTTGAAGCATAATTTTTTTGGTCTGAGTATTAGGCAACATCCAACAGCATACACAGGTGAAGATCAAGTGTTCCTGTTGATAATGTACCCTTTGAAGGATATATTTACTACTGATGTGTGTCATTAGCCTACTGCATGGCACCAACAACAAAGAGAAAAACTGGTGTGAGACTGCCCTTTCTCTAAATTAGAGCTGATTCACATTAACAGGACAGGATAAAGAGTCAGCAATACCTCTGTGAACATAAAGAAACACTTCTAACAATAAAAAAATCCTGAACTTCATAGCTGTGATTTTCTAAGGGAGAAATTAAACAGTAGATGAATGTTTAAAACCACTACAGTGTAGTGTGGTGTTCCTATCAAGCTGAACACACACAATCTCAAAATACCTGCTTTCACAAAGTTGCTTCTGTTCTGTTGGCAAGATTTCTGAAGTGCTTGAGGTGCCAATGCTAGAACACAAAAGGGAGAAGAGCATGAGACACAGACTTGAAATCTCAACTTGCTTATTCAGAAATAAACTATTTCCTTTGGAGTATCAGTGTGAATCATCTCTCTGCATAAGTGATACCTCCAAATACCAATGCTTTCTGGGAATACATACATTATCCAGAGCTGACAAGTGATAAAAGTTCTATCTATACAGAGACATTCCAAAAGTTAGTCAAAACCACTTTTCAAACTTGCTAGCCATCCTCTAATGGAAGCCTTTTAGTCCTTGGAAGAGATCACTGTAGATCTTTCCGTTTCCAGAGAGAACATAGACTTGCCAAAACTGACTAACATGTTCTCTTCTGGGTGTTTATTCATACCCACTATTGTCAGGGATGCTTCATTTTCTAAAGTCAAACCCTACGCAGTGGAACAGTTACTACTGGAACATGTATCTATAAATACAACACAGGCATCCATTGAAATTAGCACTAAGATCCCTGGGATTCAATTGCAAACTTCAGCTACAGTGACTCCAAGGGTTTCTGTAGCATTATTCTTTGTGTACTGAACTATAAATGGAATAAAAATAATTTCTGCAGAACTTCAGAGATTTCTCTGCCTGTCTTGTAGCTTTCTGCTTTGGGTCAGGCGTTCTAAAGAAAGGCTGGCATTCCCTCAGGACCTGATTGGGACTTTGACACCAAATAACAGTTGGAGAGAGGGAAACAATCCAAGCCAACCCTATTTGTTAATACAGGTAAAAGCAAGGCAATTCAGTGTCAGCTTCTCAGTCCATCTGCTTACAAAGAAAATGTATTTATAAAGGGATATGCCAGGTCACAACCACATAAGTATCTCTCTCCCCTGAGTTCTGAAAGCAAGGGAAGAAGGTCTTGGAAGCCCAACAACTATCCCACAGTGACACAGGGCAGGGCTGCACTGCAGACCACTGGCTCCTGAACTTTCTCTAATGGAGATTTATGTGGGCACACATCCCAAAATAACTCATCACATGCTTTTCTACACAAGTTTTCAAGGACAAGCCTTTAACATACATTTCACTACTGTCATAACTGGAGGGCAAAACACCACAACTATCTACTGACATTTTGTACTAAAAAATGCCCCAAAAAATTTGACCAGGGTTTTTGTAATAGACTTTAAATATGATGAAAGTCCTCTTCAGTTCTCTCCTGCAGTCAGCAAACTGCTTCATTTTGGCAAAAAGAAGAGATTTCTTTTTTCCATCATGCAATTTTTACTTGAATTGAGCTTAAAGTGACTGCTCAGGTAACAATATTAGTGCAACCCAGTTCTCATGAAAGAGGTGAGCAATGACTTTAAGGTGCCATACTGTCCTGGGGCATGGAGGGACAGAGGTGTGCCCTCTTCTTAGGAGTTCAGACTCAAACCACAGCATATCCTCTAACTTTTGGGAGAATTTGGACACTAAAGATTTTTCTGAATGGGTGCAGTGCATGACATCAGCATAAGGCTTTCAACTGGCTCCTGGCCAGATGCAAGGATGCAGAACTTCTCAGATACCCCTGTGGGAATATATTTTAGTGACCACCAAAAAATAAATTACATATGTCCAAAACAAATAGTTTTATGGCACTCAGATAAATTCTGAACATATCTTTGCTGAATAAAACGTACCAAATCAACTGCTCATGTCTGTTCTGAAGGAAATTTCATATACCTAATAGCAAGACTTGGGTGCTTCAAGAGGCAGCAGAGAAAACAACTGCCAGACCACAGACATAAAAACTGCTCACCATGTAGCATACAGCATCTTGCGCTGTGGATTTCAGAGTCTAGGCTCCTGAAACATCTTGAACTGAACTAGTTATGAAAGACTGTTTAAATTACTTTATTATTAAATAATACTATTATAATAATGAGATTCTAATTTACTTTTCATTAAAATTCTCTCTGATGTGAAGCTTCCCCCATACTGGTACGGAAATGCAGCAATGGAATTTGAAGATTTATTGTTTTCTTTCATGTTTCTACATAATGATGAATAATAGGTCTAATGAGAAGTCTTGTAAGAGCACTGAGAAATAGTTTTTCATAATTTTGAAATAGAATACCAGGGGACTTGTATCCAACACGAAACAGTTAACTATTAAGGGATCTCTGATAGCCATCTTGAAGAATGGTAGTAAGTTGTCTTGTACATTTTTTGCAAATATTAAATTCTGCATGCAAATAAATACAGGACAACTCAGAGAACACACCAAAGGATTGTATGATAGAGTTCTATTTAGCTTTCGTCCACAATAAAATTTAGATGAGGGCTCCAGCACAACAACACAGACATTCAATATGTTTATGCACTGGGCTTGATATATATATAGAATCTTACAAATAGTTCCAAAACTGAACAGGCAACCAAGATAGTAGCATCATATGCCAACTGTGCTGCTAAACTTTTACCACTTAAAGGGGTACATTTCCAGAGGTGCAGCTCTTCTCTATGGGAAGAAGATGTTAATGGGGATAAAAGGGAAAATGCTAAGTTATTCAGCTTTATTAGTAAGGATAACAAACAATGCCACCATTGTATCTTCTCAAGAAAGAGAAATTAAGATTCAGCATGATTAGTAATAGCAGAAGAAATGTAAAATCCCTGTGTTCAGAAACACAGAAACAATTTACAATCTCAATTCTACCCTCTGACACTGAATCCACTAAATATAGTTTTCCTGAAGTCCTTATTCAGTTCAGGTTGCAGAAATACCCTAATGCTTGTATCAATCATAGCTCCATGTGGTGAACCCTTCAGCCTCCTGCATTTTAAAACTGAACTGCAAGATCCTTTAAGGGTGGGGTGTGGGAGCTGTTTATTCTTATCCTGTCAGCTTGAAAGGGATTTTAGACATCCTACAAATCTTGTCTTGCTTCTACACCTCATGTGCTCTGGTGGTCTAGATGACAGTTAGTATTTCAGTCCATTTAATGTAAACTGCATGAACTGTTACACTCCTTGACACAAAAACATGAAGATAATCATATATTCTAGGAATCTCAGGCTATCAATCACAGAGCAGGAAAGATGAAACATTTCATCTGCTGCTCCCTACTAGGAAATTATATAGTTTGGCAGATGCCATCCAGTGGCCTGTGAAGAATAAGTCTATGGTTGGCAGATAAAAGATACTAACCTTGCAGAATCACCAACAGCCCTTGTCACCCTTGATAACAGCATTAAGCAAAAAAACTAAACTGATGAATCAGGAAGACTACTTTCTGACTTCCAGTCATCCTTTCTCGTCAGGTTCTTGTCTTGAGTTTTTCTCAGCCTGTAAGTAAATTCATTACTGCTTTCAAGAGAGGTTTGCTTCACAGGAGGAATAAGACATGACTGTATAATCTGACTTGGAAAGAACTGAATCAACTTTGCTACTTAAAAAGTCGTTCATTAGAGCTGATGCACACAAGTACCCTCTCTCATATCTGCAAAAGCCTGAAGGATTGAAGAGCAAAGAGTAAGAAATGCCACACTTCTCTGTAATTGCCGCGCAGGTTTGCAAAGCAAGGTGATTAATGGAAATCCCTTTTAACAAAACAGTGGAAACCTGCAGTACAGTTTGTCACAGCATTGTAAAGAGGTGATTGTGTCCTGCCTCCTCAATTAGCCTCACACTACCTTATTCAGAATGAGGTAGCTGCAACACAGCAGTTTGGGCAAATTTATTATACCTGGTTTTGTGGGACCGTATACCTTACAGCTCAATGGCAAACCTGGATTAGGAGGATACCGAGAGCAGGAAAGTGTGACTACCACAATACAGGTGTCCCCTCTGACAGCATATGCAGCTGTATCTAAAATCACTGAAGATTTCACGTTAAAGTATTATTTTCTACCAATATATAACTAATGTTTTAACTCATAAGCATCTTTGCTCACTGTCTCTGTTAATCAGATGAAGTCCACTCTTACCTTTCTCTTTTCTGACAACAATAAAAGCCAATGCAGTCTATCAAAGTGAGAAATCTCTGCCACCATCATACCACACTTTGGGAATTTATACCCATTCTTGCTCAAGCAAACCTATTCAAGTGGCTGGGACTTGGCCTAAGCAAAGGGAAAGGGCCCTTATTGCGTCAGGTAACGAGAAATCAAAGGTCATCTCTTGGCAGCAGAGCATGAACCCCTGTGCTTGAGGGCACATTATTACAGCACACTGACCTTCACCTGACCACTGAATGCTTCAGGCAAAATATCCATGTGTCTTCAGACTGGAAAATGAGGACTTCAAACGTGAATGAGAGTTAACAGGAACAGCTTTTTACAAAATGCTGGTAAAGAAAACCAAGTAGGTGCTCCAACACTATGGATGGACTTCAGTGGCTCCTGTAAATAATCCCTAAGCCACAGGTGACAGAGTGATCTTTAAAAAAAAATTGACCAAGTTTTGTAGGTTGTTTTATGTTTTGATTTATAAGTCAAGAGTCTACTGCTGTTGTGGATACTGCTTAAAGTCAAAGTCTTATACAGGGACTTGTAATCTTCTACTTGAGTACTCCCTGTAGGAGATAGGTGAAGACTTGCTGAAAGGAATGCAACTCGAATGTAATCACTCTTTGGGCACTGCTTCACACTGTGCTTCTTGCTGAAACAGAGTATCTGTATGGTCTGAGTAAACAGAAATTTGGAAAAGCCCAGAGTTTTGTAAAGCCCTTCTAACATAACTTTAGGAAAACAGCAAAACAAAAAGTAGAAACAAACCCCACCTTTTTGAACCATCCAATTTCATCCAAGATACATTTGGAAACAGTTTCTCCCCCTCTTGCATTTCAGAACTGTCACAGTTAAGTCACAAGCAGATTCAAAAGAAATCAGTTCAAAAGATGAAAATTTCTTGTCAACAGTATGAAAGCAGCAAAGACATTTTAGCTTTTTCATGCCCTCATGATTCAAAACTGCATGGGAATTTTGTCTTGTTTAAATTAATTCTTAATTATTAATATTCAAATTTTAAACATGCTCAGAACTATCACTCTGCATTCAGCCCCGGTGTGATGAATGTGGCCAGCAATAACTATAGGTAGAAGCCACAGCTTTATGAAAATCAATTAATTACAGCAGCACTGTCAATGCCCAAGTAATAAATCTGAACCTGATCCTGTAAAATTGTCAACATTCCTATGGGAAGCAACAAAAGTACTTGGAGGAGGGAGAGGGGTGGGAAAGAAATTAAAAAACAGAGTCTTTTTGGTGTGTAATATGTATTAACAAGTATAAGCAATGTCTGAAGAAGTAAAGGAATATAAGAAATCACATTTTTAATGGCTGCTTATCACTACAAAAGATCAAAACTGTCATCCTGTCTTAACCCCTGTGTTTCAATACATGAACAGTATTTCCTGGGCCATCAAAGCTGAACAATACCAATAGTTAATGGTTAACCCCACTATTCTTTTAAGTCCTTACTCTTATGCTGCTTTAGTTAAGTGCTTAAATTTCACATACAGACCCTGAAAATCTGCAAAGAGGTTTCCTCACTATTCCACACTCACTTCTCCAGTAAATGCAGCTCCATGGAGCTACAAGAAAATGAGACAGAGCTTTCATTTCTGCCAGATTAAGTAATTGCATCCATTCCATTTAATTTATCCCCCTTTTTGGGCAGCTCGTGTCATGGGATGTCATTTTATTGTAATTATGCAGGGTGGGATTGGACAGGCTCTTACTTCTCTTTGCCAATCTGATAAGCAGAAATATTTCTTCTTTTTACTTTTGTAGAAACTACATGTTTTAGATAAAAATAACCAAACAGAAATACAAGTATAATATACAACCAACTAATAGGCTGATGTTACCAAATCAGGACTACAGCAATCATCTTTACTGGGGAAAAAAAAATATCCAGGACATCTGAAAACTTTCCAAGTCAACATTTACTTTCAGATTAGTGTCAGTAGTTTTGCTGGATTTGTCGTTTAGAGATAGGTTTGTCCTTCCATGCACTTCTCTCCAGCTAATCCAAGTGGAGTGTCAGGGGAATCCTTCTGATTCAGGATTACAGATTTAGTCATACGATATTCAAGTATCCAAGTGACGTTTTTCTCCTGAGGGAGTAGTATCCATGCTCACATATATCCAAGTGCTGATCCAGCAAGGCCAAGCACAACAGATGTTTTTCACCAAGAAGCAGGTTTCATGAAGAAGGGCTTTTGAAAAGGGCTCCTTTATCCATCCTTTTCCCAAAACAAGAGCAAAGAAAACACATTCCAACTTGGATATCATGACTCACATGGAAGGCAACGAGCAGGAAACCACACTACTCCTATCAGCATTACTGACAGTATCCTTAGCTCACAAACATTTAACTTTGGGCAGCCTTCTCCTCCTGTTCCCTTATGTCACAAAGGACAGACCCTGCCCCACCTCTTGGGCAGCCAGGGTCCAGGGTGGCCCGTCAGCACTGCTTTTACATCAACAGACACAAACTCATAAAGATCCTGCTCACTACCAGGTTTCTCTGCTAAACTTCATTCCAACACAAGAAGAAGTCAATTCAACCCAGACAAAAATAAAGAAAGTTCAAAAGTCGAAAGTTCAGAAGCTGGAACTTCTGTTACAACAACAGTTATCCCTTGAAGAACAAAAAGGGAGTATTTTTTATTTATTGTAGTATTTTAATGACTTGGGTTTAGGAAAGAAGCACAAGTAAGCAAAGTGAAATCAACAAAAATACAGTTTATAAAAGGGTAGTTTTCTGAAGAACTTATTACTCTCTACACTTAATCAAAAATGGCTCTGTATAATTCCTGAGTTTACAGAGTCTTAAAGGAAGGGGAAAAAAGGACCATAGCTATGAACAAGTGTCTTCTCTGCAAAGAGGTGGATTTTATCTACCAAGTCCAGTAATTTAAACATCATTTTGTTGGTACCCAGGGAGTATTCCAACAGCTCCAGTTCCAGGAACCAACTACACAACAAATATAAATCCTGCTAAAAGAACAAGGTACTAACCCTTGTGCTGTCAAAGAAAACACTGCAATGGCTGAAATCAGTGGTCATGCTTTCCAATGACAAGAGCACATCACATGGGAGTGCCCTGAGCCAAAAGACACTGAAGTTACTGATAATCTTCTCTTTGATTTTACTGACTCTTAGATCAGAGCTTTAAATAAAAGAGACAGTGGCTCTTGCACTTCCTGAGAAAAGAATCTACAGAATTGTTGGAAAAAGTAATTTTTTAAATAAATTTTTCCATATAAGGAGCATGGAATCTTCCTATGAAGGAAATTCCAAAACCAGGACCAAAATAAATACTGAAGTGGGATGCCAAGTAGCAGCAGCACAGGACTGATGTGAAAGAGCCAACAAGTGAAACCTTAAGCTGTGATTTGAAGAAACAGCAGTAATAAACCTATGAGGCATATACTACATAATTTGGGTTCATTAATGTACAATAAATATTTTTATTCCAGTGACTTTTTTTATTTTTAGCATAAAGCACTTTCCATGCAAATTATCTTCAGGAAATTCAGCAGTTGACCAACATCCTGTAATTACCATACCTCGTTCAGAGAGAAAGGAACATGTTCAGAGATAAGGGAAGACACCAACAGCCCTGACTAGCAGCACAGAGCAGGCCAATGGGAGCTTTGAAAACAGAAGTCCACATTCCAAAAACTCACACAAATATCACCCAACCAGCCCATAAGGCCACTTGCTCTCACAA
Organism: Serilophus lunatus; assembly: GCA_013399895.1. Classification (NCBI taxonomy): domain Eukaryota; kingdom Metazoa; phylum Chordata; class Aves; order Passeriformes; family Eurylaimidae; genus Serilophus; species Serilophus lunatus. Next base: position 1,357,992 of record VXBA01000138.1, read on the forward strand.
GGTCTGCACTGAGATCGTACCAACACTGACATATTCCTGGTGCAAGAACAGTTCCTGCAGAGAAGTCCCACATTTAACACTTGGTATCACCCTTTAAAAAATACGTAACAGATGGCTGTGGATGGTGTTGACAAGTGCTGACTGCTTAACAGCAACCAAAACTATGAACACTGCCCCATCTCTGGGAATGCCATAACCCTGCAAGGAGAAGTTGCACAAATCTCATGTGTGACGTGACACTCACAAGTCCCCAAGAGAACAATGGGTGGGACGAAACATTCCAGGAGAAGATAACAGAGTTGTTTTAAATTACAGAATTTCAATCTGTTATTGTCAATTAACACAAAGAACAAAAATTAACAAAAAAATAATCAGGCAGCACTGAAGCACCTGGTTTCATCTCTGCTCCCTTCATACAGAGTCAAAGTTACAAGGCAAAGTCAGTGCCCATCAGATCACTCTGTTAATCAATCTTAACACCCTCCTAATTAATCTTCTAAATGAAGTACTAAACCGTACATTCTCCCTAAAAATCTAATATACATGAACAGAATTATCTAGTGGAATGACTCTCCTGAATAAAACACAAGTTATTCCAATGCAAAACACTTACTTAACCTAAAATACATTAACACTGCAACCATGTCCATTGATCACATATTTAAAGCACATAGATTCATAACTGAATTAGCTTTACAGCTAACCAAGTCATTGTCCAAACTGCATTTATACCAGGTAAATGTACTTTCTGAAAATAAAAGAACTAAAAACTGAACTGTATATTTGCCTACTCAAGAGAACAAGACTTGTCAGAATCCTTTCTCCAGCTCACATCATGACCACTGGAAGCATTTCACAATTAAAAGCTACAAAATGTTTTGCCTGTCAACAGTGGCAGAAGTGTTTTCAAGGTCTAAACTCTTTTAGAAGCTGGTCCGACACAGTAAATTTTCTGCTTTTGCTTTTTTCCTACTTGGAAAAAACAACCTCCTAAACCTGAAGCCTGTTATGACAATACAGCGCTACAGGGGACACACCTAAAATTGCTTATGCATGATTGACTTTGGAGTTCCCTGGTTTTTAAGTGCTTAACCATCGAACCTTACTTTTCTCAGAACTCAAAACCCAGAGTAGTATCTACACAGAACTGCACCTCACCGTAGATGCCAAACCTAAGTTTCAAAGTAAAAAAAAAACCACCACAAAGTATCACTCCTAAGGGTCTGACCAGCACTTCAGCTCTGTTTTCGACACAACTGCCACTGTGAACAGTCAGTATCACACACCCGATGTCACATCACAGAGAACAGAGACTACAGTGTCGAAATTCAGCTTTTCTGCTGCCCCTGTCTGCACAGAATCACACACTGAAGCCAATCTTCAATACCGTTCTTTTCGTTTTTGGTTTGTTTTCAGCCTTCATCTAATGCATGTTTGCCCAGCACAGTTACTCAGTTTGTTCCACAGCAAAAGCATAGGTTTTGTACCGAGATCATAGAGCTTATAACAGACTAGAAGCATCCTAGTTAATATTCTGTAATTAAATTTGCTGGAGTTCTGAATGAACCTGCTGTATGAAGTGCAAAAAGACAGAAATCTTGTGCCATGCAACACCTCCACGTGTTTCTGAGAGTCATTTGGGAATCCGAAGTTGCCCCTTCAATTACAGAGGGGCTGTTTCAGATTAAAGTCATCATCAGCAAGAACTGGGATTAGCCCTGCTCCTAAATAAAACCTGGCAAGTTATGTTCAGGGCACAATTATGATAAATAAACCATATTTCTTACCTATACTCATCTTGAAGGACTCTCTATGGCAACCCACACTAGCTGACCTTTTAATTCTAACTTGGCTAAAAATTTTCATTTTACAGCACTTTTCTCGTTGAAAAGCAGTCTCTCCTCCCAGTCTATTACTAGATTCCCTGGTGATGGAAAAGAAAGCATCAAGAATTACAGGTGTCTAATGAATTTCAACAGTATCAAGTTTCACTTTAAACCTCTGATGATACTCAATGGGTAGATATCACATCAACCAGTAGATGACTCCTAATTTTACACCAGAAAGAAGTCAGAGTTGGCAAGCCACAGCTTGATAAATCAGCTTGTTAAGTCTGAATTGGCATTTCCACTAAACTCAGGCAGATTTGGGCTATTTTCAGCTCCTGCTCTTGCCACGCAAGACAGGAAGAACATGCACAGCAGACTGGCAGACTATTAAGAGCCCATCAGGCAACTATTTAATCCATGGCATTATAGCCTTGTATCGAACTACCAAGTAGTGACTCAGACAGTGGCTTCTGATTAAAAAATGAACCACGCTGATTCATCAACAGGTGACCATACAGTGAGTTACTAATCTTTCTCCTACTTTTGTTGGCTATTCACAACACTGATGCCTCAACTCATTTGCCCTCTCTGCTAGCTGTAACCCACGTGTACTGAAATCTTGAATACAGCTCAGTTTTGCTGATCCCTTGATTTATAAAAATACTTAGAACGAAAAAAGCACAGAAAAAGACGACACTGTCAAGAGATGTAGAATAACCCCTTACAAGAAAGGTGACTAAAAAGCTATGAAATAAAGGATAACTGAGGTAAAGATAATGAAAGAATGTAGCTCTGAAATAGTACAAAGATAGCGAGTAGAGAACAAGCACAATTCACTTCATAAGGACCAAACAGTATCAGGCAGCAGGTTTTTAAAAAAGCAGAAGGAAATAGGTTTTGCACCCAACATATAAACCTGTGGAACTCATAGCTGTCAGACTTTTTAAACTGCTCATGTTTCTAGCACGAAAAAACTCCTTTGGATGAATTAATCGTAATTGTGTCGAGGGCTATAAAGCACATAGGTGTGGACACACTGACAGTTGCAAAAATGTAAAGCTATAACTGGAGAAGTCTTTCAAGATTCCTCTCTGCTCCAGCACATACCCCTGCAGCCTGACAACGGGGCACAAGCAGCTCGAGTGCTGCTAGAATTTAAGCTCAGGAGAGACGGTAACAAAGCCAGAAGCAGGAGAGCGTGAGGGCAGCTACCGAACGCCAAACGCGGCTCCTGCCGCGCACGCTGTGCTTAGACAGACCCACAGATCTGGCTCAAAGCGAGAACAACTGCGACACGCGCTCTCCGTGAGCAAAGTTATTCCTTTCTTTCCCTCTCTCGTACAAACTGCTGGACTCGACTCAGACTACGTGCAGTTACGGCTTCTGGTGGGACAGCGAGACAAAACGCGGCAGCTCCTTACGGAGCCCCTGGATGCAGCTCCTGGAAACCGAGCGTGCGAGGGAAGCAGCTTTGAAATGGCTACTTACACAGCCAAAACACGCGGCGCAGGAGCCCCGCGGAGCAGCGCAGACCGCGCTCTGCAGCCGGGGCAGGGCGAGAGCTCCGCGGGCCGCGGCTCCGAGCGCGACCCCGGCGCGGAGCGGCCCCTAAGCGCGGCCTCGCCCCGGGCGCTGCCCTCGCCCCGCTCCCCCCGCGCGGTGCCCACCGCCCACCTGGCGCGGGGCTCCCCCCCGGCCTTTCCTCACCGCTCCGCGCCGGCGTCCCGTCCGGCCGCCCCGCGACGAGGCGCTCTCGGGGGCGAGAGGGCTGAGAGCCGCGCGGCCTCCGGCGCATGGGAGGCGGCGCGCCCTGGGCCGGGAATGCCGGAGCCCCGCCGGACCCGAGCAGGTTCCCGGCGGCTGCGGGGCTCAGGCTCAGCCTCTCCGCGCTCCCCTCGCTCCCGCTCCCGCCCGCGCACGGGGCTGCGCGCGCCCGCTGCTGCCACCTGCCGGACCGATCCCGGCCGGGGCCGATCCCTCCCCTCCTTGCCCCGGGCGGGCCGGCGCTCCAGCGGGGATGTCCAGCGGGGCACGTCCAGCGGGAATGTCCAGCCGGAAAGCCGACGAGGCGGAGGCGCGGGGGCTCCGCACCTTCTAGCGGCGCCGGTGCGCGGACGTGCGGGGGAAAAGGCGGCGTATGGCCGGGGCTGCCCCGCGGATCCCCCCGCTGGCGCGGAGCGCAGGTGCCCATCCGTGTCCATCCTCGCTCGCGTCCATCCCCCTCGTGTCCATCCCCACCCGTGTCCATCCCCCGCGGTGTGGCGCTCACGGAGGCCGTCGGTTCCCCGGGACTGCCCGCACACCCACGACGCCTCCGCGGGAGCGGGGCATGTGCCGCCGCCGCGGCCGCACGGGGAATGCGGGACGTTGTTCTCCGTCACTTTTCAGTTCCTCCAGCCCTTCGCTGTTTGAGACGAGGGCACTAACACACCTCACGCTGCTGGCTTCTGATGCTATACGAAAACACGGGAGACAACAGTGACCTCCCGTCATCGTCCTACTCACTGGCTGGATGAAAGACTTGCTGCTTCCACCAAAGACTGACAACTTGTTTCTGACAAGGTACTTAAAAGTTGGAGTCGTGAAACCCATCCAGTAACAACGATACACTGGCACTGTGCAAAGCAAGCAAGTATGAGGAGGATCTTTTCTTGATAAGTTTTGAGTTGGCGTCTGAGAAAAAAACTACATTTGTGTCTCCTGTTCCTGCTTTATATTAAGTGTACTGGACGTAAGATCCCTAAGGGCATTTTTATTGAACAGAGCAATAAAGTGTCCAGCATGAGCTCTAAACCGTAGATAGTCACTGGCAACGGTTCATTGCAACATTTAGTTTTATGCTTTAAAAACCCCACAAAACTATTATTATTCGTGTGCTGGAGCTGGCCCAACCAGGTGAACATATTTGCTTTAAAGCACACCAAAACAGGTTGTTTTTTTCTTAGCAACATTTTGGGCTCGATTACACTTGAACCCAGCCGAAACAGTAAAAGATGATGTGTTGACTGTGCTATTCAATGAACCAAAAAACTTCTCCATTCCCAAATTCGAGTATAGAACAGACTCTAAGCAAAAGATCTACTGGAGAAAAGTTACTTATCCCTTTGTTCTGCAGGCAATTAATTGCCACAGCACAGTGCTTCCAAACAGTTTCAGACACCTTGTAGGCACCATGGCAGATCTTGGTTGCAAAAGAACAGCTGTATACAGCTGTATGTTGAAAATTTCTCACATGCAAAGAAAAGCTGCATTATAACACTAACAGCAGGGTAGCTCTCAGTCTCTAAGACTCTCCTCAGTCTCCAGGAGACTGAGGTCTCACTTATAGGAAGAAAATGGGTTTGAAAACCACAGATTTAATCTAGAAGGAATTGTGCCAATCCCTCCTGAGTTATGAGGTGGTTTGGTACCAGGTAAACCTTCAGAAGCCAGACTGAAGACTGTCTGCCAGTGGTAGACAATCTCTCAGGAAGCAAATGCTGAGCTCCTCTGACCATGATCTAATGAAGTACATAAATAAGTAACTAATTGCTAAGCCAGGTAGCATGTGAGTAAGACTAGCTCTGGCAGGTTACAGTATTTTAGTTCTAATCTCTACTGCAGAGTACATGTTCTACTTCATCTACTCTGCCAATTACTTGCCTACTGTTTCCTTCGGGGAGAGACACAATTGCAGCCAGATGGACTAGAGACAAGAGTTCCTTTTCAAGAGCAAAGACTTCAGTACTAAGGTATTACTTAATTACACCTTATCTGTGCATCAGAGCAGCTGACACTCAATTCGTTCTGAACAACTGCAAAGCTAGGAGTGTCCTCATTGTACTGCAGTGTTATACGAGGCCTTTCGTGGTCTCACATGAGAAATGTGGCTGCTTGAGAGAAAAAACACAATATATTCAGGCTACTGGCAGCTTATTTTCTAAGAGATGGACATGAAGGGAATGCAAAATGGCATAATTCTTTTAAATAGGTAGCAAAACGTAAATGCTTCAAAGAAAATAACATTCACCAGGAGATTAAATGTGATTGCAGTAACTCACAAAGGAAGTTTAAAGTTTTAATTTGCTAGCAGAAGATGCCATCGAAAATAATGCATTTGAGGGAGATATCAACTTGCCGAGCAAAAACAGGAATCACAGAGTAATAGAACCATTTAGGCTGGCAAATACCTCTAAGATCATTGAATCCAGCTGTAAACACAGCATTGCCACGCCCACCACTGAACCCTGCATCAAAGTGCCACATCTTCATGTAACCACACGAATTGACCTACACCATCATTTGTTCAGCACATGATGATCCAGCCACATCTTGCCTCCTCGAGGCAAGGCAGGGATAGTGTAGAGGCCCAGAGAAGCTGATTTTAGCCATGGGGTGGGTTATGGTGGTGCCCACAGACAGCCACCAGCACCACACAGCCAGCAAGTTGCAAAGATTCTGGTTTGAAATGTAAGAGGTATTGGGGTATTTTTACTTCCAAAGCTGAAAGACTTTCTTGCCTGTGAGCCAGTTCTTTGGCCAGCTGCCTTAGTGAAAGAGGAGGAATCTACTTCAGCTGGTTTCATTAAAATTCTTTGGGTTACAGCAGCTTGGGAACAAGACATTAGTGCTACTTCAAAAAATCAGCATAAAATGATAAGACTGGCAAACATGAAAGGATAGAACAGGGGACTGCCCTGCAGCACTGAACTGCTGCTCAGTAGTCACAAAGAATCACCTCACACTAACAGTGGGAATGAAAGTGTGTGAAAATCCCCATTGGGATAAGGAAAGAGAGAATCTGAGAAAGTAGATTAGATTGTGGTAGAGTAGGAAGCTAGAGTTTCCCTCCCTTGAATTGTTTCAGCCACTTATTATTTGTTTCAATACTTCTCTGTGAGCCACTAATTGTCGCAGTGGGATCTTTCTGCTTCATTTCCCTCTCTTTGTGAGAGCAGGCGTCAACACTGCAAAGAGTTAGAAATCTGCAGCCTGGTATACAGAAGACAATGTCCGATTTGCAACATGGCCAGCACAGGTCAGTGGCATGGTTAAGCCTTGGAAAATGCCTTTTATACAAGCATTAGATTTCAAGATCGTGAGGGGGAAAACCCCCACTGTTGCAGAACCCAAAAACAAACAGAAAAAAAAACCAAAAACAAATAAAATGGAGACAATGAGTTAGCTCGCTGGCCTGGAAGAAAGACAGGGTAGTTGTACAAGTTTTCTCTTCACCCCTTGATCTGTTACTCTTTAAGCAGGAGCACTTAGTAGAAAGAGTACATGACACACAAGGGAAAGAATAGTAGCTAGCTCAGTTGCAGCTTACTATCCCAAACAGCAGCAGTGATTTGTAGTTCACACTCAGAAACTGTGTTCAGAAAGCATCCATTGTATGTCTCCACCTAGGCCTTTCCCCAGTGCTAGACCAATCCCTTCTGTCACATCCTTGCCTGAGAACAGCAAAGATGCATAAAAGATGGGAATTTTTTTTTATTAATATGCCATATTACAGGAATGGGAGAACATGCCTGTTTTTCACTTATTGTACTTTGCATGCAAGGGCACGTTCCAGGAATGGCACATTTCCCTGGGACCTGCAGCCACTCTGGTCTGTGGTACCACTGCCTCACTTTTAAGGAAAACACAACAGCATAGCAGGGCAGGTTGGCTCTCTAGCCAAAGAAAAGAAGGACTTCCCCCTTCCTCCTCCATACCAAATATTTCTCCTTGGTCACAACAGAGGACTCTTCCATGTCCCAAGTAAGCATCAGCCAGGTCATGTACAACTACATAGATCACATCTCTTGCTCTTACTACTGTGCTGCAGGTAAAGACTTCAGTCGTTTCCTTTATGTGGACATACTCATTACTTTTTTCTGCCAGCTCTTGTTAATCACCATCTTTAGTCATTTAGAGCTAATATTACAAAGTTTATGTCAAATAACCTGTCTACACATGTTTTCTGCTCAAGCCCTCCTTTTAAAACATGTTCACAGCAGAAAATATGAGTGAAAGACAAGCAGAAGATTTAGGTGAAGGAAAAATATGCATTTAGGAAAACATGAGAGTCATTCAACTGAGTGACCTTTTTAGCTTGTGTTTCTTATCTTTTCTATCTAATAGCAAGATTGAAGACCTACAGCACACAAACCATGTGCTGTTTTACATTTATTTTCCTTTGTTGTTTCTCAGCTGTATAATTTAAACCTTTCTCTTACTAGATCTGTAACTACAACACTATCTAATATTTACAAATGGAGAGTGACTTGGCACAGTCTTGGGTGCAGTCTGTCTGCCATCAGAGAGGCATTCTTCAAATGGACCTGCCCACTGCAAGAGCTGGGAGATCTGAACTGTTTGTTTAAAACTCAATGTCCTCCAAAAATAGCCATGCACAGCTGTAGGTCTATTGAAAATTGTTAAACAACTTGAGATCTAGACCAAAACATTGGTTAAAAACCCTTCAGTGACCAACTAGATATTCCGTGATAAGTGGGAGCAAAGGGTGCCCAAGCTGTTGAGAAAAAAGCAGCCAGGCAGCGAGGCACTGTGGTAGGCAGCAAGACTAAATAAATGCTAATAAATAAGACTAATAAATGCTTAATACTTCCATGGAAAAGGGGTAAGAACTCAACTCTTGGACCTTAGAAATAATCATAGCCTTCAGCATCTTTCACAGGATGGAAACTGCAGATGCCTAGGCACCAACAAGCTTTGCCTAAGACATCTTTAGTTCCTCTGGATGCAAAGGGACAATTACAAAGGCCTATGATTAAGACTCAAAATATCTTGTATTCCAGCTGAAAAGCACCCATGAGGCAAACGAGGGGATATGCTGAACAGAAGAGTAGTTATAAACACCCAAGTGCCTCAAGATGCTCCTACATCAGGGATTTATTGATGGGAAAGCATAAGTAGCAGTCCCTGCAGTGCAAACATGTAGTGCTGCTTGAGACAACAGGCAGATGTGGCCAGAAGCTTCCAGTAAGAAGCTCTACAGCCAAGACAACCCCCTCCATCAAGCAGCACAAAGAAGGTGAGGGGAGAACCCACACACTGGTCCTCCTTGCTCTGCACCTCGTCCCTTGTCACAAATCTGTGCTTTTCATCCTTTTTGAAAGAGCTCCCTTTTTTAGCTGGAGCTCTACAACTGAGCCTTCTAAGCACTGTGAGAGCAACAGGGTGACACAGAGGAAATTGTTTCTGAGCATGAGCTTTGACCCTTCTGGGCAGGGAATATGAGCCATATGGTCTGGACAAGCCCAGGCACATGAGCTGCCTTTGTGAAGTTATTTGCTGATTCAGAGGTGTGAAACTCTAAAAAACACTGTGGAAGCAATGGCACTGCTTGTGGTACTGAAACAGCATGGATTCCTCCTGGGCTGTTACGACTTCATAAATATTGACTTTGGATAAATCTTCTGACAAAATTCTGGTTGCTTTTGTATTTTTTTCCTTTTTCCTCCCAAGTGGGTTCCCAGAGCTAATTTGCTTAAGGCAACATACATGACACAAGAATAAGCCCTATGAATAGTGATGCAATTGCTTGGTCATGAAATGAAAAAAATCTGGATTTTGATTGATAGTTGGAGTTCATGCTGTTTGTTTGATTTACTCTGGATTCTTTGTCACCTCAGTGCTATTCCTGCCAACACATGTCAGAACACTACTGATTATGGACTGAAATACTGTTTCAAAGTGGGTTTTTTTAATTTTAGACTTATCAGTTTTCCTTCCTCCCCTTCCCCCTATAGAAGCAATGCAGAATTAACCACAATTTTTTTCCTACAAGAGATCTTCTCGGCTATACTAGCCACATGCTAGGCCTCATTCTTTTCTCATCTGCAGCAGTATGAAAATTAAAACAACATAATTTAGTTCAGTTAAATGATTCCAATGTAGTACATTAGAATTAGATCTAATATTCTTTAGAAAAGTCTTATTTTTTACTCTGTGACATAATCGTAATTGCTTTAGTGCATTTTTATACTCATTGTCAGTCACCACTGCCACCACGAACACCAGCACACATTTCTCCCAATGTAATGCACAGAAAAGCCCTTATCCAGCACAAAAGTGTCAGGATATTACAGTGAAGTACATGGAGGAACTGATGGTTTCCCTGCTTTGGAGGGAAAATCAGACATTTCTTCCCCTAGAAAAGCACTTCAGTGTTAAAGATTCTTATGTGTTTTCCTGAATCAGGCCCAAATTTCTATTTTTTTATTCTCAACAGAACAGGGTGAAAGAAGAACCAAGGAAATAATGGGGGCAAACTATAACTACATCTGAAAAGACAGGAGATTAAATATGATCTAAGGCACATAACTCTGCACTTCCTTGCAATGGCAAAGGGATCTTGGTAGATTCCAGCAATATTTCCAGGAATGCAAGAGTCAAGTATTAATATTTAATTTTTACTTATTATTTTTTCCTCTGCTCTTCATATGCACTCCTGCCCCTGTATCATACACACAGAGACTGAACTCCCAGGTCTAGCTTGGAGTAGAGGCTGTTTTCAGACAGCTTTTCTCTTTAATATTACTCATTTTCCTGATTTACTGATTGTTGGCTGAACTTAAAATTATCTGAAAACCACTGCTACGGAGAAAAACTTTACTATCTATACTCAAGCACTCACTGAATGTCCAACCTGAAGCACAACATCCACCGATCCAGTCACTGTGCTATGGCTCTGATCAGACACTAAAATCTCAGTCACTGGCAGGAACACTCCTATCAGTTTCTTGTCATGCTGTCTTCTGGCAGCTGGATGCTAAATAGTTTAACATTTGTATCAGCAACTCAATCAGGATATTAATTTGAAGCAGAAGAGAGTTGTTTACCAAACGAAATAAAAGGCTTGTGGATGATAATACTGAGCTATGGGGCTTGCCTCCCCATACAGGAGACATGCCTAGATGCTTTTCCCCTGATTCATGAAAACAGTTGGATCACAAGCAACCTGCATGCTGATCTGCAAGCAAATCTCATGTCAAAACATTGGTCTCTCCTCAAAACATTTCCAATACATGAGGAACAGCATGAAAGAAAACACTCTGATGGCCCCCTGAACGTTATTACATCTGCATCATCTTTTACTCTCACTGGAGGCTGTGAGCCCTTATACAGTAAAGATTTCCATTCTACTCTGAGAAGAATAAAAGTTCAGTTGAACACTGTGTATGGACCGAATTATTAGGTTATTAAAGAGAGAAGAAGACAGGACAGTGGAAAATGGATGTGTGCTCAATTTCCCTTTTGGAAAAGAAGGTTCTTTTAGGATGAGGCATGTGCTCACAGCACCAGGGAGGGTATGTATGAGTTAGCCTTTCATAGAAATGGTCATGGCCAAGACTACCAGCTGCTTTCTAACACACTTTCTACACCATGAAAAGCCATCTTTACAGCCAAATCCCTATGAGCATAATGTGAACAAGATTTTACCCTGTCTTCTGTAGAAATAGGGAGCCATTCTGGGGCAAGAAACCAAGACATGTTCCATATAATTCACAAACAACAATTCCCTCATCTAATAAGCCCACCCTAGGGTTTATTCTTGAAAAGTTTGCCAGCAGAGTAACTAGAACAGGTCCTAACAGACATGAACATATTTTCTATGCAAGAGATTCAGACCATAAATTCAGCAATATATATCCTAGCAACGATAGGATGCACAATTTCTAACTGCCTAATAATCAACAGTTTCATTGGGTCTGATTAACAAGAGCCAAACACTTGCTGTACAAAATACATTTATTTCAGTTTGGGCTCTTACAAAGCACTAAGCTGTAATGAATTGTTAAAATTCTGCCCTTTTTTTTCCTCTTTATTTATCCCTACATATAGCTATAAAATGGATTGTAAGTATAGTCTTCTTTCTGCCTTCCTCCAAACACCAGGCACAAGTAACAGATAATTCACAGCACTCAGCATTGTTGAGCTCAAAAAAACATCTCAGCCTTGCTGTCTTTCTCTCTTCTCTCCTCCAGCTGTGCAGAGCCACCTATCCCCAGCTTGTTCCCTGACCAGGCATAGCTCAAGGATGAGCTGTCAGCATAAAGCCTGGCCCAAGCAGACCTGGATTCCCCACAGCCAAGGGCTGAGCCCTGATGATAATCCCTTCCAACAAGCACTTGTGCAGCAGCTCATGAGCTGCCTGCTCTCTGCCTGCCCTCTGCACTAACACACACAACCCAACCTCTCAAAAAAGCTGCTGATAAAACTTGAATCAAATTTCATCTATTTTCTACAGTGAAATAAAGGGAAACACAAAGTGGGTGGAGAGGATAGGGAAGATATTCTATTTTATTTAGAAACTAAGATGAGAACATTTAGTAAACAAGCCTTCATATATTGCCTTTCTTTGTGCATAATGTAAACAGAGCTCAGTTCGCTTCAAGCAGATGGTCTACAGACTCCAAGCACTTGAAACAAGAGACAAGCACAGTCAAGGAGAAATGGATGAGGAGGACCAGGGTTCTTGGAACATCCCAGTCTAGATACACTCTTAGGGCCATTATTCACTGCATTCTGCAGAGCAGGACACCCAAACTCTGCTTCATTGATCTACCATCTCAAAAACCTGATCTACACAATACCAACATCTGTCCAGCAGGACAATTAGACATGTAAGTGTATTGTGTGTAGGTATGTATGCACACACAGAGCCTCAGATTAGACAGTTTATCGCATTCTGTAAAGATCTAAATGAAAGGACTATCATGGAAGGAATTTTTCTCATGTTAGAAAAGCTACTTAGAGATGTTTAGAGAGCGAGTACAATACTCCTCCCTATCTAAGTATCTCTAATTCCCAAATTCTTTGAAACAGGCATTGCTAATTTTTTTTTCATGAAAAATATTCCCTTATGTCTTTCAGCTGCACAGAGAAGAGAAGAAAAGAAGTTCACATATAGCTTTGAACAGATGTGTTTACAGGCACAAAAGATGAAAAACATAACCTTACAGCTATGCAGCAATTTTTCTTATTTGTAGTGTTTCTGGATATTCACTTTACAATTCCTGTAGTTTATTGCAGTGCTGTGGGGTTAATTTAAATCCTTCTACAAAATCAGATAAGCAAGAGGAATGGGGGAGGGAAAGTGTGCATTTTATGTACTGTCTATTCATCTCGATGAAGCCTGCCCCATGTGCACAATCAAACATCTGTGGAAAGCCTGCACTTCAACTAGAGCAATCACTCCTTGCATTCCTGTTTTAGTAGCTGGTTCTTTCGTATTTTGTGTATATGTGTGGATGCATAGACACATATGTGGCTGCAGCACACTGTTCATATATAAAAGAAAAAAATAAGACAATTTGTATGACATTTTATTACAGTAGGAGCCAAAAAAATCTTCAGGCCTTAAACTGTAAACAGGTAATGTTTTTGAAACCTCTACTTTGAAATTTTACATGAATTAAGGAGTAGCCTCTGCAAGTCATATGGAACAGTCATATATTGATGTGATATCAATCAATACAATCAAATAAATCAATCTAGATTATATTTACCCTTTACATATGTATGGATCTTTCAATATATGAGATTACTATATATCAATTCAATCAATTAAAATTAAATCAATGAAGAAACACCATGTGGATTTCAGGCAGCTGGGCCAGACCCTTATACTGCAGGCATAAAACAGCTTATGTTCAACTCTTAAGGAATCATTTTATACAGAAAGATAGGCTCATGATTGCTTAAGAGCTCAGGGCTCTGAAGAGCACAGTTTGTTTCCTAGTCCTGGTATCTCTGCCTGTCATAAAGTCATTCCTTTCAGTAACTAAATGTTGCTCCTTCCAGTGGAATCTGGCTTTTTACTCTTCTCAGGTAAGCTCTAAATGAAACTTCTTTAGTCACACCAACAGCCTTGCCTTTGGACTTTGAGAGCTCTGAGATAACTGAGTGTTTATGCCAAAGCCCCCACTGAGTTAAGAGAATCATACCAATGGACAAGGAACATCTACTTCTGCTTGAGAAAGAAGAATCTGCCCACTTCTCCATGAATCTTTAAGAGACTGAGGCAAAGAGCCTCAGTCAGAATTCTGGCTGTTCTGGTCTCATTTGTAAAATCTGAGCTGAATCCGTGGGTGGCAAGAGTTCCACATCTGCATCCATTGCACATCTCTGTGCTGTGGTAAACACAGAATAGAGTAAAACATCTTCACTGACACAGTGTCAGTGGCACATCAGCTGTGCAGTTGAAAAGGCAAGCAGTGTGTGAAAGAACAGAAAAAAATATGGTCACATAGAAGTAGCTCTTTGTATAAGAGGTTTTTTGACACTTCTCCCTGAAGTCAAAATAGATTTTTCATGTCATGCAGATTTTGAAGATTACTTTTGATGAATCATTCTGTGATAAGATGCTGCAAATCCCTTGATCCAGTAGGACACTACCATGTTCTAAAATGAGACAGCAACAAGTAAGAGAATCTGCCTCTGCTAACAATCTCTGTTTCTACAAAATAACAGTTCTCCAGTCTAGCATCTCAGATAACACACAGAATTTCTGGTGCTTCCATAACTACCAGGCAGGTTAAAGCAAAACAGACCTTTTTATGGGCTATTAAAATTGTTACAGGTCACTTGGTTATTCCATTCTGTATTATTATGTAATTTACTTCCAGTATTTCTTTAGCAACTACAGGATCTTTTGCGGCATTTTGCAGCTCAGAGCCAGAGACAACTGAACCAACTCCTTAAATGCCATCCTGCACACTGAAGCACCTATACATCCTGCCTACCTTATACCACGCTTGCTCATGATTTAAAAATCACTATAGTTCCACTTATTTTTCTTCAATGGCCTTCCTCTTGAAAGCTTAGCTTTTTCTATTTAAATTAGGTATGTGATTTCAACTTTGAGAAAGCTAGAGAGAAACCTCCACCTTTCTATATGTTGCACATATTCTGTCTGCACAGTGAGTCAGAGTTTAAGCACGGCTTGTCAACACAAGTACCTCGAGCCAAAGCATAACCTCTACTTTAAGGTGTGGACTAGATGAAAGGAGTAGAAAAAGCATCACAATGTCCAGAAATCTGTCAGAGGTTGAGATAGATCTTAAATCTTAACTAGCACTGTGCTGTGCACAGCTGAGGTTTCTGACACATCCACAGAGATGCTCTGCAGAAGTAACTCTGAGTCAACTGCAATGGTTGTTTTCCTACCTGCACAAACTCACAGTTCCCCGCCATGTGCAATGAGGAATAGCAAGCTGTTCAGCCAGGACATTGGGTTTTAGATGAGACAGTCCTCTGCATACTTGGAGATCTAGAGAATTTCCTGACAGATTATGAAATAATTAGTTGGCCAGAGATCCAGTCCTGGGCTCATTCAGTAGGAAGGCAAATTTTATTCCCTCACAATCTCTGACTGGAGCTGGATAGAAAAGCTGGGGGGGGGGGGTTGAGCCCTAGGGGAAGGTTGATAATCTTGAGATGATGGGTTTTCCAAAGAAGCTAAAGTTAGAGTAAAAATTATGTTTCCTGTTTGTTATTTTTTCTATACTTCTCTGTTTTTATCACTTTTGTCCTACAATTTCCTTTAGAAAGAAAGGAATTGGGATGAAAAGAGATTGGGGAATGAAGAGAGAAAAATGATCTACCCTCATGAGTTTTCATGTATCAAATAAAACCTGTTTCTTAATAGGAGATTATTAAGAAACTGTGTAAGTGCAAAAGCAGCCTAAGATGACACAAATGTAACCCATGAGAGTGTCAAGATTCAAACTGTAAAGTACATTCCATCAGAGTAATGAAATGCAAATAATTACAGAGGTTTTGAGATTACAAGATTATTGTTAATACAAGGTAAAACCAAGCTCTAAAAGAGCTTCTTCAGCAGCAGGCAGAAGAGAACATATTACAAATTTTTGATAACCCAAAAAATAATGAGGTTTTTTGAACTTTGCTGACACCAGATGGAGGAAAAAGAGAAAGAAAAAAACAAACCCAAAAAACCTAAATACATGATCTAGAAACAATTCTCCTTTATAGTGACAGTAGACTGAAACAGAAAATATTATAGTATCAGAAGGGATTAGAACTTCAAGCAATGAAAAAGCAATGGAAGTACGACATTACAGAATTTTTAAAAAATCTTGAAACAAAAGAATTAAACAGAATTTGTGACAAAATTGTTTTTAAAATACTGGGGGGGGTTGTGGGTTTTATGTTTGTTTTTTTTGTTTGTTTGGTGTTTCTTCTTTCCAGGGAGGGAACACTTCAGTGGTAACTTGTGAAAAAGAAGTGGGAAATAAAAAGCATTCTCACACTTCTCTTCCTGACGGGATCCCAAAGCCAGGAAAAACAGCCCTTATTCTGATGGGGAAGATAGGACTGAAAGAGACAGGAGATGAGGAGAGAAGGAAAAGGTCTTCCCTAGATTAAATAACATGGAAAACATTCATCTATTCCCTTTTAAAACATAGAAGGCTTCAAATGTGCCCATTCTATTACAGACATTCACACCTACCTGCACCACTTGGTTTGGCTGTGGCATAAAGCAGCGTGTCCTGGGAAAGCAGAGCACTTCCAAAGGCCAGCTGGAACACAAGGTGAGTCGCTGCCCAGATATGGATTGCTGATAACCACACACTGAGAGAGAGAGAAGCCAGAGCACTGAGAAGCAGATGAGGACTGCAGTCCCTCAGGTGCTGAAGGATGAGCTAAACACTAAGTCAATCAAAAGTAAGTGAAAGTAAGTAAAAGAAATCTGTATCACCTTCCTCCCTACTGCATTTCCCAAGGCCAGATTTTCATCCAAGGCCTAATGCTGTCTAGAAAGCTTCTGCCAGCTCAGCCTGAAACACCACCACCCTGCTTGAAATAGAAGGACAAAAATAAAGGGCCCTAGTTGTTGAGAGGTTTCCAGGGTGCCAACATCAAGTGCAACTCATCGTTAGGCAGTTCCCATTACCTGCACCTATGCTGCTTTATCCTTTTTAACCATCTACGCTCTCACAGGGGCAAATGCTCAATGAAAAATACATAGACACATACATTCATGTACACACACAGACAGAGTCTCTTCCTAATCTTGCTGTTCCTGCAACCCTGGTATTTTCAGAAAAAGGAGCCTAGACATATTTTAATCACAAGAAAAGCTGATTAGATAAATCTGGCCTGATTTGTTGTTTGTATGATAAATTGCTGCAACTGTTGCACCTACTGTGGCCCAGTGCCAGTGCTGGCCCACAGGGCGGGTGTGAGGATCAGTTCTGGCTCAGTCGGACTCCCTCCTCAGCATTTGCTCCAGCAGTCATTCCTTTACACTCCCTGTTCTTCCACAACTGTGGGTACTCATGTCACAGGACCATAAACACCTACCCTCTCGAGGTTCCAATTTTTGTTCTTTTACAGTGCTGATGTTGGTTTTTTGTTCTGTTTTCAAACAGAAACTCTCTGCTGTTGTGAGTACATACATTTCAGCAGGTTTGTTTCCAACTCCCACACATTGGTTTGATGCCAGTGCATTGCTTTACCAGGCAACAACGTGCTTATTCACCCCTAAGGAAGGGTCACAGAAACGTTCAGCAATCAAGGGGGAAATAGCATCACTTATCCCTCATCACAACTGCCAGGCCACAGGAGATGTGGAGCTTCTTGTCAAGTCACACCATTCTAATAAGGCTTTCAAAAACAAACCTCTGCTCAGCACTGGCCAAGTACCCATCTTATCCATTTTTCCTGTACTCTGACTTATTATCGAAGTTATGATGTGTGAAGATAAAGCTGATCAAAAATAGTATGGACTTTATGTTCAAGCCAGAAGTTATTTCTCAAGCTCTGCAGTACAAAAATAATCCTAAATATCAGTTGAAGATTATTATATAATAAACTACACTCTGCAACACGACTTGAAAAATTTCATATCTATTTTGCAGTATCTGTGAAGAACAACACATTATAGAAGCTTAAGTTATCAAGTCATCCCCTCAGCACCATTGCAAATTGTGCAGCATTATGCCCCACTCAGACACATAATAAAAGTCACTGATATAAACCAGTGATGGAGGTAGGTCATTTCTCTGCCCACTCGAATTGTTCCTATACTATATACTGGAATTCCATTTTAGTTTTTAAGTCTACAGGAGAAATAGTTTAATTTTCCCTGAAAAGCTACCCTGCATTTTAAGCCGACTAACTTTTCCTTGTTTTCAACAGATACTAAATTCACATCCAAATTATCCTCCTTCCTGGAATTGGTCTAGATGTCATTAATCTAAGGAGAGAATTTTGTCACAGCTGGAGTTAGTAAGCATCAGCTATGGACAGCAAAAAGAAGTAATTCCCAAAAGCTTATGTGCAGACATTCTGGCACCCAAACACAGACTAAACTATTTCTATACCGTCCTTGCAATCTCCCTGTATTTCTTATATTTTATCAAAATAGCTATAATTTTCCTAATCTCTTGACATGTAGAACTACTCATCTCTCTAACATCTTCATTTGTGTCTATGTTATTAAGTTGCCCAGTAATTCTCCTTCAAAGAATAACCAAACCCACAGAGGCTATGAATCCTGTAACCCCAGAATCACAGAAAATGCTTGTGCCAGGGATTCCAGGGACTTCCCTTCTGTCCCACAGCAGGGTCAGAGCTACCTGGCAGCTGCCTGTTAGAACTGTTTTTAAAAGCCCAAGTGATAGAAATTTTACAATCTTCCAAAGAAATAGTACATTATCACTAACTAAGCATTAACCAAAACTAAACAGAATTTATCTTATTGTAATTCAAGTCTTTTATATCTTTTCCTACCAAAACCTGAAAACCATTAACCTTTCTACTTTGCAGTAGTTTTCTAGATATTAAGGAGGGACATTTTTTTCTTTCAGTCAGAGAGTTTAGCTTTTTGAGAGAGCACTGTCACTACTGGAAGATGAAAGAAACATATTTAGACCTTCTGGGAGCTCCAAACTACTGGTTTATTTCCAAGCATATTCGACACAGCTGCTTCTACACCAAGTTCTGTGTAGTGACCAAGTACAAATGACGTAACTGACCCTGACCACGCCAGAATTTCAACTGTGACTCACTGGCCCTTTTCCTTCTCTGCAACTTAGAAATTAATAACTTGTAGTTGTTCTTACTTTGGATTGCTTGTGTACTGGTCCTTTGGCACAAGTCAGAAAAGCATATTGTATGATGACACCATAGGCTCTCTGAGGAGCAGCTGGAACATCTACAAGCTGAAACTATGTCTTCTTTCATTTAACTCCTATCCTTTTACATTCTGGCCAATAGGAGTGGAATAGAGAAATCATGGACATCAGAGAACTTTGTGCTGGCCATCAGAGCACAAAAAACGAGTATCTGAGGAGAGCATAAGTACATCATTGTATCTGCACACCTTGCAATTGAAATTTCATTGACATGACTGAATCCCTCTAATTTTCCTATGATATATGACACACGTCATTCCAAGAATGTTAATGATGTCAAGCCCTTCAAGAACCCAACAACAAAGAATTGCTATCCTGGATGTTTTTAATTCAACCACCACATGACAGCTTTCTGACGATAAAACACTCTCACTGTAGCTGTGACTATGTACAGCAATCAGGGAGAAAAACTGTTCTCAAACTCTGTCCAGCATTGAAAGAAGCCAAAGTCAGAGATCATATTGTGTAAGACTCAAAAAAACTTCATTGGCTTCCATTTCACTCTAAGAATAAGCATGTATTGTTCTCACAGAATCCTTGCAAGAATCAAAAAGCAATTGCATCTTGATAAACTGCAACAAAACACCCACAATTTTCAGTAAAGATAGCACCACTGAATCAAATTAGGGACAGTTTCTCAACTGCAGAGCGAGGTTGCCATCCTTATTTATAATCTTCAAAAAAATGAGTGCCTATAACTTCCTGCTCTAATATACTGTGAAGCTTTAGTCTGTGAATAAGAAGAGTCACCTGGGGTTTGAAAGAATAATTGCTTTGTGGAGTTTAAAGGAATACTGTTTAAAGGAAGATACCTGCTTTTTAAAGACAAACATTTTGATATTAAGGTCTTTCAGTAAACACATGCTTGATATGCGCACTAAATTCAGGGAAGTTTGACTAGGAGTTAAGATTTGTCTACAACACTGATAGAAATACCATTGCCATGCACTTCGATGGGATTTTGAAACATAAGAACTGTTATTGTAAACAAAGCTATTAGTCCAGTCAGATCTGCTATTGTTTCTCCTCCCACTGTGACTAATGATACTTTGGAGAAAAGCACAAGAATTCAGCAGTTCTTTTGGCCTCACTGGCATCTGATGGTGACAAGTTTCATTGTTCATTGCTTTACTGTTCACGCACAAGAAAGAAACAAAAAAGCCACTGTAAAGACAGTGCTTTCCAACCTGTTTGAATGTTCCTTCCCATGTGTTACAGAAAAGGTGAAAAGAAACACAGGTGGGCTGCTTCAGAGCACACACCAGTACAAACACACATCAGGCCTTCTCTCTTCTCTTCAACAGTCCCAGTCCTACTTCCCCCTCACTTCCTAGGGCTTGAAGTACGGGAGGTACAGCCACAGCACACTTCATTCTTAAAACATTATAAGCTCAGTGTTGCTTTCTGTCCCTTTCTTTAATCATCTACACAAGCTTGTCTACTTCTCTGACTGCTGCTTCATATTGAGCAGATAATTTCACTGAGTTGTTTTTTACTGAGTCAGTGGCATTTCATCTTTTTCCTGAGCTGTGCAGCAAATTCACATGTGATTGGCTATTCCATCCATTGCATGCTACTGAGCATTTGACAATTGTTCCATCTATTATCATGTTACCTGAGCCTGTGACTTTGCTTTGTGCATCCAAGTCTTTTGCAGTTTTGTCTTGTGCTGTGCATCTCACAGTGTTTTGAGATTCCTATGCCAGCCCTCTGCCATCAGTTTCTTCAAAATGTCAAGTTCACAACACACAACAGTCATCAACACTAATCCTGAGACGGTCCTATAAACACCAGTTATTCAATTCACTGCCACCATCCTGTACCCTACCGGACCTTCACTGCGTCTCTCACACCATGCAGCATTTATGTAACACATAAATGTGTTAAGGTTTGCATTCAAATTGTCAAAAAGTATCACCCTTCTTGACAATTTGACAATTCAACTTGACCATTTAACAGCTTAGAAAAGTACAGTTAGTGATCTTTTATTCACAGAGCTTCTTCAGAATGTGTAATGGTGTCTGCAGACTTCCAGAAAGCTGCCATGAGGGCAATCGCTCCCTCCTGGCAGCTGCTTCCTTGCTTTGCTGTTAAGCAACTGGACTCTGCATCAACAGTTCTCCTGCTTTACTCCCACAACTTCAGATGATTTTCTTTTCTTTATCCTTGTTTACATTAGAGAAATTACTTATTGCTGGTTTGGATGGATGCAATCTAAGTGCAGAATGTGCCAGATTAATGCCAGCTCCCAAAATGGTTCTGAACACTTTGTCCTTGTATATGCTGGCAGCAAACCCACGTTCATCTGTGATTCTGCTGCAATACTGCTGACATTTAATATCAGCAAGACATAATTTTCCTAGTATAAACATGTATTTTTTTCTTGCCAGATATTAAACTTGTGTCATTCATAATACTAGGCAAAGCCACTTTGCCACAGAACCCATGGGATAAACTTCAACTCAAACTCATTTTGTCTCTCATTGTTTAAAGGCTTGAAAAGAAGTCAATGAAATAGAAGGCCAGATTTCTCAATGGTCTAAATCTGTGCTTTTCTGTTGATGGTGCCAAGAAGGCCCATACACAAACATGGAGCACATTTAAAATTCACATTTCTCCTTTTCTTTTATTAATGTAATATGCTAAAATAAATAAATATGTAAATATCTAAAATGTTTATCTTCTTTCAATGAAGTATCATCACATCCGTGGGAATTGCACCAGCAGTGCCAAATATTGGTATCTCTGTGAAAGATCACCAAGTATAAATCTACTTGAGAAACAGCCTGCTTTGATAAGGATGAACATTTGGTAATTATTAACAGAAGTGGCAAGAACACTGTAAAGAGTAGAGAGTGGGTTAAGAAGCCAAAATACTTGTCTGTCCTCCCACCTTGGCGTTGTAATTACTGTGTGATCTTAAACAAGATATTCAAGTACTTAAGAGTAATTCACCAATTTTGAAACTTTGAAAGTCTCAGTACTGTGAAATTTCAGGTGTGGAACAACTGGCATTGTAGGAGAAAGGAGCACAGCTGATACTGTCTCACAGTCAAGTCACAAATACGTCATTAATACAACTTCTGGAATGCCTCCTACCAATACCTCCAATACTCAAGAATGTTGGTATGTTCACACAGTTTAGTCCTGACTTACAGTCTCCACATGTTCACTTCACTTCACAGTTATTCCTTTACAACCTCCAGAAGACTATCAAGAGTATTACGGATATTTAAAGAACAAATTCCACCATTATGTATGACTGGATTAGGCTCTTAATCTCTAGAATACTTGAAAGAAAAAAATTCTTTACCTTCCTGTGTATCACTTTTGAGGAATGCCAGACAGAATTAAATAACTCTTTTTGTCTCTCTCCTTTTCTTCTCTAATGTTTGTCCGATTTGATCTTGTCTAGAGCAACAAGGAGTAGTTCCAAAGGACTCTTGTTGTTATGACCAAGTGTCACCATGCTTGAGAAAAACCATAGAAACCAATTAAACAGTGCTAAGAAAATGCTCTGCAAATCTTTATTAGCTACCTGAACTATTGCTTAGCTCTGAGAAGAACAATGTATTCTTAAAAAAAAGAAAAAATGCCACTACAATTTTAATTACCTGTTAATCTCCCATATAATTTACTTTCCATTTCCTTCATTCTTACCAAGATCAGTGCTCTGAGTCATATTTCACCCACAACCCAAGCATTTGGAGTATGCAAACCCTTCCAAGGGAGAGTTCCAAAAGTTCTCTGATGTTTTGGTCCTACGTGCTGTGGTCATGGGCTGCCTTTAGCCCTGCTCCCTGTGCTCTTGGACAGCTTCCTCCTGAACAGAATGAAGGTTTTCAGGGAACCTGCCATTGCCCAGGCAGCAGTTTGTGAAATCACACAGACGTGCCTGATCTTGGACAAAACGTTCCAAGTGTAACAAAAAAAAAGCTATTATCTAGAATGCTTTTTACTCAGTTTCTTACTCCCCCCACCCTGTAAAATATGTCAAGTTTTATAAGATAGAACTTATGGAAAGACATGGAAAAGACATTACTATTACAGTATTAAACACAGCAGTGTCTGTGCACATGTATTTATGCCTTTAAAGAGAAAAGCTAAAATACTTCAAGAGTCAAGGGGAAAACATTTCTAACTTAGAATCAATCAAATTCTATTACTTACAAAATTCCTTTACAGGCCACTTTTCTTCTTTCACATCTTTTCTTCCTTTTTCATTAATTAAAAAAAAATCAATCCTAAAAAACCCACAAAGAAACCAATCAAACACAACACTCAACCACAAAAACCCAAAGAACTTTCTGAAAGGTTTCTGAGGCACAAAGGCAGCAAAGAGAACACACTTTTTCTCCAAATCCTGCAACACAAGAGGAAGTGAATCTTTGTAAGGGACAGAAATCATATAAGCAATTTTTGAAAGGGGAGGAATAATCAAATAATTTTTTTTATCTAGTATAAATAATATATAATGAATTTAATTTCATGTAAGGGGAAAAATTGCAACAGAGTGTACATGAAACTTTCTAATGCAGAGGAAAAAAAAACTAACAGAAGAGATTTGTTTTAAAATATGTTGAACTGACCTCAGAATTTCAAATTCAAGACTGGCCTTGCATTTTTTTTTTTTTAAAGAACAGAATCAACAGGAAAGAACCCTTCCAATGTAGAAAAACTGCATACTGGAATAAATGAACAATTTTAAATGAACAATATTACTAGTGAGTCATCTAGTGAGTCATTAACTTAATTAAGTTAAAGAATCAACTGCAGCACGGGACCCAAACAAGGTGAAGTGGATGTGATTTTTTCCCTTATGAAGAAGTTTGTTTTCTCCTTCTTCACCTTTCACATCCACAGACTGGGATATGTAGGTAGTCCTGTTTGATCAGCTTAAAACCAGAGTTTATTAAAGCAAAAAGGATTGAATGTGTTAGGTACTAGGGTGAAAAAAACCAAGCCAACCAACCAGTCCAGCATTCAGCACTCCAGGAAGAAGTGTCTCGTTTCAGACTTGGAAGTGTTTTAATGCTTTCCTGTTTAATCACAGTGAGAGTAGGAATGTGGATGAAGGGTGATGGGTTTTCTACCTTCAGGAAGCACCTCAGAGATGCTAAAAATCTAAAATCCCTGCTCTTTGGTTCCTATTCTGGCCAAGTTTGATGTTGGAACTCTCCATAACATCAACAACTAGAAGTAATTCCCAAATGGCATCAGCTGGAGCCATCAAAATTACATGCCTCCCCCCACATGAAGAAGCTCTGCTCCCTTTAGTATTTTCATTCTTTTTAAGGAATTAAACACTTAATGTACATAATTATTTAGTCTTAGTTCAGATACTTAGTAGAGGTATCTAAAGGCAGTAGTTCACACCTCCCACTACTGTTACAAGCTCTGTGCAAACTTCTGTCTGCATCACCTACATCTAACTTCACATATTTGAGGTTTTCTTTGATTCTAAAACAGCTAAGGCCTAACTTTCTTTAAAGAAAGTATATCAAAGCTGAGACTGAGGGGAACATCATGGAACCCTCAAAGATTTATTTATGTGGAAACCTCTTGGCCCTTTTCAATTCCAGATATAGCTCAAGCAAATGAGACACAGACAGAAAGGAGCTCTCTGCTCTCTGTCTATGCTTGAATTCTTCTGAAAGCAAGACATATTTTTAGCACTTGCACCTCCACTAATAATAAAAGCAGAGCACTAGCAGTGTTGTATTTTTATCACAAGGCATCCAAAAAGGCCTGGATGTTGCTGCAGAGTCAGCCAAATTTCAGCAATGCAAAAAACAGCTGCATTCTCCAGCCATACAGTTGTAAGGACAAGGTTTTGTAGCATTAAAACCAGTTGCAATGTGCTTTAAGGAACTGCATGTAATCCTAATCCCATTCCCTATTGCGTACAGGTACACTAGAAGAACAAAGATTAATATTGCTACATGTTGGTCTTTGATTTTAATTGCAGCTCCAGAAAAGAAGAGCTCAAACAGAGCTCAATGCCAATGAAGTGGCACTTAAATACATATGTAGTCTAGGAAACTTCTAAAAATCTTGAGACAAAACTCATTGCAAGGACAGCCCCACACTTTGGGATGAAAATATATCTCTCTTAACAGCATGGTTAAACAAGACTGAATATTTTTGTCTCTGTATCAACACTGTTGGCCAGACCACTCTGAAATACGAGTAGATGTTGATGGGAATATAAAGAAATCAATCAAAAGTAAAATTTTAAAAAAAAGAGACCAGAAAAATGTATGAACCTGTTTGATCTATAGCCTAAAGCTCAAGTCCTGCCAGAGAAAATACCTCTTTTTTTTTTTTTTTCAGCGTTTGGGAGAGGCATAATGGAATAACAGCAACATTTTCTGTAAAGTAAACGGTCTATTTAAGAAACATTTTAGGCCAGTTTGAAGGTTCTTTGCATGTTTGCCTCTGATTTTCCAAGCCACCACAACATTCAGGAGTCTTTGCAGAGCAGAGGCCTTTAATCCACACAGGTCAGCAACTCTGCAATCTCAGTGAATCTTGGAATAATTGACCATCCTCTTAAGTCCTATGCATGAGGAAGACACGGAGCACTGGACTGCTGGCAGATTAAGAAATGATCTCCCAGACAACACTGAAAGATAAGTGATCCTATTCTGCCCTTAGACACAAATATAAACCAGCTCAAACCAGAAACTTCTTCCCACCAAAGGGTAATAGGTGTCTGGGCTGGACCCTTCCCTGCTACATACCTGGAAAGGGAACAGTATAGCAAATTTACACGTGCCTAACACTTGCAGACAAACATTTTCAGCTCACATTTAAGGAGCACCAAAAAAGGTGTCTGTTGCCAGCCAGCTGCTGCCACCCACCACTTCTCATCCACTTGCACTGCTTTGCAAATTAGGACTGGGGTTTTTTTATCCTAGTTGCCATCTTTGATCCCTGTAGAAGAGATCTGCCAACTTTTCAGCAAAGACTGCAGAGGGGAACAAGCTGCTGTCCCAACAGAACAATTAATTTAGCTTGAATTTCTCTTACCTGCTCTAATATAGAACAGAACTACGAAAATTCTTTTCAAGAAATGTATTAAGCTTTTGATAACAGTGAGCAAGTAACAGCTCCCTGCAGAAAACACAAAGATGATGCGTGCCACAGACTTGCATCAAAGTTTGCAGCTCCTGGCTTTCACAAGGTGCAATGCTGCCTGGGAATGTCTCTGGTGGAGTGCCAGGAAAGAGACATCACGCAGCAAGGATTATCAACACTGCTTGTAAAGCATCTGCCCTTTCTAAACTGAGATAGGTACTCACATGATACAGCTTTGTTATTTTATAAAGTGATCACCAGGCGTTCCTCAGGTAAATAAAGTAGCAGCAAATATTCAAAAGTGATGTAAATCCCTGACCTGACACAGGCCAGAGGCATCCTGTTTTAACACAGCCTGCAGAAAGCTGCCTTCTGGAATGAGCTGGGAGAGCAACCAAAGAGAACAGTTAAAGAATGTTATGAGAAAAAGACAAATGCTCACTGAGGTTGAGGTGCACATATTTCTCACTCAAAATTACTGAGACCTGCCAAAATCTACAGGCTTGAAATCAACGTTGCAATCCTGGCTCCCAGCTCCCTTTTCCCTGTGTCTACCTCTGTACTTCAGCCCTTATAGTCCTGCAGGCCTTCCTCTACTGCACAGCACTCTGCACTAGAGCCAGCTGGTTTGCCAATTCCCCATGTTGTAGGAGGAGCCCTTCAAAAAGCATCTTCTCCAATTTCAGATTTCAATTATAGTCCCTATCTCATAACCCACTCTCCTCCAACTCTTGCCACCATCCACTCTTTCTCTCCTTCTCAATAGTCTCAGAGAGGTAAAAATAGAAAGAACAAAATTAGAAATTTTGAGCTAATTTGCTCCTTATCTCCATTCCAGCCACAAAAATAACCAGTTTCTTCACCTCTGTATGATAAGAAGTGAGCCTAAACTTCTAGATGCAGCTGCAAGAATCCTTTCCAAGCTCCTCCTAGGAAAGGAGTGATATAATTTCCTACCAACACAGGCAATTACTTCTCAGATTTGAAAGTAGATGCAAATTTTCCAAGAATCTCAGTAACATTAAAAAAAATAAAGAACAGACCCCTTTATTGGCCCCTAGTAAACAAGCTGCATGTAACTACTTGTTTCAGTGTACAAGTAATTGTTCTTCATTTCCAGGAGATCACCCTGGAGTCGGCCCTAGCCAAAATCCTGAGCCCAGCATCACAGTTCCTGCCAAGAATATATTGTAGCTTCAAGCTCTAATTCTCTTTGATGTGAAGACTGATGTCATCACACAGTGTTAAAAGAAGGGAAGTCAAACAGCATCTGACATCATACCACTTTAGTCCAGAATTAGAACAAGATAAACACACTCACCAACTTAATCTCTAGAACATTCTGTAAAACTTTATGAAAAAATAAAAAAAAATAAACTTTATGAGCATGTTGTGAAACTGTCTTTTGAATAGTTAAGGAAATAAGCCTTTGAAAGCTTTGTCTAAAATAGAAGAAAAAATTTAAGCCAAAATTTTGAAATAATTTTTATTTAAGCTGCTAAAGAAAGTTTCCAAGAACCTACTTAAAGTTTTACAAGATTTTCAGCTGTATTGTAAGTTGCCATTAAAAAAAATAAAATACCACAAGCACAATCTGGCAATCATGTTCTAGATTTCCAAATGCTTCATACTAGGAATCACTGAATTGACAGCATTCCAAAACAAATGTGTATGAAAGAATCAAGGGTAAAAGATGCCTTTTAATCAACAAATATTTCAAAGAGTTGTTAAATGTTTGGCACATAAGCTCACACAAAAATACCTACTTACAGTGCATGTTATTTATCACAAACTCCACACATGCTAGAGGTGTAATGAGCAACAAAACCACCAACAATAAAAAAACCCAGTGGCATGATTTCTCATGTAAGGCAAACTAGTTTAAGAAATAAAATTAAAAAAAGCCAGGCAGTACCTGACCTAAGTCGAGGTGCTGGTTAATGAAGTCTGTGTTAGTGGTGGACAAATTATTGATACTCTCACTTGCTGCTTCAATTGAAATGAGAGCAATAAAAAATTCTTTTAAAAGAGCCAGGAAAAAAAAAATCTCACTGAATCCAGCATTTCATGTGCTAGAACCATATTGCTCCACACTGACAGGTGCCTATAGCCTTCACACTTCCTCTCAGCCTCTCCATGTAACACAGTGATGCACTTTTAGCTTTACACCAATAATTAATGCTCATTAAGCAACATCCCCTCTGTAGCTGTTCCTCCCTGCAGAGGTGGGGAAAAGGAAAAAGTTCTCTGTGCCTCTCTCCTGTGGACCAAGCACTGAAGCCACAGGCAATGCTGATGGTATTTCCCTTAAATAAAAACAGAATACACTGCAGCTTGAAAACAAAGGTGGGGAAAGTGAAGGGGAGGGGGAATTTAGAAGGATTTGGCTTCCCACAACAGTTCTCACACCTCTAAAAATACACAAGACTGCCTCATTCTGTAGCTGCCCCACACTTAATATACAGAACAGATGAGATAAACAGCACCTGGCTGCCTTAACACCTTTGGCAGCTCATAACCAGATAAGTAATGCAACTAAGTGTTTTTCTTTCACTTTTGCTGCTGTTAAAATGTAGGCCATGAGGGGATGATCCTATTCAAGGCACAGCTTTTTATCCTATGGCCTCCTCTGAATACCATTTGGAGGAGGCTGACAAGTGTATTTCGTAAGATGTCTCTGGGATAAGAACTGAGAGCCAGTCAGGTATCTTTCACTGAATATTCTAATATGAGAATTTTTACCACTGACACTCATCTCTTACACTGCAACACCTCCAACACATTCATAGGTCACCGGTTGAGATTCACATTATCAAACTGGTAGTTTGTCCCTGCAATGTGACAAAGCTTGTTGAGTGAGGTGTTGATGGAAAGTGTGAAAATAAATGACTAACCTCAGATGGCAACATATGTTGATCAAATTTGGAAACTGCCCTGAGCACACCTAGTTCTATCAAAATAGTTTCCTGACACACTCCAGTTAATCCCTGAGAGCAAGTGAGCTACAGCTACTTGCATCATTGGGCAAGGGCAAAAGTTCAGTACCAACAAAGAAGAAAGAGCAATAATACAACTTCCTCAAACCACCTGTGGTTCCTATTTGGTTTCTTCTACAAGCAGCAGTGAGACACAGATTTGTGCAATTTAAAAAAAAAAATCTTAACAGCACAGCTAAAGGGACCTTCACATCTCTGAAGCAATTTTTCCTTTAAATAAATCTGAAAATACTGAGAATGATACTCTGCAGAACATATGGAGAATCTGTCCAACAACTTGAAGCCCCAGACTATCTGCAAATGACCTACTTTCTTTGCATTTGTCCGGCACAACAACCACTGTACAAGACAGAGCAGCTGCCCTGCAACCAGTCAGCTCACCACCACAGTAATGGCTCTGTGTGACAACTGAGATAGACTGGTTATTTCGACATGTCTAACACATGCATTTCTGGCTTGTCACCAAGCACATTTAACATATTTTGCAACACTCTGTACTACTCACAGGCAAATGCTATTGCAACGACCTGAGTTAAAAAGCAGTTATCTACTGTCTAACAATGTCTCCTCCAATTCAGCCTCTCACCCTTTCCATGTCACCATGTCACTCTCCACCTTTGGCAATATATACATTCAGAACAGCAAAGTAGAGAGCCTGTGTTCTGAGAACCTTCAGGTGTGTGTGCCAGACCTCAAGGCCTTTTCCAAGGTGACAAAAGGACCTACTGATCTAGACCTCACTGAAGTCTAGCATGACCTGGGGTATGCAGCTCTCATTTTGCAAGTCTAGGACGCTCCAATTTTACCCCAAAGCCAAGCAGGACTATTTCTGTGGGCTCTGACTGGCATGGAAAACATTGGTTTTAATCACATGAGAGAGAAGCAGACAAGTGGGAAGGATGGAACTTGTCTGTACAAATCCAACATCTGGATGACTGCCTAGACTATCTTGACAGGGGAAGAGAAAAACTAAAGAAAAAATGACTCCACTTCATTGAAGAGATGGACATCTAAAACAAATCAGATGTTTCATGCTGTAGAAGTGCCTCTTTTTCTCTATCCAGTTCAGAACCTGGATGACAGACACAGATGTCTTCAGACTAAAGAAAAATGTCACTCAAATCACTGGGAATCTTGCAACAACTTCAACAGCATCAAGGTTTTAGAACACATAGGTTACCTAGTTTAGATCTTCCTGTTTTGATTGCACATGCTAATAAAGAGCACAAATCAATGCAAATACCTTTCAGAATCCTCAGCAACATGTTGACTGGCATTTAAATCTTGGATCAGTATATCTGCAGAGACTTACACAGCAGCTTCACAGTCAAAAGACTCTTGAGAGCTGAAAGATGTGTGCTTTACCCAGAATACAACAGTTGCACGATGCTTAATAGACTCTATTGTCAGCTCCAAGTTGGAAACTGAAAAAAGCTGTGCTCTGTGCTTCATTCATCATCCTTCAGAAGTATTTCTTTACTTTATTAGAAAGCATAGATCATTGATGCCTAATGCAAACAGGCAGCAAATGTGCTACATATCCATACAGAACACAAACCACAGCACAGACTGTGTCACAAGATAATTTCCAAGTGTAACATAATAGCTAATCAATGAACTCAGCGTTTTTTATCTCTGTAAAGTCGCAGCTTCTCTACATATCACTGTGATTTCCTTCACTGAGTGTGAATTACATGAATGCCACTATCATCTGCATGACCAACTAAGATGTTTAGACTATGTGAGCATGTAGGACAAACATCACGTTCACAGGCACAATTTCTTCATCACTATAATCTGAATTAATTTTACAATCTCTTGTCTAGTGATATATTATAAATATGGAAAACATTATCATTCCAGACTATCTTCTCCTGTGCCAAAATGCTCAATACTACATAGAGAAAGGCTTTTCATTACCTTTACTCTTGAAGTATACCATTCTCACTGTTTTAAAAGGTTAGTTCTGTTTATGTTATCTATGTCTACTATTCCATAAAGAATGAACATGTTTATGTCCTGCTCAGTGTTCATAAAAACTTCCAGTTTTGTTAGGTGTAAAACACAGTACTGCTAATTGCAGCATTTCAAAACCTCTGGAGTACCCATATCAGTCAAACTGAAGTGAGAGGAATAGTCTGTCTGACACAGGAAAGTGTTCCAGTTATGGATGTAGGAATAAACCAGATGCTATCCACTATATAAGAATAACAGTTGCACACAAGATTTTCCTTAACATGCAAGTAGCTACCTAATTGGGAAGACTGCAACAAATGGTGGGATCAAGCACTGTCATCCTGTTAACCAACAGAACATATCACCAAGAAATCTGATCCTGATGCCGTCATTACATTATTTTACACTGCACCAATCAACCCAAATCCACAGCAATCAGGAAGTCATCAGTCTATTTTCAAAAAATCAGTTCCATATTTTCTATAAAACAATTACCCATGAGAACCTCCTGAAGTCAATGTATCAACATCATTAGTAATGACTACAGGGTTGTTTTGTATCAACATGTTTCTTGGGGATGCTGGATACTTCTAATGCTAGATTTGGTATAAATATTCTAACCTGCAGTTTTCTATCTTTTTTATACCCCTACTGTACTTTCATAACTCAAGTATATTTCTGCTTGCAATACATGTATCTATAACTGGGAAAAAAAACAAAAACCAAAACCATACAATTAGAATTTGAGAAGAGTCACTTTTTCCCCCATTAAGACTTCATTCTTCACCAGGATTTCCTGGCATTTGATGCCATAAGCAGAAGCATCTGTCCATTCCGTCTGCACACAAGTATGGCATACAAGGCCCAATACACAGCTTGTAAAGAAATGCTGTTTCCACCACAGCAGAGACAAGAGTTCCTCCAGATGAGCTTTTCCTTCTTCCCCCGAGAGCAGAAGCCTAGCAAAGCTAGCCAACAAAATTAGTACTTGGGTTGTATAAACACTCTTAGATTCAATTTCTTTTAGCTCTTGCTCAAGAAAATCCAGCTCTGAGGTGATGTGTGTAAGCAGATACCTATCAGCTTTTTCTAAGATTGTCTGATGTCTGTGTAGCCTGCACTGTCTAAATTTTCTTATGGATAAAAGCCCACACAGTTTATGTTCACATTTGAGTGAAAGCCACCTTATCAGACAATAGAGCAAGATCAGTCTCCTCTTTCCTGCTCCTTGCTCTGCACACGTGTAACAAAACACCAAGTTTTACAAATACTCAAAAATCTGATGCCTCCAACTTAAAAAAAATTAATTACACTGAAACTGGGCTTTAAGAGGTAACAGAGTTTGTGTGATGTGGAAACAAACACATCCAAGAGTCTGTTTTCCCAGTCAAAACAAATAGCTGCTACTGTGATTTTGAATATGCACATGGATCTCCCACTCTAAATCACATTTTTATGGTCATTGCCTAATACATGAAACAGCAAGTATTTTCCTCAGCTTCTTTAAATAAACCAGGAAACAAAAAGCAGTTCATCCTGATGTGTCACTATGGTAAGAAGTAGCAACTGAAGTACAATTGTTTGTCACTTTTACAGCCTATAGCTCTGATAAAAAAAAAAGTAGCCACTTGCCCTGAATTTATGGAATGTATATAGACTGTGGACTCACTACTGTTTCCACAATAGCCTAACTTGATCTGCAGATGGCCAGTTTTATAATAGGTTAACCTTTTTATTAAGTAGTTTACATGATAAAAATAAGACCTTTGTAGCAGTGGAATAAGATAATTCCCTTTTATACCACAGATAATAGTCTTCAGCTATATTCAGATCTATCTCTTGGTCTCAGGTAATGTGGCAGTTTTACTTACTTCTATGCTCAGTTAAAACCCCTTCCCAGTACATTTTGTTCCTCAGAACTGACAGCAGCAGCTTTTGGGTTGCATCAAGTGAATCTGTTCTCCCTTTAGTCCTCTGTGGCAGCATATTTGTAGCTCTATTCCTTTTTCAGATCCAAAAGGAGTGTATGAAATACGGCTCTTCATCAGTCTCCTTACTGAAGGTCAAATTTCAGTTACATAAGAAACAGTGACTCTGCATCACATAATGGGGCCTTCTTTTGACACAGCTAAACTGAAAAATAACATACATCATTATCTGCCTTTGTCTGGACATAGAAGAAATTTGCCCCAGGAGATAAGGAAAATATTGTAAATAATTCAAAAATCAATGAAGAAAAAATGTTCTTAAAAGACTTGGAAATCAAAACAGTATCTTTTTAACCCTTAACATGATTTCTAGTGAACATACAAATATTTCATAACAGTAGCTCCTGTTTTGTGCAGTAAGCTAGGCTATATGAAGGGATCACAACAGTCTGTTTTGGATGGGATATCAATGAAATATTAACACAACAGAACTCATCAAAATTTGTTTTTATAGAACATTTAAAGGCTTTTGAAAAAGGAAACAAAAAATATCCGCTTTCAGTCTGGAATATTTTATTAAAAGGTCCCCAGCTTCAATATCAAGGGCTATTTTAACTCCTCAAGTTATACCAATAACCATAGAAAGTTCATATGTAGCACTTAAGTTTCAGAATATCTAAGAATTTGCTTCTCATATAACCTTCAAATTTTTAGGTACTTGGGAACTCCTCAATAAGTAGCTACAGGAATATATTCCATGAGTCTGTATGAATTTACAAATAAATTGGGTAAACACATTAACAACAACATATATTGTACAAACAATTTTAAGTTCCCCTGGCTGCTGAAAATTCTATGTACTCTTAGGTCTAACATCACTTTAATCCTTCACTTGTTTCCTAAAAAGAACTAATAACAACTTTCCTACTGGCTTCATGTGAAAAGAACATAAGCAGCCCAACATTAATCTTTCCTTCATTTATAATAGCTGCCTAGCTACCCTCACTTCAGCCACTTAGCAATCCCGTTGGGAAACAGCTGCTCTTAGTGAAAAAAGTCCAAACTGGCAGCATTCAGAGACCACTGGGAATACAGAGCATTTTAAGGAGATGTTTCTACAACTCATCATTGATACCCTCTGCTTCATTTCTCTTAGATTTTTCTAGGCCCTACCTTAAAGCCTCCAATCAAGATTATGCTTCTAAAGCCTCAATAACAGAAAGTCTGGCTTTTGTCTTGATTTTCCCAAGGAGAATGTCCTGTTCCTCTAGACCAATACACCCTTCTTAAAACACTTTTTTCCACTCTTTTATTACTGCTGAATCTGATTCAAAAGAGGCCCATCTGCTCCAACTACATCATCAGGAGAGTTCTGCACTTTCACACA
The DNA here is from genome assembly GCA_013399895.1 of Serilophus lunatus. Lineage (NCBI taxonomy): Eukaryota > Metazoa > Chordata > Aves > Passeriformes > Eurylaimidae > Serilophus > Serilophus lunatus. The sequence goes on from VXBA01000138.1 coordinate 1,392,321, forward strand.
GCTGCTGAGGCTCCTGTCCCTGTGCAGAAGCTGGAATTGCTCCACCCACCCCCTTGGCACAGAAATGGTATAAAATAACCAATGGATCTAAAAAACTTTTGCATTATCATTTCTATACTGGCTATTTCTCTAAGTAAACTCTCCTTTTCTCACATTTGGTAGGGCCTTAATTTGTTCCCTTAGTAAAACACACTATAAAAATTGAAAATGTAATTTTTCTAATGGAAAGGAAAAAAATCCCATCAAATGCATTAATCTTACTATAAATGCCATGAAGCAGTTCAAAAAGCCTGGATGGGTGATTGTTTCTATTAAATTCTATCAACTGCTGGAGCAATTTTTTGAGGAATTTTAGCGTTTCCTTAGAATTTAAGTGACTTAAACTCCACTACATTTTATTAAGACTGAAAAGCACCAACCTGCAGGTACGGTCTAGAACATCACATATAACAAACCCAATGGAAAATTGCACTAACAGTATGGATGCCACTGTTAAAGCTGTGACATGCTCCAATTAGAGATTCTGACAACTTAGATGCACCAGCCTGACCTGAATGCAAGCAGACTGTTTACTCCAAAATACCTACAACCACCTGACTCCTGCTACTCATTTAAGGCTGAGAGAGTTTGGCCTGATCAGCCGGGAGAAGAATCCAAGGAAACCTCAGAACTCCTTCCAGTACCTAAAGGGACTCAAAAGAGCTGGAGGGGAACTTAGGACAAGTGTGAATGGCTTCAAACTGAACAAGGGAAGATTTGGATTAGATATAACGGAGTTCTTCCCTGCGAGGGTGGTGAGGCCTTGGCACAGATTGCCCAGAGAAGCTGTGGCTGACCCATCCCTGGAGGTGTTCCAGGATAAGTTGCAACCTGGTCTGGTGGAAGGTGTCCCTGCCCATGGTAGGGGGGTTGGAACTAAATAATCTTTAAGGTTTCTTCCATCCCAAACCATTCTATGATTACATGATTTTCAGGGCGTAAAAACGTACTAAATTGTATCTGCATCTCTGCTTTGCCAGAGTCTTTTCCAGACAAATTTTAAAAATAAATTTAGTATTGAGCCATAAAAACCCTTGCAGGAAGTTTTCTTTGGTTTCTTTTTAATAAATGAGCTTAAGTAAAAAAAGATTGCAGAAAGATTCTTGGCTGCTTCACTTAAAACATAATGGAACTAAAAACTTAAGTTTCAGTGGTACCACTTTCTACCTGTACATGAATGCCAGCCATGGGAGTCAGTTCCTAAATTCAGTTTCTGGACAGAAGCTGGCACGGTGTTTACAGTGGCAGTTACTGTACTATGCAATGTGGGTTTTTCTACCCATTCACAGTTGATTTTAGGGGCAAGCTGTGTCTCATCTCTTCATGCAGTATTAAGGAGAAGTCTTTTCTTTGCACACAGTACTTCTTTACAGTATCTGTGAAGGGTAAAAGTGAAGAATTTATTTTTATTGATAATACGAAGTTTTCACATAGTCACAGAAATGAATTACAAGTGAGTAGCAGTCATCAGTCTCCTTACCAAATGTAATGCATGCATTTTAGTTCATTGGATCTTGGCAAACCTCAGAATAATAATAATAATAATAATAATAATAATAATAATAATAATAATAATAATAATAATAATAATAATAATAATAATTTAATAATCATGAAACAAAATAAATTATATAAACATATTTTAACAGAACAAAAATAAAGCTTAAATCAGTATACCTTGAATTCATATTTTACCTATAATAATTTACACAAACTAATAAAAACCAAATTAATGAAAAAACATTTTAAATAAAGTTTGGGCCACATTTGAAACCAACTTTGTTCACTTGAGAATTAGGCTCATTAAATGTCGATATGCTGAGCATTCTCATGACATTGATGTGAAAATAGAGCTATAATCTCATAAATTAAGCAATAACAAGTCTTCATCAAGTTCAGGGTGTAAAAATAATTTATTAGCTTTTGATCATAAAAAAACAGCTACTATTCCTGATTTCTTTTTTAAACAGCAGCAGTCAAAAAGGTGACAATTGAAAACTGTTCAATAAAAAATAAGGCAAGCACTGTAAACTTGTTCTTCAAAACTCAATGCTGTAGCACTAGAGAATCAAGGGTAGCAGAAAAAAATAAATAAGAACTTAGTAAAACATGACAATCACCAAGTTATTTCTATGCTACCTCATCACTTTAGTTAGCCAAGGAAGCATTGTTAAAGCAGTATGAAAGTAAACTTGCATTTCAAAACTATTTAAGAGTTAATTAAGATTTAAAGGCATCCCTGTGGGGGGGAGGTGAAGTATGCCATAGTGATGGTTATTTGATATTCTATTGGATTAAGTTTGGAAAACATCATGGAATACTGAACCCAAAGCTTGGAAGACAACACGCCTTGGCCCTACTGCTTTTGCTCAGTGATCCTCTGTAAGCAGAGCTTCATGTAGGAATTTTTATTGCGTATTTCTATCACTGCATCCCTAACAAGCTCAATGAACATCTGAGGCCAGAGCTTCTGCAAAGACTCATTCTTCAAATTGATGTCAGCTGCTTCTTTCACCAAGTTCTCCACGTATGTCTGGCAAAATGTTTTTCTTTCCTTGATTTCCTGCGTGAGAGAACCATTACATATTGTACAAGGAAAAGTTAAAAAAGGTTAGACAAGAGCAAATAAAACGCAAATGCAAAAATTAAATGAATTAAAGAACATAACAATTAGCAGGCAAAGAGTGTACTTTCTCCTCTTGTTTTTAAGTCTCATGGCTCAGGGTCTATATTGAGCTTTTTTGAGTGTGGCCACAGAATTTCAGTGCATTCCTAATATTCAAATTATATGAATTAATTAATTTATCTGAAATCAACTTTTAAGTGGCCATATAAATATCTTTCAACAGCATTACTATTTCTGTTACCTTCTGGCATAGCAGTGAAAATTTACAGAAACTATTAGGCACTAAACTACTTTTCCTTCTCTCCCTTCCCAGCATTTCATCATCATAGGACAACAGCTGGCAAATATATGTTTAGCTGCCTGCCCTTACAAGCATATTGCCATAGAAATACATGCCAGTACACCTCCTTTTCCATAGGCACTCTGGCAAGTGCACAGTTCCTAAGGAACATTACATTAGATACTGAAGTTTTTATTAAAAACTAATAAAAAGATATTGTTCTTTGTGTGACTCACAACTCTGCATTTCAGTAACGTAAACTAAATTAGTCCCTGTTTCTGCAAAGTTTCTATAAAATTCCATAATAAGCTTTGAACAATAAGTCATATTGGTGCTAAATATCTAACTAGTTTGATTTATGGCATTGTTTAAAATGTTAGATCATGCTTCAGGCCACCAAAACAGAAGTTTTCTTTAACAAGTGGTAAAGCCGAGAAAATACTTTCCAACGGCTTCAGCTAAAACCTCAAATTATTAAACATTGACTCAAGACTGTCATGTTTAGCAATGCACTTATTCAGTCACATTTATCATGTTAGTTTACTGTTAATGGGGAACTGGAAGCAGCTGTTTTTTCCTGTCTTACTCTTGTGACATCCTGCAATATCTGCTGCTGCACACATAATGCTATATAGCCAAGGACAAGGTGGGAATTGCTGCACTGGGAAGAGAAAACAATGTATATATTTAATGGACTGCATAAACAGCAAGCTTATTTTATTTTATTATAGTGCTTGTTCCATGGTAAAGGACAAGAGAAATACCTCACTCTTTTAAGAGCTACTATCACAGCTTTTGAACTAAAGTGTTTTCTTAATTTAATCCCTCCACACATGCAGTCACTGTCTCTGTTTTATGCTGTGGATCTGAGATAACAAAACCACAATGCAATTACCAAATTCAGTGATTACTGGACTTGATTTCATTTCTTGCACTAGAGAACTTATCTATCTCCACAGAGTAAAAAAGCAAATAATGGGACAAACGTGGGAAGCAGGGTGCATGCAGGCAGAACTCATGATGATTGCTCAGAAAGGAGACTGTGGCTGAAAGAATCATGTTCCCCCTGGGAACAATTTCCCTCTGCCCAACCAAAAGAGTGAGCAGATCAGAAACACAGACTAAAACAAGCGTGACTGATGCACTTGTCTGAAACAAGCCAGCTTGCAATTTTATTAATAATTAAACCTAATTCGTTTCATAGATATCTATTTTCCTGTAGCTCATTTTAAAAGCTAGGAAACAGCTCCTTATTACTACAGCCTGCACTACCTCAAGTGTTAGATGAAGGTGTTTCTTTACCAATTCATTTTGGGAAAATCTAACATGTGCAATATACCTTTCTCTTTGTAAATAAACAGTGCCCACTTCTTATCTTTTAATAATTCAGGTACATGTTGTCATGAACGTAAGACTTATAAGGGAGAACGTATTTCTGGGACTTTGGCACTGCTCAGGACTAAAGACAGACTCACTAAAGACAGACCCTCAGCATTTTCCAGCATTCTGGCAAAGACCAGTTAGATGAAAGGTTTGATCAGAGATGTAAATAGGTTAACCACTGATATTTTAAACCCACCACTCTGAATAGCACAACTGAAACTTGATATATGGACAGATTCCATGGGTAGTAGCCTAAGGTTACCTAATAGAAAATGAAAGTATTTTGTAATGATATACTTACCTCAAGCTTTTCCATATGCAAGTCCTTTGTCATGTAATTCAGCACTGCTCGAGTTGTGCTTTCCCCTCCATTTCTTCTGTTATCACTACTTTCCTCACTCCCAACCCCAGATTTCTTTCCCTTTCCCTCCAAAAGATAATGGAATTGCTTCCTCCTGTGAAAAGACAAGAGAATTACAGTCCAAATCACTGGATTTTTTTTTTAGGTGCAGATGTTTCTAGTGACTGTGAGAGGGTTTTTTCTCCTTTTGAACACATAATTTTGAGCATTTGAGTGAATTGCATCCTCGAGTTATTCAAAACATATATGACTCTAGATACTCCTTCATTAATTTGCCTCTATACAATTGACTTTGAGATGTGTCACGTAGCATCTCCTAAATGGGAAGCCTTGCACCTTAAACTTTTACGAAGTACTCATGTACACAAGACTAAAAATAACTTGCTTAAAGCATTTTTAACAGTGTAACTCTTAAATCTGTTAGCTGTTACAGTCACCTAATATAAAATATCCACCAAAAATAGTTTTCATTGTGAAAGTCCACAAGTCTTCACCAACACCAGCACAAAAGCAGTACATTTATGTGCATGTGCCTTTTCATCTTAGCAGACTTCATCTAAATTCTGGGAAAACCTCTGGCTACATGGACCAGGGGATGGCAACATCCATGCAATATGCAGAGGATCTATCTTCTGTAAGGTGGTGTTTGTGAAACCTTTATCTCTTTACCTAAAAAGAATTTATCAGGACAGTGTGCAAAAGAATTAAACAACACTTTCTGGCCAAATTCCAGTTGTGTTCATTGTATTTTACCTCGATTCTCCAAATAATGAAAACATGCGATAATGTGGCAGCTCGGAAGACGCCACATATGCCAGAATGCCAAAGAGCCTTTCTGCCTTCACTATATCATTTTCTGTAACCTGTGAGAGAGCAGGAAGGCAAGGAAAAGGAAAAAAGTCACATTTCAAAATGAGCACATTCATATTTCATTACACATGGACATTGAGAATTAACCAAAATTTGTTACACAGGACACTGCATACAGACATGTTCCAGGCACATCTTCCAAATGTAAGATTTGCTTTTACTGGCACTTCAAATATGCTTTAGAAGAAACCAAATGAGAAAATGGTGCTTGTTTTATTTTCTGTAATTCTGGAAATGTTAATGTGCTGCCCTGTGCTTCATGACAGTTTTTGTGAAATGAGCAATTTTATAATGGTTTCTTACACTGATTTTCTGAAAGCCAAACATATTGATTCTGTTCCATACTCCATGCACTTACAGAAGGTCTACTGGAAAATTTCTGATTAAGTTATGCTAGAGAAACAGAAGGATTCTGGGCATGCACATGTGAAAAGATAAGTTATAGACTCTCCTATTTTGGCATCATCATGGAGAAGGCTTTATAGAAAGAGAGGCTTTAGAGGGGGGGGAAAAAGTATTTTCTCTGCATTTTTCAACTCCTGAAAATAAATGTTGCTGCATTTTATTTCTCTAAATATCAACCATACTGTTGTGTCAACTTAAAGTTACAGATATCTCTTTAATCTAATTTTCAATGGTTGAAAAGTTTTCAGGATTCATTTTATACAAAATTGAAAAGTTTCAAGAAAGTGGAAGGGTGGTTTTATTAGTGGTGGTTGTTATTTGTTTTTTGTTTGTCTTGGCTCTGGAGACCACGGCCTGTGCTTCTCCTGCCCTGATGGCCAGACTGTGAACTGACTTCAACTGCCAAAAGTTTGCTGGCACAGTTTCTGGACTCCTGGCTTTCCACTGAGTGCAGAAACAATCTTTATGATCATCTAAATCTGACCTGGTAACACTGGACAATGAAACTTACTCACTGACTTCTTAACTTCAGGATCAAATTTAATTTCCGTTCATCCTATAACATTTTGGGAAAGCAACACATTATTAAATAAACTTCAGTATTCACAATATTTACTAAGTGCTTCCAGACAAACTTTGTGTTCTGTATTATTCAAATGTGTGAGTAAACCAGAATTTTGATCCACATTAACAGACTTGTATTATATTCCTCTTTTATGTTTATGGACTACACAATCCACCCTTGCCTGAAGAATACTGTAGGAATAAATTCACCAGAGAAAATGCAGATCAGGAAATTAGACATGTAAAGCCAACTCCATTTTCACAGTGTTTAGATTTGTTCATTTTCACTTAAAATAAAATTAGTCTTACTAAGTAGCCCAGGAGTAGATGATCTTGCTGAACAGTCTGTAACAGAAGCAAGGTCTAAAACAAAGAGCACAGAAGGCAGCTAGGGAAACAAAGCCCATTGCAGGCAGAAATGCCTGCTGGAGAAATAAGTGATTTTAATGTATTTATTTATGTTAAGAGAAGCATAAGGACCAGGTCATCAGAGACAGCAATGCTGAATGCACTCTCCAGCTCACAAAAACTCATGTTCTCTATCTTACTGCAGTGCATTGTTTGCTCCATTAATCACAAAAAGATTGTAACGGTACTATCACATAAATGTAAGGCTTCATGTGGCTCTTGCCAAGTGCAGGGAACAGGCCCCAACTGTGCCAACAGGCCCAGCTCTGGGAATGTGGTGCATCTGTCACACTGTGTGCCCCACCACTGGGTCTAAAGTATTCTGTAGGTTTTAGTATCTGCAAACCTTGGCAACCTGGAATTAATCTCAGATTACTACCATTGAGAAAAACTTCAAATAATCCTCAATAAAGAGGATTTTCTTCTTCACAAACTGTGAAAAAATGTAACAATTGGACAGGGGAACAGAATCATTATTAGGGGGGAATAACACTCAGCTTCTTCCCTGGAACATAAACTGGAATGGAAGAGGAAGGCCAAGGACAAAATAAAAGCTTTGTTATACAGTGGTTTTTTTTATAGTTTAAAAGTGCTAGAGTTATACAATTTATTTAGTTAATGACATTTTACTTTGTAACTCTGCACATCAGAGCTGGCAACACAACAGTCTCCACAAACATTGCACACCAAAGCTGATCAGAGCAGAAGACACGCATTTCCCTTTCTGCCACCTGAAACTATTACTTAGGGCTGACCTAAGGGCTGAGAACACACTTCAGGGGTTGAGTTGTTGACACTCCAACAGGATTTTCTATTGCTGACATTAATCAAAAAGGTAACATACATGTGCAAAGCTGGATGCCCTGACTTCTGCTGTAGGATAATGAAAAACAGCAATCATCTTTCTCCTGCTTGGCTATGACACTTTTCAAATGATTAATGACACTAGGAAAAAATTCTGTGTGCATGGTTTCATACAGTGTGATCTGGCTGAAAAAGTTTGTGGAGGACAAGAAATGTTCTTGTCATACATACTTAAGATCTGATATACATTCTACATAAAATCATGCTGTGCTACATGTGCTCTACTTACTAAATTCTCCCCAAGAACTATTAAATTCCAACTTTTCCTTCAGAGACTGACTTTGCTGACCTGGAGATTGTTACAAGAAGTCTACTTGCATAGTTGTGTTACTTTCTTTTTTTTAAATTTCTTTCTCCATGAAGACCAAACAGTCAAGATTTATCTTCTGTTTTCTTTTCAATTCAATCACTAGTGTTGATTTTGAAAATATGCAGTAAAAAAAAGAAATGAACAATGTATTCTTTTAATCAACTTTGATGAGCATTTTTTTGGTAAAAGGCTACATTCAAGGTTATTCTAAATTTTCGTGGAGTTATTACCACATTATTTTTGCCTTTTCAAGATATTGTGATGTTGGAGTGAGTCATATTCACATCTATCCTTTCCCTTTGCTAATTAATTCAGGTAATCTTCACCCATTCTTGCTCTTCTGAGTAACTAATACATGTTTTACACAACTAAACCCAAGTAAACCACAACATTCGTGCTTTGGCTGGATCAGATAGCAAGTGTATCTAATCCAAAACATATGATGATGACCAAATTAAAATACCACATCCAAACGCTAAAGCTATGTATTATCTTTGCTCTAATTAACTTCCATAACATCTCTTAAACTTATTTAGCACTTAAAATTGAATGCACAGTCAAACATTGTATTGCATTGTAACTATTTTCACTCCCTTTATGATCAAAGCTCGATTATAAAATAGCTATTTTATATGCTTGAATAAATTTACTTTCAACTGATGTAAAGGGGAATACAAAGAACAGCACTACTAGTGTTCTAACTTTCCATTTATTTAAACATGAAACACACACACAACAAAAAAAACACACACTGAAGATTACCTATGTAGCAAGAAGAAAAAAATAAAAGTATGAGAACTTTTCCCCTAGAAAATATGATTGTATGACACTTTATAACATTGGAAATTTTAAATACTCATACACTTTAAATTACTAAAATGTCTGTCAAACACACTTTTGCATAAGTATTCAATGTCAACACTGTGATCTTCTCAAATACAACAAACAAGTGCTTCTTAAAATCAAATTAAATCGTGCAGTTTGTTAATATTAATTGCACATATTTAATTTTATTAATTAATTTTAATATCAGTTGCACAACAAATGACATGGTGAATGTCCCTTAGATTATTTTCCCTCTAATACTGAAAAGACACTGACAGGGTTGTGCTCATTTTATTAGCAGTTGATCTACTCTTTTGAAAACAACGTTAATTTATCCTGTAAGACATATAATAAGAAAGAAGCAACACTGTCCTTCCTACCTTCACTCCATTTATCTTCTGTAGATTAAAATGGTTCAGTCTGAACAGAACATAGTATTTCCACAGAGTAAAGTTGACAACTGGATTTCCCTGAGGATCGACCGTCAATTGCTCCAGGCGATGCATCTCAGCCAAAGCATTGAACTGCTGCAGTGTTACGAGGTTTGTCTCCTTAAACTTCAGGTGCTGAAAGAGGTCAAACCACAATAAATTCAACAAGAAAACAAGAAAAACTGTACACAATGATTCCTATTCTGTGTCACTCCATTTTCAAACTCAGATAAACAGCCATGGGTCTGATGAAGCAACTGAGCTCTTTTTATTTGAGGTCTTTGTAGCAAAGCACAGCAATGTTTCAACCAACTGTAATATTACATATATTAAGAGACTTCAACATTACAAGCCCCAAGCAATTTATAAATCCTTTATTAACACCTTTATTAATATTTTCAGAGTTACAAAAAAGCAATGATACAACTTGAGTGTTTAATTCTGCAAGTAAAGCAAATGCAACATCTACACATAAAAGTACGACACATACAGTCTTTGACTCACGACTCACACTAATGCTTCTGTGAGCATGGTATATCTGGCTACACAGTAGCATTATTGAGAGAAGGGGAAGAAGGGAAAACTGACAACAGAAATTTAGTCAATATTCTGCTATCACCTATGAATTCCCTCTGTCTCAATGAAACAACTGCGACGTTAAAATAAACGAATTTGTCTTAAGCTCCCCACAAATTTATCTATCTCAATTAAAACACTAAGTTTTGTTATCCTCAAAACCTTGAGAAGCAGCAGAGAGCCTTACCATCTCAGTTCAAGTTGTTGTTTTGTATATTATGACTATTTTACTATTTGCTCCAAAATGACTAATTTAAATGTCCAAGGAAAAAAGATCTACTAAAAAGACTCCTCATTTAGGTTGCTTTGCTTCATCAAGAATGGAAGATATTCCAAGAGCTCTATTGATTCCATTAGAGAACACACGTTCCCTAGGTGTTCACAGAGCTGACACTGAGGCATACTTACCACACAATTAGGAAATTTTATCTTCAGTTTTGCTAAGACTTGAACAATTTCATCAAATTCTATGAACATAAAGGAGACTGTGACAATAATGCCAGCTGTTTGGACACTCCAGTTTCGATCCAGGCACTCCAGTGCTCCTGCACCATACAAGCCAAGAGTGTCCCCCTCCACTTCCACCAAATGAGAGTCTAGAACAGACAAGCCTTGTACTGCACTGCTCAGTAGTGTATCAAGAGACCTGCAACAGAAGTAAAAAAATCCTATTAATGAGACTATTTTCAAATAATAACATCACTCTATTGAATGACAGTCTTTACTTCCACCAAAACCCAACTATCAAATGCAATGGAATTTCTCAGCATGCATTCATTTTCAGTACCCCATCTGGTTCAAAAACACTGAGGGCTGCAAAATCCTCTTTCCATCAAGGAATACTGGAAATATTCTATTTCTTCAGCAGAAGAGCTCTGGGTGTATTTGATTTGATGGTAGGGTGGAATGAAGTAAACAGTCCATTCATATTTAATAATCTGCTTAAAAATTTTAACTTAGAATGCTAACCTAGCATATTTCATGTTGCTTTAGACATCTAAACACAACTTCAAACAATTAAACATAACTTCAAACAACGTATTTATTTAAGCAATGTCCCCTTCACATTGTGTTTGCTATATGAGATGTTAAAGTTATGACATGACCAATCACTCAAGCATTTCTTTAAAATAATGTGAGCTTTCCAATTAACAAGAGCAATTTTAAAATTAAACAATAAATACACATATTCTCAACCCATCCAGACTATTTTTTCAGGGATTTGCCTGAGCTAGCCAAGGTTGAAAGTGTGCTACTTTGGTTACAGCCAATCCCAGGCACACATTGTTCATTAAGTTCTGCAGTAGTTTTTCAACTATATTGAATTCCAGATGGCCACCTTTTTGAGGTAAAAAAACAAGTTAAAAAGCGTGTCACAAAAATAATAAATTTTGTATTCTTGGTTTAAAATATATCTTAGGAATCAACACTACTACTGTTGAAATACTAGGGGTATGAAAGCAGTCCGGTAAAAGATGCTGCTGTTCAAAGAGTGTGAATTCAAATATGAAACCTTTTGATACACAAAGAGATTAAAAATGTTTGTAATGCTTGAACATCTTCATTTTGTTCATTTCAACTGCAGGCAACAATTTAAGTTGTCAAAGAAATGAACAGCCTTAAGAAGGCACAGGAATTCATCTTTAACATTTCTTGCAAATGAAGTTTTGTTAAATTTACTTAGTAAAATCACATAATAATTTACCTGCACTTGTTTAGACAATGAGTTGCTGTTATATTAGTCTTTAAATACATGTTACTTATTACTAATAGTCAAAAGGTAAGTAAAATATCCTTTCAGGATTGATTTGGATATAGTACCTTTGACAATGTAATATGGTGAGATCTCAGAGGCGAGAAGTAGCAACCTGGATCATAACACATGAACAAGTAGGAATATTACCCAGTGAAATACCTGCTTTCTTCAGGAAACACATATGCAGCACTGCCATTGATCTGGCAGGGCTCACTGTCTTTATCTTGGTTTAAAGAAGCCTCGAGGGCTGTTTGGTTCTGCTGGATCTCCCACTGCCTAGCAATGTTACAAATTGTCAACCGTTTCTTCTCCTGAAACAGGACACAGAGGTCACAGTAAGTTATGACAGGACAGCAGCAGCACATTGGCTTGTTCTGAAAGAAATATGCTGCTTAATCAAATAATTTTACATGTTTTGAATTGAAGAAACCATAGTCCTGGCTGGTAGGTTATGCATTAAAATCAGTGAGTCATTCTACTGCCAGTTTGCAAAACTGCCAAACAGTTTCAGAAAATTTGCAATATTAGAAACAATATTCATGTTGATAGACCAGTATTTCAAAAGTCTATTAATTACTTGTTCTGGTGTAGTCATGCAAATCAGGTCCAATAACCACTTATATATATAGAATGGTAGGTATTCTATTGTATCATATAGATAAGAATGATTTAATAGAGCCAACTCAGAATTCCCTGAAAGATTAAAGGATCAGGTGCTTTGTAAGAGCTCATGGATTGGCAGTTGAATTCTCAGCAAATAAGAAACTGGTTTGTTTTTTCTAAATCAGATGTAATTCTCAGAATCAGTCATCTCACTGATACACTTATCTCAATCAAACTTAATAGCAACTTTGATTTTCTGAGAGGAAAATATTATACAGGAGCTTAGCATAAACTAATTTTAGATCCACAAAACATGGACAAAACAGAGTATCAGTCAAAGCCAAGGATTTCCTTGTGTATATCATCATATTCCAAACTGATGCTGCTAGACAAATATAGATTTTGGGGCCACAGAAAGTAACATTAATTTAAAGTTTCCCACTCTTAGGAAGTATTAAAGAAAAACATTATATTCTATGAGTCATTTAATTTCTCTCATACACTTCATCACTACTGGACTGGAATACAAACATCCTGACATTTTACAATGGGGGAGGGAAGGCAAACCTGAATTTGGTCTGTGAAGTACAAGCAGCAGCTCATAGACATTTTTCCCACAAACAGGGGAAGAATAAAAGATACATACTCCTTGGATCATACTCCTTAGATGTCCTAATGAACGTAATACTTCAGTGACATTTTGGAGGCAAACATCATGCACATTTTAGCTTCAAGTTGCAATGACCTCAAATTGGGTCTCAAAGGATCTCAAGCAAGATAAACCTCTGTAACAACTGTTTCCTTAAAGCATTAGCTAACAACCTTTATCCATTTCTTACCAGTGTTAAAAACGTGTTTAATATCATAATTTTAAATACCATTACATTAGTTCTCTCCTTTGGAACATTTTGTTCAGCTGATTAAGATACAAGAATGTGAAATCACTGGAAAAGTCCTTTATTCTGGATTTATGAAAATAAAGTTTGCCTTCCATTTACATGTATCACACTCATGTATTCAACAGAGGCTTTTTGCTAAAGTACAACTTGCACATTAACTGGAGAGAGTTTCAGTGGTGGAATGCAATGTTTAAGCTGTGACAACAGAATTTAAAAAGGTAGAATCATGTTGGGATATATAAGACCTACAGCAAAACATATTAGGATATAAATTACTGCTGTCAACTGGTTTACAGTAGCCTTAGAACATCCACAGAAAATACCTTGAGCAAGGTCTGTTTATGGCTTTCACGCTTCCTCTCTTCCTCTTTCCTCGCTGCAACAGATGCCATACGTCTTTCTTCTTCCTTGAATTAAAAAAGAAAAACAAACGCCTAAGAGGAGGAGCTAATCAGGTTCTGAAAAGCATTACTGAAAAATTATTAATATGTTCTGGTGTTGGTATTTGAAATGTAAATTTTCATTTTAATATAATTCTAGGATTTTTGTAATTTTAATTTTACTAAAAATAAAATTGCTAATTATAAATAAATACAAAACAAATAGATAGCTGCTCAGATCTAAATGCTGAAGATAAAGCTAGTTAAAAGTAGTATTTGTAAAGGTCTTTGAAAAAGTATATAAAAATGGAGACTATGACAGTGAAAAAGAACATTTTAAAACGCAATACACCTTTGATTCCTTGTAGTGGATTTTGCAATTAGTAGGATTTTTTTGCAAGAAAAGACAAAAATCAAAAAAGTTGGGTTCTATTTATGCTTGAATCATAATCCAAGACTAATTTTCATCATTAAAAACTGTTTCAAGGGACCAACTTTTCTCAATCAGCAATAGAACTTCAGAAGAAAAGAATATTTTCAAAGTTAACTATTACAGTAGCCTCATTTCTCATCAGTATTGTTAACTAATCAAGGAAGAAAGCCATTGAACATGAACATTAAACAAGGAACATGAAGTTGGTTAATTTTTCTGGTACAACAATTTGATACTGCAATGCACCCATATTAGGATGGATGCCCCTTGTTTACAGAAGTCTTAACATTCTCACAGCACAGTATTTTTAGAATATATCTATTTTTCAAGTAACAAAAGAAATGTTCACTATGAAGTAAAAAGTGTAGGGTCCTTCCAACATAAATATTTGGGAAGCATACTTTAACTTATTTTGATTTACTTCACATGCCATTTGAGCGTTTCTATTAAAGTGTCTTCCTAGAACATATGAAAAGTGTTTTCATTTCCCTCAAAATAGAAAGCTCCTGTCCTAACCTTTTAATTTTCTGGAAAAATTATGTGTTAACAAAATTAACAAACAAAAAAACCCTGAAAGCATTATCAACCATGAAGACACATTGATGTGTCAAAATTCCTACACAAATAAAACCTGCTATGTTTAGAGCATTGTAAGAACCCCCAGAACTTACTGGAAGATAAAACAAAACAGGAACTTTGCACTTAGCATCACCAGTGTATTTGTAAGAAAACAATGTCCAAAGCATAAGAAGTTTGGTTCACATAGTGAATTTACTCTGATCTGTGCAGAGTTGCTCAGGGCAACTACTGACACACCATGGATTTTGGCATCAGTCTGAAAAGTGGTTAAACAGCAGATTTCCAAACTGGTCCTCCATGACTTTATCCAAGTATCATTCATTAAACCGGAGCAGCGCAGAACAAGGCAGGAGGCTTTGCACAGAGTAAGCTTCTCTGACCCAACTACATGCAAGAATTTCCCTGGAACACTAACTGGAAAGCCAAGATTTTGTTTTGTTTTTTTTAATTCCTCCTCCCCTGCTCCCCCCCCGCCTTGTTCTGAAAGCAACGTGGAGCCTTTTGATGGTGAAGTTCTCTTGGCAGCCTCCTCTGCTGCTGGGCTTTTTAGTTATTGCTACACAGGGTATTTCCAAGGGCCTAGTTTCATAGAATTACAGAATAATCCAGGTTAGAAGGACCTCACAAAATATCCACACAATAAAACCTCACACCTGAATGGAAAGGTTCTGGTGAAGGCTGTGAAAATCATGAAAGGTAATATGGTACAAATATGAATGTACCATTAATAATGCAAAATATAAGTACACTGTTCCTCAAGAATCCAGAACTTTAAAAACGACAAACATTATTCTCATGATAGCTGTTTATGCCAACTATGTATTATATTGTATTGTTTGTCTTTATGTAAAAAACACAAGTCTTAAAAGACAAACACTAGCAAACTACATTAGAGATATCTTTCTCTAGAAAGCAAGTTAGGGGTTTTTTTCAGGAATTTTTAAATTAAAACTCCTCATTTGGCCTTGCATTTATGCATTTTAACTAAAGAAACAAACTTACAATTTCAGTGCCTTCACCATCTGTAATCACATATCAACACATTGAACGTATCAAAAAATATGTTTAGAAGTCTTAAATTAAGGGTTTGGTTGTTTGGGTTTTTTGTTCCCTAGAAGTTTGATTATATAAAATTTGTATGTAGGAAGAAGAGAAATGTAAGCTGGTTTCCCACCAAGGAAGAGGAAGCAGGAACCATTCATCCTGTTTGGCGGAAAACATCTGGTCATTCGTCACAGACTCAGCTCCAAACTGAGGTGGAGCTGTTTCCCACCAGAGAAGGTGAGAACTAGATAACAGAACTATGCCAATCTATCATAAATTAGCCTTCATTAATTTTATTCCTTTTAATAAAAACTTGTATTTTCCCAAGCTTTAAGACAACCATCCACAAAGGTCCCTAAACCCATTTTTCTCTCATCTTCCACGAATCTCTTCCTATTTTGTCTTCCTTCTCAAAGCTGTCCCTTCATCCAGTCCAAATGTGCCCTTTAGGACAGGGTCCCATACACAAGGGTCTACTGCCCCTCAAGACAGCTCAGCACTTTCCCTGCCAACAGTCTCCAAAGATCAAAATAAACTAATGCAAATACAAAGTCTAACAAGAGTATTAACTGTGTAAGACTTTTTGTTCTTGATTAAGAGTGTATCCTAATTACACACTCTTAAAAAACACTATTTCTTTTCTAAAAGAAGTTAGCTCAGCCAAAAACTAAAATACTCAGTATTCATGAAAGTACAATGATAGAGAAAATCTCTGAATAAAGGGTCAAAATCTACTTTTTATGGAAATAAAATCCATATATACTAATCTTGCACAACATCATGCAAACACACCTCCCTCAAATCCACAAAAAAACCCCCAGAATACTGAAAAAGTTATACAACAAAACCCTAAATACTCTTGCCACAATTCATCACTCCTTCTCCTACAGAGAGGATTTAAAAAAAAAGTTGGAGCTCTCTGCCTTTCTCCCTGTTCCCCCTCATATTTTGCTGTTCTTGTCCGTAACCGTTCCGCCTCCAAACCAGACCCTGCTGGCCAAGGTGCACCCGGATGCTTTCCCCGGTTATCGCCGCCCTGTCCCCGTTCCCAGAGCGCTCTGCCGTGCCCAGCGCGCCCCCTGCCGCTCCCGCAGCGCTCCCGCAGCCCTTCCCAGGGGAGCATCCCGCACAAGCGGGACGGATCCCAGGGAGGCCGCACGGGAATGCACGCAGCCCGCACTGCTGCTCCGCTGGTCTTCTAACGAGCTCTTTTACAGCAAATCACACCGTTTAAGTCCCAGGAGAAGGCAGGTCAGCACACGGGAAATGTAGCATTTCATAGTGCATCTACCTTAGAATTATTTAAATCATTTTATTGTACATTAGAAACACCTACAGTATACTTGATATAAACTACATTAGGTGATAAGAAATCATGGAAAATATGAAGGAACGTACTTTGCACTTTGAAGGCACAGAGGGACTCAATACAGTACACTTAAAATACCCAACATCCAGCTCCCTTACACTTACAGAAGGCAGGCTGCTCTTTCTGTACATCACAGAGCCTGGCTTTACACAGCAATGAACAAACAGAAGCATGGTTCCAGTAGAAATAATGCCATGGAAATTAATAAGTGAAAGATCATGCCAAATTGTTCTTTAAGTGATACGTGAACTCAAGAGTTCCTGACACAGAGGATTAACAAGTGGCACGGGGGAATCTGTCCAGCCAAGGCAATCCAGACTCCTCCACAGCCTTTAAGCTCCTGGATTAATCTACCAAAGCTCAAGAAAGTCAAAGACTTCCACTGACCTGATGTTCAAGACACACAATACAAAGTGGACAGGTTTTTCAGCTGAAAATCATTTTCTTGTCTGAACAGTGAACAAGTGTTTATGGGCTGATCATGAATCTCATTTCAGGTGTGTAACCTCCAATGATTTCACCACCACTGGGTCCAGCCTCACTACTTTGAGAGCTTAAATCTCACATTCAAATATGGCTTAGGAATGAGATGATCCCAGAAAACATTGTCTTCCTCATGGGTCAGGGTTCAAGTTTTGTCATAATACCAAACAATCCCTCAAATAAAGGCAAATCTGCCCCGACTTAAGCAGTATTAGAACAATTACAATGCAAAAATGTTTTGAGTGCAGTGTGCCTGACTTTCACGGCAGTTAATGGGATTCTGAGTAGTTCCCTAAGACAGAGACAGTCATCAATCACCAGACATTTGCACCAAGGGTCCCTTCCTCCAGGGAATGCTGTGGAAAAGGCCTGGCATCAAATGTGTCTTCTTGAAACCTAATGTGAATAAAGCTTCCAAGTCTCTTCCAAACTTTTGAAAATATCCTTCAGATTTTATTTTTTCTTGAAATAACGGGCAACAGTATGTTGCATTACTAGGCAGAATAGCTGGATATGGAATTGCCAACTCTCTAATTTTACCACAAATCTCATGATACTTGTTACTTTTCTTTAAATCCCATTTCTTAAGTCATATGATTATCTGGGTAACAATTTTTATTGGAGAAAATATAAACCACCCTCTACATGGAGAAACTGTTAAAAGGCTCAAAAAAAAAAGACAAATAAAGAATGTAAAATACATTATTTTTACAAGTAGGTTTACGAGCAGCACAACTGGTGAACTTGGTTTTCTATGGCTTTTTGTCTTTGTGGTTGATTCTCTGACATTTAACAAGGTGCAAACCCAGATCAAGTTCTTCCCATGGCTGTGCC
Organism: Serilophus lunatus; assembly: GCA_013399895.1. NCBI lineage: Eukaryota > Metazoa > Chordata > Aves > Passeriformes > Eurylaimidae > Serilophus > Serilophus lunatus. Next base: position 1,410,643 of record VXBA01000138.1, read on the forward strand.
TTTCTAATAGCTTTTTCCCTATACAGATCCCACAGAATTTAAAAAGGAGTTTGAGCTCTTTCTACAGTTTTTCCCATCACGGAGTTCTACCAGGATCCATCCCCTCTTGATGATGGAGCAAGGGCAATGGAGAGAGATTTTCTTTATGTGACTCTGAAGACTCTGACTTTCTGAATTAATACTGTTAAAGTAAGCTTTTAAAAAGTGAAGTAATTAGCAACTATTCAATTAAGTCAGTAGAAATTCAAATTATATTAAGAAACTCATAGAGTATCTGTGAACAAACAAGTAATTAGTATTTTCAATACTGGGAGCAAAACTCTCATGTCCCAAAGCACTTTAATTTTAAAATCAATGTTTCCCACACACATATTGTATTTTACATCCTAAGTGGATTTATTTTATACTCATGGTAGATTGGGCAACAGGATAAACGGCAAAGCAACAGCTGCAATTTCTAATGCAGTACAGCCTTTGTACAAAGAAAATGAGCATTTAAAATAAGGTGTATGTATCAGCACCTGGTCAATAAAGACAACAGTGCAACACTTGCTGGCTGTTGGATGAATTTCTCTTGTGAGAAGGACATGCTTACACATCACTTTCAAGTAGACACAGAAGATTTAGCAAGGCTATTCCTGTATTAAAAGGGAGAATAGGTGACTTTAAGACCTTTAGTGGTTGCCTCTCATCCTCTAGAGTGTATTTTCAAGCAGACTGTAGGTGACTCATTTGTCTGCAAGTCCTCTCTCCCTTGTCCAGGTTATTTGAACTTGAGCAGCAGAAATATAAATGAATGTGGAGAGTAGGACAGGTAAGAAAGGGAGAAATACAGGTTTCCTAAGGAAGGCAGATTTAAGAAGCCAGTGAAACATTTAAATGGAAGAAGATACCAGGTGCACCAATTTTACGGCAAAGAGGCCATTTCTTTGGAAGAAATACGGTGATCCTTCTCACCTTTACAACAAACCAGTAAAGACTGTTAGGAAAGTTCTAGCGAAAAACTCTGCAGACTCCCTCCTGTCACAAGGCAACTGATCACACAGTATTTGTTGTTGAAAAGTTTTAGCACTTCAAAATAAACATATTAAAATTAAGTAAAGAAAAAAGGTCAAAGTTTTAAAAATTGTAATGTAAATACACTGTTCAATTCCATATTAAATCAAGAAAAAAATTTTATTTTTAATATACACAGAAAGTCCTACATTTTACTTCTGAATTTAAGGATCTATTAAGTTTGATGAAAACAGAAATTTCTTACTGTGATTCTCTTCATATCTAGCTGTCGGAGCTGCATCATATGATGGAGAACAGTGTGTTTGTACCATGTCTCCTGAGCTATTGGATTGCCATCAAGGGTGATATCTGACAAAGATGAGGAATCAGCAAGGCACAGAATATCCTCAAAACTGTAACCAAAAGAGTTTAAAGTTTTAATATCAGAGTGTAGGAATAATTTTGAGATGGAAGATTTTATTTCTGAAGGATAGAACATAAATATCTACCTGTACTGAAAAACCCCCACCCCTTAATACTGTGTATGGTAAATCAATTTATAAGTAGTCTGAAATACCAACAGCTGCTTCTGTTAAACTTTTTAATCACTTCACATACAAGTAAAAAGAGATGGAGAATGAGGAGAACTTTTTAACCTCACCCCCTTCTAAAATATGATACATATAAACTCATATTCCAAAAAATAATACAAGGCGTATTTGCCATCAAAAGCAGCATGAAAAACACAGAAAATACAAGGAAAAAAGGCATCCACAAATGCCACAGAGTGTTTGCAACATCGTTAATATTGGAAGTAAAACAACTACAAAAGCATCATTATTACCTCCAAAACAGATTAGTCTATTGCTATGGGCTCAGTGTACAAACACTATCAACTTGGCTTCTTAGACAACACTGGATTTGATTACCTGAGAAAAAAATAACTGGCCTGAGTAAAATGCATTTGGAGATATATAGAATGTGTCATGTTCCTTTCATTGAAGGTGAAATGTGAAAAGAAAGTAGCTCAGATAAATAGTATCTTCAGACAACAGAGAACTATTTAACTGGATTTCAAAACAAAGCTGAACAGTTATGGCAACAAATAAGACTCTCCAATACCTTTTAAGAAATCAATTACAATGTATAAATGCCCAACTGTGCACCCATCCCTATGTACTTTGGCCTTCAAGGAGTCAAGTCTGCCTGAAGTCAAACCTGAAGTATGCCCTGAACTTAGGGATGAGAAATCACACGAAGTACAGATGTTCATATTAAAGACTGTAACTGAAAGAAGTGACTTTAATCATAAAATTAGTACAGCATGCCAGGGGCTTCCTCACAATACACTCCATGGACACAGCAGAGAAGTGATAAAGAGGAAGATGCTACTTCCTTTCTGCTCAGGGTATGACAACAACTTAAAACCAATGGAAAATGAACTATTTTTGGTCTTCAAAATTATTTTCAAATATAGATATATTTAAAAGCATTAAATATGTTTATTCCAAGTACTTCTCACTAAACATTTAACCAAAGAGTACTTCTGCCATTACACGATTTATAGATTTTTAATAAAAACAATTTCTTCAGGAAATGACAGAAAAGTTGAAAGCTTGCTCATGTTTTTAAGACATTCCACTTATACAAACTGCTGTGTTTTGAAATTCTCACTGCTTCAGCATACCAGAATATTCATTCTGGAGCTAAAACAGATGTGCTGGCTTTATCCTGCTTTTAGCTGCTCTATTAGCAGCTCAGTTTTAGAAAGAAACAGTAGTGCAAAGTAACTGTTTCCCCATCTTTTTATACACATAGAAAAAAACAGAGCTTTAAAAATTCCATGTAGAACACTTAATATCCTGTACTTGTCACACTGGTACCTCAATCCTAAAACAAGTAAAGCTTTAGTGTGACACACTTACTAAACAGATCACACACTTGACAAACAAGCCTCTGTCTGCTCCCAAGCACAGAATGCTGTGACAGAGCCAAGTGGCGACCACCCTGCAGGAATAGAGGCCACGTCTCAGTGCTCTCTCCAGCCTCTGTTCACCACAAAGGAGTCTTTAACCTGCTCATGAAATACAAAGCAGCTGTGGATGATGCCGTTTCAGACTGCCTCAGTCAGCCTTCCTGAGTGGAATGTCTGATTCCCTTTCCAAAAGACCTACAGGAATCTCACCTATCTACGGCAGCCACCTCTCCTTCCTATCCTTCCTTCTTCCTGGATAAATTACCTTTACTACAGAGGTAGTTTCAGCAACACACAAGTTGTGAATTTGGGCCAAATTATCAAATAGACCAGTTTTACACCTTGTGTGCATGTTCAGAGTCCTGTATCCAATTTGTCCCTTTGCCAGAGGGACTTCTGCCCCAGAAGAGATTGTGGCAGTTATTGAAGAGCAGAGCATTTTGAAGCTCAGCCTGCACCGTTGATACACATTCACATTTTCCCACAGGACACAGGATTGCTTATCCTCTGTTATAAACTGTTATTTATGGAGACAATTGTTCCTTCTCTACACATTTGCACCAATTTTTAAAAGCACATTGTGTAAAGGATAAAAGTTCTGGAACAGAGGAGGAAGGCAGCATACTCACTAAACTGTGATAGAACACCTGAGAGGGAGCTGTTTGTTCAGAACTTTCAGAGACAACTTGAAGTTTCCCATGTTTCTAACCACCAAAATACCAATGAAAGTATGTTACCACAGTCAACCTTTCATTCTCCTTGTACTATTTTTTTTCAAGCATTTAGAAATGTATTTATAAATTTTCATCCTGCCGAGAAAAAAGGTATTTTCTTTTTTTTTATTAAGTTTCCAATTCAGCAACCAAAGAAAGAACAGCTATTGTACGAGCTGGTATTCTGCTTTTCCCATGTGGCTACACAAAATGTCCACTAAATGAAAAAGTCAACATAGTGCTGACCTGGACAGCAGAGTAACAGTGAAAATATGTCTTTTTTTTTCCAAGATTAAAAAATTATCTGCCCCAGTTTCACATGTTAAAATATGACCCTCCTTCTGAAACTCTTTCCTGAACATCTTCCCTGGAAAAGTTTCTGCGATCTTTTCCCTGTACCACTGCTCAGATCAGCATCAACTTCTACAGCATCTGGTTTTCACTTACACAACACATCCCTTTTGACTAAAAGCTCTGCAGAGAAGCAGCAGCATCCTCCTCTGAGGCAGGAGGTGAAAAGAACATGGTGACTAAACCCGTGATAGATGCTCCTGCTTTAAATAGTGACAATTTTTAAAAACCACTCCCAGGTCTTCTACTGTAATATTTATTTCATATGTCAGTATGTGTCAATTTAAGACTCAAAGACTTTTGCTGACATACAAAAATAGGAACCAGAAAAACTTTCCATGGAAGCATTGCCTCAAAAATGCTATTTCTTAAAATTATCACTAATTGAGTATTTTAATGAAACTGTAACATAAATACATTCAAGTTTTGGCCACTTTGTAGGTTTCTTCTATGCACCTACAGATAAATGAATTAAGAGTATTTCTGCACCAATTTGCTTGTCAGAGAAAATTCAATTGTATAGACATGGCTGTTTCCAGGAAAAATAATTTCAAAATGACCACCTGGCACTCAGTAAACCCAGGTAAGTGACTCAAAAGTACACAAGATCATTTAAAAGGGGTGTAGGAACATTCAGCTGTAGTTGAACTGGTGTTATGGTGGCATAGAACTTCAGCCAGTTCAAAGAGTATCAAGCCAACCATCAGAAAACAGATCATTAAATATAAAAGAATACTCTGGACTAGTTTCCTGGTAGGAGACATATCTACTACATAGCTCAAAAGCAGGAATTAACGAGGGGTTTAGCCTTCAAAACTGCTATTTGTAAGAGAAGTTTATTTAAAAAATCCAAGCTAAATGTGGTCCAAAGAATTTTTCCATTTGTTTGCTTTAAAATAATGACTGGTAAAAAAAGAGTTAAACTTATCCATCTACCTATATACCCATACATGTATACAAAATTTAATATTAAACAAAAGCCATTGCTCTTCTATAAAGACTTTTTTATACCTCTTCCAACTGCAAATTAAAACTAATTTTATATTTGCAGACATGTTCTAGCTTACACAGAAACTAAAACTAGATCTATCAATAGCTCAATTGAAGCCCCAATGAGTAAATGACAAAAATTATGATGTAGTAACAAGAAGTCAGCTACTGATCACAAACTCTAAGAAATCTGCTTTCAAAACCTCACAGAAAAACTGAGACATTTTTCCTCCTTTGAATACTGTAAAAATAACATGGATTTGCATAAAACAGTAGTCAGAAAGTGACACAAAATATATCAAGCATATAAAAAGACACAGATATTCCAGTGACTGCAGTGATGCTCCCTGACAGCAAGGGAGCCAGTTACTGCAGTCCCCTCCTTGTTCTTGCCAACCTGAGACATTTTTTTAGACAACCAGAAACAAAAGGCAACTCTCAATTCTGCAAATTATTCAAGAGCAGCAAAATGCTAAACCCCTCCATGACTATGCAATTTAGAAATTAAAATAAAAAGACTGGCAAATTAACTAAGGGAAAAGCATATTAAAGATTTCTGCAGCTCATCTCTGAATTTTTTTAAGTGCTTAATAGCCATGAGTACTTAAGGAGATGTACTGCATTTGTACTTTAAGAGCCTAAGGAGCACAGACAAGTAGGTTGGAGCTGTCTGCAAAAAACATAATGCAGGTCAACATAAAACACTGGAGTAGCTGTTACAACAAAAGCTCGTACCAAGTCCAGCATTTTACAGAGAAAGCAGATACCACAAGAACAGCATGGCATTTCCAGTAATTAGAACATGAAGCCTCTTTCCCCTTCCTCACAGTCAATTATTTGATGCTAAACAAAGGCGGCTGGTGGTGATCAAGGGATTAAAAAAAGCACAAACCCAAGTGAAGATAATGCAGGCTGCTTTTTTCTTTTTTAAATACTGGCATAAGTATAAAGGCAGACTTGGAAAATGCATTAATACGAAAAGGCACAGAAGACAAACATTTTTATTTATAACAAAATGCTCTTAGTTACTTGAAACTACAGAAGCCCTGCTTTGTGAGTTGAGCTATTCTGCTTCTGCCATCTGGTCTGAAAGGGAGCCATGAATATGCCTTATTAATACATGGACAAGTAAAATACAAGCATGAAATAATCTACCCATTGTAAGCAGAATCTGACTCAGCAGTTTGTGTAACTCCATAAATACAGTGATGGTATGTTAAACATAATTTGTACCTTGCATAATGCTGCTCAAACAGACATCTAGGTTAACAGGAAAACAACTTATTTACAAAACCACTATTCATTTTGACTATTACAAAAAGTATATTGTTAGTTAAAAAATAATTATATGTTCTGTGGTAGAATACTCATAGGACAGCTGCATTTAAATCCAAAGTGCTTCAAGAATTTTCATGTATAAAGTAGAAAATACCTAATGGCTTGATTATGTTATCTGGTAAAAGATAACATAACTGGGGGGAAAAGAACAGTATCTGTACTCAAGTGTTTGAATTTCAATTTCAATGAAATACAGCTCCAATAGGATATTTCAAATTACTGATAGGAAGCAAACCACTATTTCCCTTACCTAGATATATTGTTGAAGCTGAGGAAGAGACGCTGGAGACAGGGCAAAGTATCCACATCTTTCTAGAAGGAAGAGATAGAGGCATAAATTCAGTAGCTGAAACTAGCTTTTGAACCTCTCTAGCTGGCCTGATGAAACACTTTCATTTCTATATGCCATAACCTTGCTGCAACATTGATTTCTGTTGAAGGTGCAGCTCCATTTCTCCCCGGTGCAGACTGCAAGGGAGTGTTTCAGTGCAGAGCCCCACTCTGCAGAACACACTGCATCGCTTGCAAAGCAAATGATGTTAAAGAAAAAGAGGATAGGGCTGCTGCTGGTGTCTGAACAGGCTTTTGGGAAATAAGCCAAGGTGCTGTCTCAGCACTTAAGCTGCAGGATAAACATGGTAACAAAAAAAACCAAAAAAAAGGTTTGCTGAAATAAGGCTTTTGAAGTGTGATTAGCACTATCAAACAGTGACTCTTCTGTCAGAGAATGATCTGAAGGACTCTATCACCTTTACTCCTTCACAATTAATATTTATAAGAAGGAATGAGTTTCCAGAATAAGAAACTGTAAATTCAGTATATGTCACTAAAGACCTTTGCAGAAAACCTCTAAATAGAAAACAGCTCGAATAACAGTAAGATGAAACTTATCAAGTACAATCAAATTTCATTTATGAAATATAAATCTGTAACAGCCAGCCAGCCCAGTCTGCAGTGATTCACAAACCATTCAGAATACACACCCAACCCCTGTCCCAAGCCTGCATGTCCTCACCCTCCTAAGGATCACACTGCAACTTGAAACCAGTGGACATAAACTTGGGAAAGGGAATGGAGCATCAGAGCCCACTGTCTTGATCTCAGCTACACAACCAGATCTAAAGCCCTTCCTACATCAGATCTGTGAGATACCTACAGAGCGATACAGAAGCAGTTCAGTCCAACCAAACAGGTGAACAAAAGCAGCTCTAAACAACCTATGTAGCTGTTACTAGTGAATATTAAATATAAGCTACCAAGGCTGCTGAGAGTCACTGCTGGGTACAATAAACAGGGTCAAGTCTGCAATTACAAAGCTCCTGGTTCAGAGCTGTTCTGAATCCTCCCAGATCGGACCATGGAAAGATGGAGCTCACAAGAGAATTACACCTGGACATGCCCTCTCTCCCTAAGGCTACTTCCTGCTGATGCCTGAAGGGGTGGGCACACGATACAGGCGGATCTACACAGACAAGAATTCTTAAACAGCAATAATTTCAATCGTCAGTGGAGAACACAGAGTGAACTCTCCTGAAGAAAAATCTACGCAAGCAGAATGTTACTGTCTTGTCAAATATGTTGCGAGTCTCACAGGTATGAGAGCAAACCCTAGGCAGGATTATTACAAAATAATTAAAAAGAAAGCCTCCAGCTACATTGATGCAAAGCCTCACAGGGCATTGGACACAGAGTGCAGGAGCTCTTGCATGAAAGGATGATGAACACTTCGACGAGTCCTTCAAGTCTAAGATGAAGCTACAGACGACAAACCCCAGAATTCTAAACTTTTAATATCGCAAAGCAAACAAGATTAGTCTTTCAAGGAAAAATATACACCATCTTACTAACAGTGACCCTAATTCCCAACTAGATGGGAAATAGATACTTCATAGCTCATAGTATGCATAGATTTGTGCCTTTAATACCATCCAAGACACGAACATAGTTTTATTTTAGAAAGCTCTTGTTCAAATAATCTACTTGCCATATCTGAACTACTACTCAAATTCCAAAGTGAAAAATTTTATTTTTAGAATATGAAAACTCACAATGCTAGGTTAAAACTTCAGTGGGGAAATTCAGCTTTTAGAATCAATACCTCCTTTCTCTGCATTTGCTCCAGAAACATTCTTAAGATCTGAAATTTAAGATGGTCTGACAGCTTAGCTAAGCTACGGAAAATGAGATAGTTTGTTTCTAGCAAACAAAATGGTATGGAAGTATCTCAATTTGCATGTTAGAGCCACAAAGCTGCTTCAGAATCTCTTTTTCCCCTCTCTAGAAAAACAGGAGGAGCTTTCAGAATCTGAAGCACTACAAGTCACCACAGAATCATAGCAAAGTTTGGGTTGGAAGGGACCTTAACTCCACCCTCCCTGATTCACATCTAAAGAAAATAACACCAAAAATAAATTTCCATTTGTTTCACTTTATGTTGTAAAGTTATTGCAGCAGAACATGAGCAACACAACACAGGAAAACACAAGACTTCACAAGTCTGAAACGTTGATATGGTTTAAACAAGTTATAGCACATATTGTAAAAAACATAGGAAAAAATGGAAAAAAAAGTTTTACTCCTTACTATAGCAGAGACTTGATTATGACGGAGGTTGAGCTCTGTGAGTGACTCCAGTCCATTAAGGTTTTCTACAATGGTTAGTAAGTTTCTGGCAAGGTTTAATACTCTCAGTTCACTTAAATGACCAATGTTCTCTATTTTAGTAATCTGTGAAAGAGATATGATAAACAGGCACACTGTGTTTTATATAGATATACAGTAGACATTATGTGGCACTTTTTTTAAAAAAAAAGTATACATGAACAATCAACAATGCACTTGTGTGCTTGTGTATTTTTGTAAACCAGGATACTTATGCCCAATGCTGAAAAAGAGCTACTGGCAGAGATATAGAACAAGTATTCACTAATACCTTTCTAGCCATACTACAGCAAAACTCAGTCAACAATTCCTTCCACACCATCAGAAATCAGGTTACTTCAGCTGTGCTGCTGAAGCACCAACCTCAAAGACACCATAAAATTTCTTTTCACTTGCAAAGACACTTAAATCTCCGGGTGCTGATGCTATAAAAACAAGCAGCATCTTGTCTGCCAACCATCACAGAACTCTGCACCCATTTCCCTTCATGACTCTAGCAGCATTCACAGCTCTGTCTACAGGAGCTCCACAGATTTTTGAGCAGGTCATGAGGACACAAACCTGCTGTGAGTCAGGGGCAAGTAGCAGTCACAGCCCTCTGAAGAAGAAAGCAATTATTCTGAAATTGCAATTCCCAAGTAAGTTTTACCAGCAGGTAATTGTTAAGATCAGAAACACACACAAGAGTTAGGAAAGAAAGGAGCAGCATGCTTAGTTTCGATACACAGCACATCTACTTGACAGTCCTCAGCACTTTCTCACCAATCATGGCTTCCTGTGATTAGAAAATTGAGGAATCAAACCAGGAGACTGAAATACAGCAAATAGGCAGTTGCTAGAGGTTTGCTTTTATACTTAATACCCTATTTTAAAGATTCAGATGATATTAAAAAAAAGTTATTAAAAGAGTAATGATAGCTAATGCCTCTTATTTGTCACTTCTAGAAATACAGTGATGTTTTACGACGGCATCGACCACGGCTCTGGTGACACACCATGGGCTCTTTCCTGCTGTTAGCATTTCTCAGAGTGATCCACATCCACACTAGGTTCTCCAACCAGGTATTTATTTCTCATAGGTATGTGTCCTCCAGCACCTATGCAGACACTGATGCAAGACCTGCATAAATGGAGAAGATGAAGCACAGCCAGTGCAGAGGGCTGTGCCTGTTGTACTCTTAGTAAAACCCATGCTGTGTGGCAGAAAGAAGGCAGCAAGTTTCCCTGTGGAAAAGACTTCAGGCAGCCACAATGTGTGGCAGTGCATCCAAGGCTACAGTGCACAAAGCTCCTAATATGTGTAGTTCCCTGAAAATTAGAAGGATCATCTGCTGGCCCACTGTAAGCCCCTCCAAAACTTTGGGCACACCTTCCCCTCAAAGCTGCCAACAGCACTGAGGTGCAGAGCAGCAAGGCAGGGACTGCTGTCACACACCTTCCTGGGAAGAATGAACTTCCTGGGGCTTTATATCAGTGCCACTCCAGCTGCGCCAGTGCACAGAAAGTGTCAAACACTTCCTGGAATAGAAGAGGTAAGGTTGTCATTACTTACCAGCTTGAGAATATATAATTTTGTTGGTAATTTTCATATATGTACATGTATGTAAGTCTGGAATATGCTGCTATAAACAGTATTTCAGCAGTTTTTCAAAAAGCATACAAAACTAAATAGCAAGACCAAAATGAAGTAACACTTTACATGTACTTTTGATTCAACTGCTAATTCAACTATCCATTTGCATGTATTTTATACAGGAAAAAACCATCAGCATTATGCAGCATCACCATTATGCAGGAAAAAAACTATCAGGATACAAAAATATTAGAGCAAGAGGAACAGAAAATACCACCATTTAGAAGAGCATATTTAGACAGGAAGATTTGCAAAAGCAAGGCCAAGAGCAGATGGTTGGCATGAAGAGCACAGACCTCTGCAGATAGAGTCTGCTCAGCCAGAATTACTGCATGCCACAGTGTGGAGTATTAATCCTGGCATTTTACTGCTACTGCAAACACAATAATTTCATCAGGAGCATATAGAGATAAAATTTAGCAGAGTGATAAAGAGTTAAGTTTAACTCCACTGGATTTCCTGCATGCACACATGAAGGGACAGGAGTTTTTCATAAGTGCTATTAGGTATGGATTAAATACAAGCCATTATCACTTCTTTCTGGATGGTTCAAGTAAGCCTTTGACAATGCCAAAAAGAAATTATATCTATCATTATTTTCCATTAATTACAAGTAAGGATTATTGTTAACCGTTTCTATTTGCTTTTTCAAGTACACAAGTCAAAGACCACTTGTAAATACTGAACAAAACCACTATTTTATTTTCTAGTTTGCTTGTATCTTTGGGTACCTCACCATGAAACAGATTGCAGAAAAAGGTTGTTATGCACCACAGAAGTACTCATCAATAATAAAATTGCAAAAATAACTAAATGCACAAAAGTTGCATCTTTTAAAAAACATTTCTGGAGCGAAGTTCATCCCTGAAAAAAAAAACAAAACCAGGTTGCACTACTTTTTCCTTTTACTTGTATCTTGGACTTTTGGCAAGAATAATGATTCACAGAATTAAACAGAACACAAGAAACTACTCCAACAATTTCTTATATTTAAAGCATTCTAGAATAAAATTCATCTGCAGGGCCTCTGAATGATACAGTATTATGTGTCCATATGACTGTTAATAACCATAGAAACAGTCTCTACATGGAAGTTTCATAAGTGTTATTAAAATGCTGTACTCTTACAAATCTTTACTGGGCAGTATCAAGAGCCTTACTAAATCATGAAGAAATATAGGCAAAGAGTAGTAATATGACCAAAGAATTCATATTTTATTCTTTTTATATAGCATAAGCATTGAGTGATATATTTCATTGGGCATTACATTGTCTATTGTTTTATAACTTTCTTCTGTATAATTATTATATGAAAGGATTTTTTTAAGTATTAATGCATTTAAAAACTTGATTTGGAAAATACAAAAAGAAATCATGCAAGATTTATCATTAAGCATTGTGGAATACTATACCCCAACATTTTTAAATGCATCCAGTTCCCAGTATATTTCTCACTTGGCAGAAGTCTCAACATTTTGACCAAACTGTATTATCCAAAAAACCCAGCACCCAAATAAATCAGAACACTTTCCCAAAAGTCAACAAAAATGAACATTTTCTCCATCACTTTTTCCTCACCCTTGGAAACTTTACGGTCTTAGAAATTTCACAATCTGCACTCCATCTGTGGGACTGATTTACACTCCCAGAGAGAGGAAGGGAGGGACTAAGACTAAAACAGGAATCCAGCTTTCCTTTTAACTGCCACTACTCCACGAACATTAACAAGAATGAATAATTTCTAGCTAAGCTCTAGCACTATATTTGAGAAATAAAATTAATAGTATTCATATTCTGGACATATCCTATTTGAATATTTACATTCTAGATCTATGTCCTGGTTTCAGCTGGGATAGAGTTAGTTTTCTTCTTACTAGTTGGTACAGTGCTAGTTTAGATTTAGTGTCAGAATTATGCTGATGACACACTGTTGTTTTTGCTGCCAAGCAGTGCCTCCTCAAGTCAAGGATTTCTCAGTGCCTCATGCTCTGCCTGTGAGCAGGGGCACAAGAAGCTGTGAGGGCACAGAGCCAGGAAAGCTGACCTGAGCTGGCCAAAGGGACATTCCCTGCCATGGAAGATCACACTGACTATATAAACTGGGGAGAGTTGGCCAGGAACTGCCAATTGCCTCTCAGGGACAAGGCTGGGCATTGGTCAGGAGGTGGTGAGCAACTGCACTGTGCATCACTTGTTTTCCCTGGGTTTTATTCATACCTCTCTCCTTTTCATTACAATTACTATTATTATCTTTAGAATTATATTTTAATTTGATGCAATTATTAAACTGTTCTTCTTTCTACACACGAGTTTTACCTTTTTTTCTTGATTCTCCTCTCCATCCAACTGTAGAGAGGAGTGAGCAGCTGGCGATATTTAGGTGCTGACTGGGGTTAAACCACAACAAACTACTGAGAGTGCTCTGTGAGCTCTCTCATCTTACACAGAACTACTGTGTAGAATGAAAACAGTTAACATTTTTTGCTAGGCCAATGTATTTCCAATACCTTTACTGTAACTTGTACACGAGATTTAATTGTTCAATGACCATCTGGGATCACTAGTAACATGTAAGAGATACTGTGCTTAATTAACAATGGTGCCCTTCTGCTGAACACCACTGAGATAAAACTGGCTCCAATTCTACTGATCTTTTGTTTGAATTGCTACATTCTGGAACAATGGAAACCACATTTTGAGGTTTTCGAAGACAATTGTGTTGTTGAAGTCTGTTCTTCAAAAATTTACAATGTAAAAGAAATATCTTTTAAGATAGACTACAAGGCTGCCCTCAATAAAAATCTCACAAATTTAAATAAATTTAAAAGAGGTTCCTTATCCACTGTTAAGACAAGCAAACAGGAACAAAATAGCCAGCCTTCAAAACAAGGCACTAGTACACTAAGGAGATACATCTCGGACACAGCATTTCTTACCTTCTTCATTTCTTCACTATGCCTTCAAAAAGAACAAATACCACATGTGCAGAATGGTGTTTTAATTTCTCAAAGACAAAGAAAAAAACAACCTTAAAACAGGATAATTTGCATATATTTAAACTGGAAAGGAACAGAAAGGTAATTTATTAATGGCAGTGAAGTTCATAATCTTTATTTGGTCTTTCCATGAAAAAATAGACTAAAACATGAAAAACTTAACAACAGCCCCCTCCCCAAATTTACAACAGCAATAAGAAAAGGATTATAACCACCCAAACCCTTGGAATGAGTATGCCTGGAGATGGCCAAGGCTCCAGGGACACCGTCATCATCTGCCTGTGCCACTGCACAACATTCACATGTTATTCAATGCAGCCACAAACTCACTGCATCACTTATAACAATAACTCCACATAGTGCTGCCTTGTCTTTTCGTTGGTTTGGGGTTTTTTTAAGCATTTCCACTCCCCACTGTCAAGTAATTGTACAATAAACACACACACACAGAGAAATCAGTAAGACATTAAAACCGTCAGAACAGGAATCCAGAGAATTCACACATTGGTCTTATACAGTCACAATAACCACATGTTGTTTTAAACAGTTGAATTATGGGACATTTAGTATTACATGTGGTTTAAATTTACTTTACAAAGAATGCTATATCCAGCATGACCCTGATACTCCATGCTGCTTCTGACATACCCATTAAACAGAAAGTCTTCCTCTTTCATGTACTACAGCCAAAACTTTGTTCACTCCTTGCAGCAGAAACAACTGCCTAGTCACAGCTTGGGGAAAACTGAACAGACATCAAGTGACTGAAGTTTTCAAAAGCACGAATCAATCAAGAGTTTAGACCCACTCTGCTTTTTCCTGTACAAATTTAAGTCTTCCACATATATGTAAGGGATCTGGCCTTGTAAAACCATCAACAGTAGAAAAAACAGAACAATCAGGGAAATATTAAAATTCTATATGACTTCCATGACTGTGTTACTTTATCTGCATCACAGCCACCTGTGGGAGATGACCATTGTGTAGTTGTGAGTGTTGTCTTACCCAGTGGACACAGCATTTTAATCACTGGAACCTTCCAGAAGTAAAATGCTGGAAGTAGAAGATATTAAATATGAAGATTCAAAATAAACATCATGATTTCTGCGGCCTCAAGAGCTGCAAAACTTGCTACCAGTTCCCTTTCAAGAAACAGTAGTTTGGTAAAAGACACAGCACACATGCGTGATGCCTACATAAGAAAAGTAAGGAATCAAGTTATTGTACCATACCTGATTTCCATGGAGATCTAAAACATCCAGATTTTTTAGGTTCTCCAGATTTGAGATCTTCTTTATTCTGTAAGATTTCAATTATTAAATTACTTTTAACATGAGATAACAAGTATCTTTCATTTTCCAGCTAGTACAAAACTGTCATTTTTTCCTGACTGTCAAGAGTAACAGAAGAATAACAAAGTTTTGAACCCCAAAAAGAATTAACAAATTAGTGAGTATGCCTTAGACTGTCACCTTCATTTCTGACTGTCCATCATGCAATAGCAGCAGTATGCATGTGGCTCTTCTAGGAAGAGGAAAAGGAAGGAATATTTGCTCCACTAGAAAACAAAGTCAACAACTAACCTATCCAGATACCTAAAAAACCCCAACACATTATTACTGGCAAACAGCTAATTTCAAACCACTTGAACAAAAGACTATATAGTGAGCTTGTTAGAAGAACACAGAATTTAAAAAAAAAAAAAAAATGAAAGCCACAAAACCTTTCTAGACAATAGAGATCTCTAGCCTTGGCAGTCTGTGTTCTCACCTGAACAACTTCACTGTCTTAAAACTTCTCTGTCCTGTCCTATTTTCTCAGATTCCAGACCTAAGTTATTATATACTCAACAGCATCATCTGCTGGCTGATGGTATCAAACATCCCATGTATTAAGCATTTACTTCAAGATTAATCAAGGATCCCAAAGAGATCAAGCTGAAAACAAATTGCTTTGAACTGTGTCTGATCTGTAGCAAATCACTCATCACTATGTCTAGCTCTAACTACCTCCAAAACATACTTCCAGATAAATGAGCTAAATTGCATGCAATGTAGTCATGATATGGAAAATAATTCCTCAAAAAACCTTGAAATTTTAGTTCCCGTGCTCCACTATTTTACTATAACTAAAGTTGATTTCTACATGTCAGCTTTTAATATAGAAGTTATTAGGTCTAGTAACATATTGCTCTGCTGAAACTTTTCAGTTTAGAATATAGGTTTGGTTTTTTGTTTGGTTTTGGGGGGTTTTTTGAATTAGGAGATACATTCTTTATAGCCTGCACATAATTGAGCTTTGTTCACCAACTCTCACTTTACAGAATTACAAAGAAAGTCAGAAAAATTAAAAGAATCAGAGCACAACCCTTAGATGTGTGAGCAATTCCACAGAGACTTCTACTAAATTATCATAAGCTAAAAGATTAGAATCAATAAATAAGCAATCAAATACATCAGGCAGATGGTAATAGGTTTGGGGGGGTTTTATAGGTTATAAATAATCAATGAACCATTCACTTGAGGTGAAAAGACATTCCATCTGTCACACAAATCCAAGAACACATATTGATCAGAACAGGAGATTAGATGGAAACACAAAGTACTTCAAAACTGCTGCTAAAATTCATGTAAGAAAGGAAGTTTCTGAAGACCATGACACACAGAAACTGTGTTTCCTCAGTGGGATCCCCCTGTGGTCTCACAGCAACATCAGAAACTGAAAACTGTACGGAATAGAACCAGTGTTACGTCTCAGCTGTTACACCATACAGAATTAGGGTGCTTTAAGTCAATTTTATTATTTTTACCTGTTCTTTCCCAACAAAAGGACTCTCAGGGATCTCAAAGTTGAAACCCCACTTATTTCCTCAATCTGGTTATCATATAAATCTAAGAAAACAAGATGATGAAGATTAGAAATATTTTGGATCCGAGTTATAAAGTTATGTTGGAAATTCAGAAGACGAAGATGATCTTCCCCATCAATAACTGGGCACACTGTCAGCTTTTGCCTGGAAGAAAAAAAGAAACAAAATAATCAAATTGCTAATACACCTTCTATTCACTCACTCTGACTGAATAGAGGAAAGTATATTATCTTGGTTAAGGTAACAATAAAGTAATTATGTTTGCTAATTCAACTCTGTAAGTAAAGCAGTAACTCCTATCTCTAAAAAAATAGCATGGAAACACAGCAGAAGCGTTTCTAAAATTTATTAATGCCTCTCCTCTTAGTCAGAGGTTTGCTTTTTATATGGAAACTACATGGAAGTTTTGTGTTGTGACCACACTCAAGTTCCAATAGATGCAGCTTCATAATTTTTCATCAGACACCACATTAACAGCCTGTTTATATCAGAATTCAGTGTTCTATGTCTATTCAATTCTTCTCCAGTTTACAGAATGTGACATTTGAAATAGAAATACATTAAATAAATATGGTATAATGAGTGTACTGTCACCTTCTCACCTTTCCAGGGAAAGTCTATCAGAGCTCAGTATTTTTTCTTCAGCAGAACGTTGCAATACAGGAAACGTTATTGATGAACTGCTCCCAAAATTTGTGCTATCTATTAGAAAAGCATATAGAGAATATATGAATCACTTCTTGGTAAATGCATTTCATGAACTACAGGCCATAAAAGCAAAATTTTATTTCTCATTAAAAGCAAAGTGTTACACAGTACAAAGCTGCTTTTTTTGCCTCCATTCAGTATTATGATTTACCAGTTTTCTTTCCTGCCATTTTTTGTTCACAACTATAGCCCTCTAAATCCTCTTTCCGAAGTTCATCCTTTGTTTCATTTCTGAGAGTTTTCTGTCACTAGCTTGCTGTAAGCAGGTATTTTGTAGATGCTTTTATTTTGATTAGAATTACCCAATGATGTTTTAACACAAGGTTGAATGTTTCATAATTTCAGTATCTCAACCTAAAGAAAATATTATCTAACTTCAGACGAATTTTAAGACACAGATCAAGCAGATATTGATAGAACTAGAAACTAAAGAACCAACACATTCAAGCAGTCCCATTGAGCCCTGAACAAATGGAAAGACTTTTAAGGGTAAGTGCATACAATACCTAGTAATGATTTGTAATACATTTCATCCATTATCAAAAAAGAAACAGGCAGCCCTTTAAAACATATTTATAAAGCTATCCATCTTTATGCATTTCATTAATGTAAGAGGAGAAAAGGGAGCATGTCTAAAAATACCTACAAAATTAATGAACACATGTGTTCTCTGAGCTTTGGCTTATTTGGAAAATGATCCACTGAAAAATACCAGTCAAAATCACATCACTGTGCATGCACAGTACCACAAAAATACAGGCTCAACTTGTACGTGCTTCCCCCTTTTTTTCCACGTCCTTCAAATAAACCAAATATGTTAACAAGAAAAATATTAATTCTTCAATAAACAAAGACAACTACTTTACTACTATACTGAATGAGCTCATTATTGTCTAAAACATACCATTAGATTCTATTTCAGCAAAACAAATTCTTCAATTTAGAACCTTTTCAGTGCTGCTCTTAACATTTCATCACTAGCTATTCTAACTATTCTCTATGTATCCTTCAAAATCAAAACAACTCCGAAGAAAAAAAAAATTAAGAGACAAAAAAAACCCAAAACAATCAACATTGTTGCAAAAGTCTTAAATTAATCAATTCACAGGTATTTAAGCCAATAAACATACGACCAGGGATTTAAAAATCAGTCTGAAGCATAACAGGCTAGCAGTAAAGTGACTTTTTTTTTTCTACTGTCAGCCTCCGGGAGACATGTGAAAGATCCCAATTACTACTTTTTCATTAAAGAGAGATTTATACAAAGCCTCTGTTTCAATGCCTGTGTCATATTTTTGAAAAATATTTCTAGCGGTTTCCAGACAACGACCAACTAAGCTTTCTTAGTACCCCAAGGGAGCACTGGGAATCACGGCTTGGTAAGGCACCAGTAAAAGAGAGAGAGACTGACGAGAGGGTTTTCCACTGTTACCTGAAGCATGTGAACTAACACTGTGGCTGCTTTGTCGGGATCTGGATTTTGTAGGTGTGTGAACAGAAGTCTCACCAAATCCTGATAAAGAACCTGCACTCTGCTTCAACTCCAAACCAGACAGCTCTGTCAGACTGGATGGCACTGGAAGATAGAGCTGCTTATTACGCACCAAAGGACTTAGTACTCTTTGGTCTCCTGCACAGGGAACAAAACCAAACTGCAGACTCACATTCACTCCATAAATTGTATGAAATCCCTAAAAATCCACCCATTCTGAGTGACTGCTGATCTTTATTTTGTACCAGAATGAATAAAGAGTTGCCATAATAATTAAACTGATCTTCTATCCTAAGTAACCACTATTTTTACACGACAGGCAAGCAGCAGCAGCATGGCAAGGAATGCTCCCAGGCTCTCCCAGTCCACCAGTCACAGCAGGGACACCGCCAAAACCTTGCTTTGCAAAGCCAAAAGCACACAAGCAGCACAACACAGAAACCATCTCTTCATATCAGGATTCTGAATTAGAAACTAGTTTTGTCTAAAATGTTAAACATCCAATAAAATACCACTCTAATCATTATTACTTCTCAGTTCATAAAAAGAAGATACAAAAGACAAATAAATCAAACCCTATTAAATATCACCTTGTCTTCCTGAGTAGTTTTTCTCCAGATCATGCTGCAGAAGTCTATTGTGAAAAGATGATGGTTCTTTATTTATCCTGAACTCAAACTGTAACACAATGTTTAAGGCAAATGTTAGAGTTTTCAAATACAGATAATGTCTTTATACACACAAACACAACTCTAGTAATAACTACAGCTCTCAGGAATTTCTTTCAAGACACTACAACTAAAAAGCTTCACTGTTGGAAACCAAAATGAAAACATGGAAGTTACCACCACATTCATATGTAGTTCACTAAACAAAGACAAAACCAAATCTCACTCTGTAAGGAGTATTACAGTTACAGGAGAAAGAAAGCTACAGATGGAATCACAAGAAATAGTGTATAAAAATATAAATAAAGCTTATGGCAGGCTACAGTACAACCCATTTTTATTTTATATGTCTCTAAAAAAATTAAGTAAGCTAGCAAAATACTATCAGATACACCAGATATTACCAGTCAACAGATGACTACTGAAAAGATAATTCCTATCTGAAAGCATAAAAGTGTCTGCATCATTCAACTGCATTAATTAATATAAATATCCAAGAAAAGGTAATAATTACTGGTTTGCTTTTTTCTGGTATTGCTGAGGTCTGGATAACCAGCTGAAGACCACAGTTACTAACCTGCAAATTGGAAGAAAAAGAAATTAAATGCTATGTTTGTCAAAAATGGATATCAACACCAGAAGTTAAATGTAACAATAAAGGCACTTTCAACAGCAAAATCTGCCAAGGAAGGAAATATCTTGCAGAAAATATTACCAAAGACACATCACAGAACTAAGTAACACTAAATAATTTTTAGTTTAATTTTTAGTTTTTAGTTTTACAGATACACTGAAAGCATGACTCCCATGGGGATGCAAATCTCAGCACGAAGACAACAAGCGTTTACATTTACATACGCCTTTTCTCCCAAAAGGCAAAACGTGCCGGTCTATTAACTGGAATTACACGGCAGACCGCGAGGTAACCCCAAGAGAACAGAACCCCTCACCCAAAG
>VXBA01000142.1:0-119302 GCA_013399895.1 Serilophus lunatus
ACTCGAGTCATCCCACCATGTTTTTATTAATGTATGTGTTTTGAAATACTAGAGTATGTATTTCTAGACTGTGTACAGACTCAAATGAGATAGAAGAATAGAATTTTTTTGTACCTCTTGGGTACTGTCATATATTATGTTGTGACACTCTTAGGATCAACTTTTGTTAAAATAAGGAATGCTGTGATCTGTGTTTTAAGGTGGTGAAGAATCACCATAGTGATTCTTCTGAAATCTATCCTGGAAAACACATGCTTTGAAATACTGAAAATTAAGGACTTTTTGAAAGTTATCCAACAGATTATAGATGAACTGAATGTTTCTCATATGATATAAAAAACCCCATTCCAGTCATTTACACAGAGAATTACACACATAGAATTAACAAGGTTGGAAAAGACCGCAAAGATCATCAAGTCCAAACTAACTTCACAACCTATCCAAAACCAATCTAACATCTAAACCATCTAAACTATGTCACTAAGTTCATCATCCAACCTATCCTTAAATACATCGAAGGACGATGACTCCACCACCTCCCTGGGCAGCCCATTCCAACGGGAAATCACTCTCTCTCTGAAAAAGTTTCTTCCTATATCCAACCTAAACCTCCCCTGATGCAGCCTAAGACTGTGTCCTCTCGTCCTGTCACTGGAGGCCTAAGAGACCGACCCCCGCCTGACTACAGCCTCCTTTCAGGTAGTTATAGACAGCAATAAGGTCACCCCTGAGCCTCCTCTTCTCCAGGCTGAACAACCCCAGCTCTCTCAGCCGCTCCTCATAGGGCTTGTGCTCCAGCCCCTTCACCATCCTCGTTGCCCTTCTCTGGACACATTCCAGCAACTCAACATCTTTCTTATACTGAGGTGCCCAGAACTGGACACAGTGCTCAAGGTGAGGCCTAACCAGTGCCAAATACAAAGGAAGAATAACTTCCCTATTCCTACTGGCAACACTATTCTTGATGCAGGCCAGGATAATTTGTTCCTATAAGACAGATAATTTGAGTGCCCTATCCTGAATTGACTCCAACAAACTGACAGTATTCTACATGGACATAAAGCTCATATATACCAAATGTGACATTCTAAATTTCACAAAAATTAAAGCTGACAAGATCATTCATACACTGTCTAAGCTATATCTTCATGAGAACAGAGATGGATAATTCCCCTATACATATCTAGAATGTTTTAAAATGTCCCTTAAGCTACAATCAATAAATCAGCTGTTTTCTAGGTCTGTCCTCACTATATGTTCATATTGTACAAGGTAACTTCAGATAGCATAGTGAATAAAAATTCAGTTGTAGCTGAAATTAAGTATCCTCGTACTTATAAGTTAAATACTTCAGACACAATTTGGGGGGGCTGGGTCCCAGAAGATGACCTTGGACTCTAGGCATATTTAGCTTCCTTATAACATGAACTGGAAAGTACGGTGGTGGACAAAAACACAGCTGAAAAGAATTCATATACTAAACAGAGTATATTTAGCTGACAGGAATGCAAAGGCTTATGGCGAGTGCCAAATCCCTTGCTTTGCAAAGACCAGGCACATCAGTCAAGGTCACGGATCCCTACACCCATCCATGCAGATCACAGGCTGAAGAACAGCACTGATACTTGTTCTGCCAAGGCAGCTGGCTCTAGTTCATTATTTTTATCTAGAAGCATTGGCTGCCAGAACATGGGTGCACTTAGATTTTAGAGGCAGTGAAGACTTGTCCAGAAGAAAGGAGCCTTAGATGGGGTACCACCCTCAGTTTGATATACCAAGACTGTTTTTTATCATCACCCTAAGCTCAGGGTGCCAACTACACTGTGCAGTTTTCTTCTACCTCATGTCAGTGGTGCCTCATTGCACAGCAAAGTATTCAAAAGGTTCATGTGACCAGAAAAATAGAGTACTGGTAGCTTACTGTTTTTGACACTCAGATGTGATTTGGACTGTCTTGGGGGAGAATGGCAAGCTTTCATACTTCTGGGGAACTGTTCTGACTATTTTAACAGTCAAATACCAGCATCTGCTTTACTACCCTATCTGTGGGAAACATCTTAAAAGAAATATGGTGTATTTTGTTAAGGCCTATTTCTGCAACTAAGTGACAACAACCTGCATCAACTAGAGCAAGGCTAAATAGAATGCACAAAAGCAAATGCATACATATCCAGCATCTGGAGCCATCTGAGACAAAAAGGGAGTGGCCTTATACATTTAGGCATTCTTAAATTCAGGCGAGATCTCCATGAAGGGGAATTTTTTTTTTTTTTATTTCAATTAGTATGTTAGTCTTCAATGTCTAATACTGGCTTAAAACCCCAGTAGAGGCGTACAACTTCCCCTGTAGTGAGCCCATAAAGCTGTTATAACAACTTTGAAGAGATTTCTCCAGATGACAATTAGACTGCAGAGCAGGAAAAAGGATTTGGCTAATAACTTTTCATTTTGCTCATTACCACCGCTTCCACAGAAGCCAATTGTGATGTTAAAATTAGAACTGCAATTTTATATATGGTGATTAAGCATAGTGAGCAGTTGCAGTATGGTGCAAGACAGACATGCTTCCAGAAATACCTGGCAAACACAC
Source organism: Serilophus lunatus (assembly GCA_013399895.1). NCBI lineage: Eukaryota > Metazoa > Chordata > Aves > Passeriformes > Eurylaimidae > Serilophus > Serilophus lunatus. Next base: position 2,591 of record VXBA01000142.1, read on the forward strand.
ATACTCTGAGAACATCGATGTTTTGCCAGAGTAATGGAATATGAAGTTAGGCTCTTAAGCTCACTGTACTGCACACAGAGAGAGTTGAATGCCTCAGGACATGATTCAAACACATCAGGCATGTTAAGCATGGGGGTGGTTAGAGCTAGAGCAATAAGCCATTCCAAGCAGAGGAGTGTATCTGAAATCCCACCCTCTGGAGGGCATAAGCATCAGGCTTTGTAACTCCATGTTCTTGGGGACCAAAGCATGCTCTGAAAATTTGTACACTCACTCTATTTCACTCTTCCATTTTCAGGTAAATTTAAAAGGTGGGCATGCTTATCATTCCATATAAATACTTCTTAGAGCACCCAAAGAGATGTGGAAAGTCATCCCTTCTCTTCAATGACCTGGGTACTCACACAGAGTTTGCATTTGTATCACCAAACAAGAAGTTGAGATAGTACCACTTCAAATCCCTAAAAATTAATTTAATGAAGGTAAGCACTGAGCTACGACCATTTGAGACAGTTCACTGTGCATCTGATGTTTTGTAGCAAGACAGGATTGCCTTCCTCAAAGGCAAAAAAAGCAAAGGAGGCACAAAACCAGAAATTGTGATATTGGCAACAATAACCTTGATGACAATTCAGAAAAGTTACATTTGTTTTGATACCTCTTCTGACTTCCTTTTCCTTTTTTTTTTTTTAAATGATTGTAGAAATTGCTGTCAATACCCATGACAAACTCACAAGTAGTATCACATAGGATGCCTCCTGAGAGAACCAAGCATGCCATGGAGGTTCTTGTGGTTGACTATCAAGAATGCAGAATGAGAGACACTAACACTCTGAAGCAGCACAGGATCAAGGACAAAGTCCGATGGCAAGTTTATAAGAAACTGGGCTTCAAGGTGTCCTCAGATAGCGGGGTTACCAAAATTCATTTCATACATGGACAAGTCTGAAGCTCTGTAGAATTCAAATGATGCACATTCCATTATTCACCCAGGGAGTTGAGGCAATAATGTTACCCTTGAAGAAGTTTGCTTTCTGGAAGCATACATCTTATAAATTCAGCTTCTGGGGAAAACACTCAGGTAAGATTTAGATAGTCTCTGGACAGGCCACTAAGACTTCCAAAGTGGCAATCTCAATGTCTTAGTAAGCATTAATTCTTAGATTTACTGCACAGTGACCTCTCCCCTTTACAACTATACTAACTGTGTCATATTCTGTGTGAATTCATTTGTGACTGGAGGCACAAGCTATCTTTCCAAGGTGATTATAATACTATAATAATCTGACTGTAAAACAGTAGAATACTGAGCAACAACATTTAAAGTTTCATTTTCCTCATTCACATAACCGGATAGACCACTGAACTAACTATGAAACTACCCCCTGTTGGTACTTCTGCAGTAATAAATGTGGACTTCTGGACATAAAAATAAATGCCTGCTCTTCAAACAAGCTGTGTGCAAGCCATGACTAATTGACAACATGTCCCATTTAAGTCCTCCTGGCACTGCTTCTGGAAATGGGAAATAGACAAGTTAAGAATGAGGCTAACATAAAGAGCAAAGCAAAGAATTATTTGTACAAAGATTAATACTCGGTTGTGTTGCCTTCTCTTTCAATGATTTAATTAAAAAAACAACCAAACAAACAAACAAAAAATCCAAACCTAACTATACCTACATACCTTTTCTTTAGAGCAATGTAAGTTGCAGAATGATAAATTTATTGTGGTCTAATCATTGGTTAGTGAATAAGAGACACATGTGTGAAAGCACATTTGTTATGAGGGTAGATTTGTGTTACAATTGAGAATATATCTCCTGCAACCTTGAGTACAGTCTTTCTATAAGGTGACTCTATGATAATTGCAAAAGCAGTAGCTTGAGGTCTTGATCAATAAAGGCGAATAGTCAGGCAGTGAAACTCAGGGCCCCATAGCTACATCTTTGCTCTAGCAGAGGAAAAAGAAAAGAAACTGTCTTCTGCATTTTCTCACTTCCTTCCAGGCCAGAAGGATTTTAAATTAGAAGGACAGGAATTTATCATATACTAGGAAGGACAAGATTTTATCACATTGTCAGACAGACTTTCAAAAGCAAGGACAAAATCACATTGGTCACAAGACTTTTCACACCAACAACTCAAAGAACTCATTATTAACATTAATGTTATGTCATTAAGCAAAATCAGATTCAGCAACTGCAAGATTTTTTAGTTTTAGTAGCTAATACAAGAATTTGAAAAGACTGAAAGAAATTTTCTAGGTAAAAATTGTTTCTTAAACTATCTCTACAGCCAAATTTCTTACAGGCTGGTATGACTATAGTCCCTGAAAGAATAAACTTTTGGTTCTGGTCCTACACTTTCAGATGTGAAAATCAGATTTCTTTTAAACTTCTCACAAGCAAGCAGAATAATGCAAAAGAGGTGAAGGTCAAAAACAACTGGAGAGCAGAAAGTCACAGGAAGAAAATTTCAAAGCACGCTGCTTATGTAGCACCCACTTATACATCTCAATCATATATTTGAATGAGAATTAATCATGATGCAATATAAGAGAATACAACAACATTCATCTGAAATATGCCAGCGCTCCATCAGCAGTAGGCTACACCATAAAAAAGATTGAAGACAGTTTTAGATAACTGTAAATAGGTATCTGTGTGTATACAGATATCACTGTATAGATATACAGATATACATAGGTAGGTACACAAGTTTATTATTTAATTTTAATATTGTTAATAAGAGTTAAGCATAATACTGTTTATCTCTATTGCTTTGCTCAGTCACTGATTTTCTCAGTAGCATTCAGAGTCTTCCAAAAAGAAGCAGTTAAAATTTGCTTCCCAAACAAATCTTTGGATAGACTGTTTTAACTAAACAAGAGACACGAGGAAAAGAATCTTTTTAGCATGAGTATGCCTTTATAGCAAAAAGCCCCATTATTAGCAAGGATGCTGATCTGTACACTTTCCCAGAACTAATCTTTTCCTTGAAGCTACAGATACTCTCAATTGGAATAGTGGATTCTGTTTGGGAGATAATTTGGAATCATAAAATTGTTTGGATTGGAATGGACCTTAAAGATCAAAGAGTTCCCAACCCTATGCCATGAGAGGGGACACCTTTCACCACACTAAGTTGATCAGAGCCCCATCCAAAAGGGCCTTGAACCCTTCCAGCGATGGTGCATCCACAGATGGATAACCTGTTCCAGTACCTCACCACCTTCACAGTAAAGAATTTATTCCTTATATCTAATCTAAACCTACCCCCCTTCAGTTTAAAGCTGTTACCCCTTGTCCTATCTCCCCATGCCCCTGCAAAAAAGTCCATCTCCAGGCTTTCTTGTAGACCTTCTTTAGGTACTGGAAGGCTGTTACAAGTTTTTTCTGGGGCCTTCTCTTCTCCAAGATGAACAACCTGTCTCCAAGCTGTTTCAACCTGTCATCACAGAAGAGGTGCTTGAGCCCCCTGTTCACCTTCATGGCATCCCCTGGATGAATGGAAAAAAGCATCCAGCTTTTGATTTGTAATTGAAGACTATTTCAGAGCAAAACTGTCATCAATCTTCTACAAGGTTTTATTTTCAAAAGCATTATGATGAAGAACTTCATGGCTCTTTTTTTACTGGAAAAGTTGACTCTGTTACTTACATCATGATGACAGTGTTTAACAATGAAGACAAAGTTGTAGCTCCCAAGCAATACTTTAGACTGCCGGAAACCTGTCACTCCGCAATCACAACCATACCTATTCCCTTACCTGAATACTGAAGAACTTCAACAAACCTTTTTAAAGCTGTGCCACTAATCTTTTTACTTTCAGAAAGCAAACTGATGTAATGAATCCACTTCCTGATAAGTATTGTGCCCTCACAGCAACTTAATTACAAATAATCATAGAAGTTTCATAGCTTAGAGTTGTATCATAACACAAACAAAGCTCAAAGTGGTTATATTATCAATCCTGCTGTAGTTTGTCAATCAGTTTAAGATAGGCTATCTATCAGATAACAAAGTCTAACGGACTTCTGCAAGATAATGGAAAACGAAAAAAAGAAGAGGATGCTGAAATGCTTTCCTTTACTCTGAGAATTAGGAGCAGTTGTAGCTTAACGCAGACTTCAGAAATTGTAAGCTACTCATCTCCTAAGAATGAATGAAATCAAGGCAAGATGAAAAAAATCAGAGTAAATCTGGATTTGCAACCACAGCTTGGAATTAAAACACAGAGAGCCAAGAAGCGAAAGACTGGAAAGGTGCAATTGTAGAAATATAGTTCAGTAAAAAAATAAGATTAAGTTTTTATAGCTGTAAGTTTTAAATGTGATGAGAAGTAAAGGGAAATAAAATTACAAGTCAATCTTTAAGAGCTATGCAATATGTTCCTCTTCTCAGTGTAATCCTAGGGCCAAACTCCAACTACAAATTGTTTCAGCCGCAATTTTGTATGCATTTATTAGTGGGTTTCCAACAGAGTCTAGAGGTTATTAAGCTACATTCATCACACCTTTTTACTCTGACACTGAGATTCAGGTTTTGCTGTGTGTGATAACTAAAGCTAAAGGAAATAAATGCATTTCTAAGTCACCTCTAATTTAACTAAAACAGCTATCGCTTGTTCATTTAGCCTTATTTTTCTCCAGTTGTGTTAAAAGGTAACTGATGCCTGGAGGAAGCATGTAACAAGACCTACAAGTCCCTAGGAACTGTTGTAGGGGTATTGAGTACTGAGAATATGAAAAATTTAAACAGATGCCATACAGGTCTCAATACTAGATGAATCATTTAGCAGGAATGCCACAGTGCACTTGAGGAGTTTCTATTACATGAGGGTTTATACTTTAGCATTTACTTTTCTATAAACATATCGACATCGTGTTACTTCCTCAGTAGAGCATAATTAACCTTTTTCTGGTTTTAGAGACCAATAAATATTTTCCTTGCACTTCAAAGTTATGTAAAGGTGCTCTTTCTTTTCCCGAGTGCTCAGTGTATAAGTTTGTTCTTTAATTTATGCCCATGCACTGCCATTGATGAATTTCTATGAATTATGCTATTCTTCAAAATAAGTAATTAAGTAACTTGCTGCCAAAAAGCATTTAGGAGAAACCAGGTTAATTTACCACATGAAAATGTTTTCCTTGGACTGTAATAGAATAGTGTTGTGAAGAGTAACATTCAAATATGAAAGAATGAAATGAAGAAGTTAATTTAAGACTGTAGGAGTAGTAGTACGAAGCAACAAAGTTTATCATATCAATTTTGACTCAGTTGTATTTGCCTTTTACTGTGGATAGGATTGTGTGTTCCAAGGACAACAACAGCCATGGCAGAGGGTGCCACACCATGTAAGACCACTCAAGCAAGGCTGGCCAAGGAGACTGGAGACAAAGCAGCCCCAGGGCTTTCCAAGAAGGTATTTGAGAAACAAGCTGTTGAGAAACCAGCAAGCTGGTCTCAATCCTACATCTCAGAAACAAATTAGAGTATCACTCTGACAAATGTACAAGCATACAAAAAAACCCCAACAATTCCAGGTTTACAGAAGTTATAGGTATAATGAAATAATCATAAGGATCACATTTTGGGAATTGGTGCTAAAAAGCTTGAAACTAACTTTCTAGAATATTTGAAATGTTGCAATAGCCAGAGAAATACAATACTATAGTCTAAACATTTTGGAATAAACTATTAATGATTGCCAACAATCAACCAAAAGGTGACAAAGTCATTTGGAGTGAAATAAGATAGCTTTAATCCATTCAACCTTTAAAGCCAAAAATCATACAGATGGGCAATCAACTAGTATCCGTTTTCCCCAAGCTAGCTTTCAAATGAGAGACATAAAACAAGATTTGTAGAAAGTCAGGCACAGGGGAAAATACAAGGGACAGCTCAAAATTCAGTGCTGTGATTTCTGAGAAAATATAAAAATGCACCTACTAAACAGTGGGAGACTTCTAGACAAGTTTGTGGGTGATTCTTTGGGCTGGCAGAACTGTGAATAAATCAAATATTATCATTAATGGGACATTAGTGTCACATAGCTCTATCTCCATAAATGGTATAACATTTCCCAAAGAAAGTCAAGTAAAAACAAGATGATCAGCTATGGGCTAGACTGAAATTTAAGCAGCACTACTGTCCAATGGGTTAGACCATAAAAAACATCTGACATGCTACTAGAAAAGTGCCATAAAAATAATCTCAAATCTGAAAAAGAAATGAGTTTATATCACAATTGTCCTCATTCCACAGACCTATGATGCTAAACCACAAGTGATTTTACAAAGAAGTCTACCCATCATATCAGGACAGGGAAGAGGAGAGAAGATAGATATGGCAACCAAAGTTGCCCATCTCCCTTCCCTCTCTAAACCACCTCCAGAGAAAGCAGCAGCAAACAGCAATAAACTAGCCTTAGGGGACATTAAGGGATATGTTTGTAGCACTGAAGGAAGCTGCAGCAATAGCTGCAAGGTACAATACTGAAACATTTTGGTGAGTAAGATTCTACCTGGCAAGTCTATCCTACCTGAGGGGCTGCAAAAGCCACATGAGAAAAGACTTCAATACTCTTTATAGAAATGAACAAAATGAGAAAAACCAAAAAAACAACTGAAAAAACCCAACAATATAAGCAGTGAGGGGGAGGAAAAGGCCCCCCAAAACCCCAAGTACAGAGAGACTATTTATTCTGATAATAAATTAACCTTCATATTTGAAACACTTTACCAATAAAGTGAGTTTGCATTAGAACACAAGGCTTTGTATTTAAAAAAAAAATTATGCTTGTACGTTACACTAGGGGTTTGGGGTTTTTTTAATGTATTTTATTTTTGTTCAAGACATCATTTAGATTCACGAAGGAGGAGTACAGAAGGAGAGGGAATGTCTTATTTTTTTGGAATTAAATATGTTTTCTCAAATACAAATTATACTGCATGGCAAAATAACATCCTTGCCTTTTCAGTGTGTATCTGTTCCTTAGGCCATTACCCATTCATTTCATCTTATTGACCCAAGTCTAAACTAGAGTGCTTGAGTGATTATGTACAAACAGCTAAAAAGAAAAAAAATGATTAAAAGTGTGGCTTTTTTTTTCTGACAGAACATACACATCATAGTTAGAATAAATATACAGTTTCAGTATTCAACTGCTTTGACCTAAATCTCAAGCTGTATCAAAATATCTTTATTCATGCTTTGTAATGAATTGAACTTCAGACATTAGAGCAAAGGCAAAAACTGGACAATATATTGCAGTTTTGCTGTTTTCTCTAGGGCAAACAATACGAAAAAAGAACAGATAATCCTATTCAAAAAAAAAGTGAACACTGGATAGAAGCCAGTTTCAAATTGTGGAAAAGACAGGTTAAGCCATAGAAATCTATGTCATACATTTAAGCAGAAGCTGAAAAGAAAAGAAGGTCCCATTAAGTCTTGCAGTGCATCTGAAATTTGGAATGTGCACTTCTTTCCATAACTCATCCTGGAAATTTTCTAAAATTTTCAATTTCAACATTGTGGATCAAATTTCTGCCATTAAGAGCAATGCATTGCTAATGTCTCCCCTGGGGTACAACTGAAACAATGCACGGGGAATCAAGATCAGTGTTTTTAATCACTGTGAAAAAACTTTTGTCACTAAAGTTATTCTTCTGCCCTAAAACAGTCCCCCCTGCTGCACGGCCACATTCATGACTCTATGTTTAAAGGTGAACATACAACTACTTCCATGCATCTTTTTTTCCAAAAGCAACCACAGAGCTTCAGGAGGGTCCATCAATAACAGCAGGGCTCCTCCTAGCAGCTTGCATCAAAGGCAGGATTTGAAGAAGTAAAAGGTCTGTCTCTCCCTTCAAATTCACCAGAGGGTCTTTCAAATGAGGAGCAACTTCACATGAAATTCTGCTTGAAGGTCAGACCTACTGTGTTTTCTTCCTGTTCATGAGCTCCTGGGCATTCCTACAGTGAAGGGAGCAGAACTTCCCTATGTTCTCAGTCAAATCCCAAAGGCAGGACCAGAATGTCATCAAGTTTGCACCATCTAAGACCTTAAGAGTTGTTTTGCCTCGCACACTTTGCTTATTAAAAGGAAAACACAATTACAGAAAGTCCACAAAATTCCTCAAATCCCAGGAGAAAAAGTAAGAAAGGGAAAAAAAAAAAAAAAAAAAGAAGAGGAAAAAATATTACAATAATGAATTGTGGGCCAAGAAGCTCTAGTTTTGTGGTGCATTGGGTCATATTCCAAAGGGAGAAATGCCTGCTCAAGTGGGACTGCCTGCATCGCATAGATAGAAGTTGTTAATCTTCTTAGCCAAAGACTAGTTTAAGTGTCCTTTTCATTACTCAAACTAATAATACATGGAAATTGTGCAGTGAAGGCAAAAGTAGCACAAATTCACTGTACTGGAACAAACGTGACAAGGAATGTTAAAAAAAAAGAAAAACAGCACTTTTTTTTAATCAAATGTTTTTATGTCCTTGTCAGAGCTCCAGGTAACAAGTATAAGAAAGTATTAGGAAATTCAGGTATTAACAAGAAGAATTTGATTCAGTAGTCAGTATAGAGATGTCTGTGATGACTTGCACTACTTCAGTATGAAAACCCACAATTTATAACCTGTCTGTAGCTACGAAATTCTCTATTATGAAGAGTTTTGATGAGTAACAGATACACCTAATTAGGCCTGGTTTCTTATAGATACAAACACATAAACACATAGCTCGTACTTTACATCCTTCTGGGTTTCACCTTTCCTTTGTATTTTCTCAATTTTCTTTCTGCTGCTCTATTAACAATCCTCTCAATGCAGTCAGTCCCCTTTCCATAAACAGCAGCTTGGATACAAAGCATCACATGGCATGGTTGGCCTGAAGTTCTCTGTACTCATGCTGCAGTCCCTCCTTCATTCATCTGGATCTTTCTTCTCAGCAGCTCATTTTCAAAGAAATGTATAGGTTAATACTCTTGGGGAAATCCTTTGTTAAAATTTGGTTGCAACTGGCCAGTGGTCAGAAACTATTAGGAGAAACTGATAAAACAATCACATCAGCCTCATTTCCGAAGGAAAGCAAAGACTAGAAACATCAGCAGCCTTTTCAGAAATTCAGAGATAGGATCTTGAATACCTATGGATCTCTGGGACAATAAAACAAATCTCGGGGTAGGCTCTTTAATATTCAGTTATGTGAGCTGGAGAGCTAAAGAAGCTTTCCTTTTCTAACATTGCTTTTTATCACATGAACTCACCCTGTATCGTTATGCCCAAAAGTGAGTAATACATCATGATTAGGGTACCTATAATTTTGTTAGAAAACTTTCCAACATGAGGTGCTGAATCCAAAATAAGGTTCCTCAGTTTTGAATGTCATTACGATCTAATCACTGGATTGCCTGAAGCAGTTACTTGCCTAGAAGCCGGCAGTTATGCCTAGATTACATAAAATATGTAGAAACAGAGGATATTCCAAGGAAGCACAAATGTTTATACTTTGTTTCTGGCAGAGACTTATTTCCAGAGTTAAATAAAATTGTAAATGAAGCAGGCTGTACAAGAATGTAAATGGCATAACGAAAGAAAAAGACAAATCTTTAAAAATGGTGAAAGAGTTCCACAGACTAAGAGAGATGACTGGTGTGGTCAAAATCCTCATCCTGATCAAATGTTTATGCTAATATGGCAATTAGGAAAAGTGAGAGATGACAATGACAACAAGGGAAACAGCAATCTGTATAAATTAGATCCTTTTGTCACTGTAATAAATTCACATGGAGATGTAAACAGATGTAATCCTGAAATAGAAGAGAAAGACTGAACTGCTGACTATCTCCTCCATTTTGCACTACCTGGATACGAGCAGTAATGCTTCGGTGTACAAAATAAAGATATATAATGTGTCTTCTGAAATATATTGTAGATACTTTTTTTTATTCTTCAGTCTGTTTAATTGTCTTGAATACACATTGAAAAAGAATGGAGATAAAATTAATCTGGAAGAATTTGACATTGAAATATACCCCTACAGCACAGCAACTGTCCAGCATTATACCTTTGTGCCCTTAGGGCACAGGCCAAAGACACAGAGTATTATTGGCACTTTTAAACTAAAACACCAAGAGTTCACACTGATTCCACACCAGACTGGAGAAAAGAGATGCACGTGCACCCTCCAGCCCATGTTCAGACTGCCACTCAACAAAGTAAGGACTGCTGGTGCACAGAGATTACCCACAGAGAAGCTTTTCATTCAAGAGGCTAAGGAACAGGTTAGTTCCACTAAGAACATGTGTTCAAAAAATACTTTCCAATTTGTGTCACCTGGCATACCTCAAAGAAAGTTCTTCAAGGTAAGTCTTTGCAGACTAAAACAATGTAGTCTTTTCAAAGATATAAAATGCTCCATTAAAATATAATTAATTTTGCTACAGTAAGAGATAATTAAATCAGCCATCAGTTGAAGGCAGCTAATTGAGAACACAAATTCCCTTTCTGTTGCTGATCATAACTAAATCAGAATTTGTGAAGATGAAGAAGGAAAAGTACCCTGTGTTTTGACATGGTACAGAAATAAGGCAAGTCACCTTCAGACTGAGACTCTTCTCAACCTCTGATAGTCTTCTGTATTTCACCTTTTTGGAAGCCATCAGTGACCTGATTTAACCAGTCAAGTAAAAAAGAGAGTATCATTATCAACAGCATGTAAGGTGAGTAGAGTGAAGTTGCCTTGCAAAAATCTATTTCTTTCTCCTCCCCATCACTACTATAGTTGCCTGAGTAGCAAATGTAACATGATAATTTCCATGATAATTTTATACTTTTGACCTTTTATTTCATTATTTGTTTTTTGCAACTTTTTACTGTAGAGAAAAGAGCAAGGCAGAAAAGAGAAATTCACTCAAGGAGAGGAAAAGCAGTCACCCAGAAACTTGGAACTAAAAGGCTAAAAGGCTTAATGGGTTTGTTTTTTTTCAGTCAGCACCTCTCCTATCATATTTGCCCAGAAAAGTAATTTTTTCATTTGTTATATTCTGTTATTCTTCTTTTCTTCCTTATTCTTCCCAGGACTATCAGTATCATCCTGCATTTCCCTCGCATGGAAGGCAGTCATCACTTTGCCTACCCTTGAAGCTTCATCTCAAGGAATCACAGCAAAATAGTTATGTGAAATCACATAAATAGTTATATGAAATTATGATGATGTAATCATTTCGTGTTGCAGTCAAGAAGAGGGAAAACAACATACGGACAAAAACTAACCTGACATTGTATTATTGAATAGAGGATTTGCCTTTTGGCCTTGCACCCACAGTCATGAAAACAAAGCTCTTAACCCTAGCTGGAACATTTGATTTGAATTTACACTGGTGTCATGAGGTTGAGCAATCACGTACTTTGTCAGGCTGAATATTATTGCTCCACTTGTGAGACCTACAGATTTCTATCTTCTCCTTCTATTCAAGTTATGGTTTGAATCAGAGACTTATGACAATGGATCTCAAGGAGTAGAAAGATTTGTACTCCGTTTCCCTACTGTCTTACACATGCTACATCTGCTGATTTGCAGATACACACATCCCCTGTCACTGTATGACTTAACAGTTTCACAGACACTACTTAGACTGTTGCTGCTGCAGTTATACTGTCCACTAAGACTTGTCACGCTTCCCAGACATATTGTTATTTGTGTTTTTCATCAGTACATAAAAACTTGACACAAAGTGCAGTTTTGACGCGTGAGGATTTATCTAGTGCCCACAGGATACTATGCCCAAGCTGTAGAGAATCTCTTGATCTACTGATATCATAAATAATGTTTAAGACATAGTCACAGACATAGTGGTTAAATACAAAGAAATAAATGCTCTCTGGTATCAATGCTTCATATCATTCTATAATTTAACATGTATATTGACAAATTCAGGCATTTAAAAGCTTTCTAATTACCGGACTTTCTAGGCCGAGCAACTTCAAGAATTAATTGATTTTTCAGATTGTATCGGCCAGATTGCAAATGAAAAGATTTTTAGCACAATGAAATCCAGCTATTTAAAATATCCTACATCTTCTGGAATTTCCATACGGCAAATTCCAAAAAAAACAGAGCTCCAGCCACATATCTCATTATAGGTCATGAACTAGGCCATTTTTAAGAAAGAGTGCTAAAGAATAGATTCAGGCTTTCTCTTCTTTTTTGATTCTCCCCAAAGACACGCTATTATTTTGTTTCCAGACTAGAACTGATGTTTTCCACATCAGAAAAAAAAATCCTGAAGCATAAGAAGAAAAGATCTGTTCTGACAAGCATTGCAAACACAGTTAACAAGCTACTTTAATTATCCTTCTAAGATTTTCCCATTTGTACTCTGATCATCATCTTCTTCACAAATTAATTATGCCTCATTCGTTCTTTCTGCACTACTCTCAGTGAGTATCCCTGGTGGAAAAGAAGAGCCTGTTTGTAACTGTAACCTCAAGTAATTGTTATATATTATTATTCTATTAGTTTACTATAGTATAATTTGATTTCTTAAGAAAAAATATAAAAACTTATCTTTGAATTTGAATACTGAGTGTAAAGTCAGTGTATTTCCCCATCAGAAAAGCAAAACTGGATGGCTACATGAACAGACATCAATCTAAAAATTAGTACTAGACAGATGATTGAATAAATCATGCTGTTATCATCTGCATTTTGAAGATTAGTATTAATAAATTCTGATTCCTCAGCAGAGGGAACCTTTCCAGAAACTTGACCTTTGAGAAAGTCAGAAAGAACAGTTGGGAATAAACGTACTTTATGAGTTAAATACTGAGACATGAACACAGTTACTACTAACAATTTATGCATTTCCTATAGATATTGACACTTTTAAAGTCAATAGGAATTATTGTCTTATGACTGAGTAGAAACCAAGTAAATACCCTGAAGTACCATAACTTGAGGCCTGATGAGTTATTTCATCTTTTCAAAAGTCCTAGGTTTGGCCACATACTTGATTTCATTTAGTTGCTTTTTGAGATATATTAATTTTATTTAATTAACCTACTGAGACACACAACTGCTTCCCCATACTCGCATGCATTTTGAGTACAATGCCAAGCCTTAAAAATCCAGTACTATAAAGAAGTTACTATTCTTTACACTTAACTTCCTTGGCCTTCCAAACTAAGACATATTTATTACACAACATGCGAAGCTTGAAAAGCATGAAACCTCAGTTTCTAAATTTTACAAAAGATCTAGAGATATGAGATAGTCAGCATTTGAATACATCCCATTCCATGACTTACCTGAACCAAATTCCATCCCTTTAACGATTCAGCAATGATAGAAGTAACTGTTGCACATACACCACCAAAAACCATGAGATGATTGGGTCCATATTTTATTGCATCATAGAAGGCTTTGAGTCCTTTTGCATTGTCACACTGGGAAAAAAAAAAAAAAGACTCAGTATTCAACACCACAAATAAAATAATTAAGAATAAACTGTTGGACAAGAAAAAAATTCAAGGGCTGCACAGCTATACACATTGTACAGTATATATCACCTTAAGACCTAAGCATGAAAAATTAGAGCTCCCTCTTCCAGACCCCTAATGTGCTCCAGTAAAAGAACGGCAAAACCCCTCCTCATATTGTAGAAAACCAGAATTTTGATACCACAATTTCACAAATAAAAGTCCAGCAAAAAAATGGTTGACCAAAACCTCTTCTACATTCAAAGCTATCATTTCCCAAAGCAAAATTTGGAACGTAACACCAGATCATCAGCAGGACTTTCATAGTCGGTCGAAAGTTTGACACTACTGATGGTTTCTATAAAAAAAGTTCTGTCTCTAATGAAGACTCTTATGTAATCTCTTCTTAAGATCCAACCTCAGTATTCTGCAAAATACATAGTAGAGAGCCCATTATTTAGAGGGATAACACAAAGGCTTCAAAAGATAACAAAATACTATTCTTTTAATGTGCAAAGAATTAATGATTCTGCTCTCATAGCTCACACTGATTTGAGCAGAAGGCTGGGCTTAATGGCATTGTGAGGTCCTTTTAACCTGACCTGTTCTGGACATCTCTGACAATTAGTTTGATAATTATTTCAGGTACAAAGAATTCTACTATAAACTGACATCAGGAATGAACATTAAGAAACAAAGGTTGATATAGTCAGTATTGTAAAAGATACATCAAGATACATCCTTGAGTATCAGTCATTCATAATAACCTATGTAGTCATGGCTTTATTCCTAAGCTTGCAAGACAGTATTGATAAATTATGTGCCTGAAGAATTTCATTCCAAACCATACTGGAAGTCAGGAATGCCAACAGGCTGTAATGGCAGCTGCCACTGCTCTAATAGCAGCAACTTCTTTATTTCTCTTTTTGAAACAAACATTTTCTGCTCTCTTTTGCCTCCTCTACAAAGTCTTCCTCAAATGTACTCTTTATAAGAACTATCACACACCAGCTTCCAATATTTCATTATGACAATTCAATAAAACAGTTCATTTACTATCAGCATCCAAGTAGCAATTGTACAGCATTCTGTGTAGAGAAAAAAGATTCCAAGAAGTTTGGGAGCTTATATTAATCTCCTTACTGAATTAATATGCTAAAAGAAAAATTATTCTATTTGCATTCTAACTATAAGAATAGAATTATTGCTCCCACTTACTCAAAAGGATACAGATTTTTAATACATAGACCTTTTTTAATTGCCTAATATAGCACAACACTTTCCTTCTTAATGCAGAAAAAGCCACAAACCCAATCAGTATGGATGCTCCCCTATCAGTCTGATAGATTGGTGACAAGCTCACATTGTGAGGGAATTAAGATTGTTATTACTGGAAGAAGAAATGTCCTCCATTCTTACTCCTCCACTCTCTACTTAATGACCAGTTTATTCCAAGTGCAACTATAAGGCTCAGTTACTTTTCTACTTTTATATGTAGCCGAGGTCACTAGAGATTTAAGTATCTGAACTTAACTAGCATTTAGACAAGTCTTTGCCCTCATACACCTTAGCATTTGAAGCTGCAGCAGCAGAGATTGTTGAACTGGTTTTCATATCAACTTAAAACCGGTTAGGTTTTTGGGTTTTTTGTGCATTATGTTGCATTTTAAATGTATTGCTGAGTAGCAGTTTAAAAAAATACAAGTCACATATGAAATAAAAATGTTAATAGTAAAATAACAGTCAGAATCTGTAGCCCACAAAGGTCTATGTACATGAAAAGTTATGGAGAAATAAAATTCTGCCTAAATGATAAAGACCTGTGGCATGTTATCTGAAGTAAAATTCACACTAAAATTCACCCTTACATCACAAAACACTGATGCATTTTTAATTATTATTTGCCTATAAAATGCTTCTCATTGCAGTAAACTTATGCAATTATTGGTCTCAGAAGGTCAACTTGCTGGGAGGTTCAGAATTGATACTATTATAAGGTTTTTCTTTCTTACACGATCGTTTCACGTTTATGAAGGTACTTGGAAGACAACAACCCTTTTTCAATCATACATCACTTCTCTCAGAGAGATGTGCCAAAATGTTTATTCATTTCCCCCAAAGTGAAAGATTCACACCATCAAGATATGTTACTGGTCATACAAAAGTATGTACTGTAACACCTGGGCTTCTCTTAGATGCGATTCAATTAAAAGCCTACCGTGTTTTCATCCTTGTTCTTTGCTCCTGACTCGTCTCACCTCTCTGTCTTTTCGACCATCAGGAATAATTATACTAGACTCTGTCTACTCCTTGAGTAAAACCGTCCCAATACTCCAAAGTATGTCTCAGAGATAAAGAATAAGAACACTGTGGCTGGCCAGAACTGGACAGAAATGAAAGGAAAAATGAGAAAGATGGGAGAAAGCAGACTTTCACATTTGTTTAATGTCACATTTCACAACATACACTGTGTGTAACAATCTTCCCTGCAAGCAACAGAACAGTCTGTCACAAGCATTAAAAAGTAAACATTCAGATAAAAATAATAGCCCAACCAAGCCAGACAGACAAGCAGTAGAAAAGGTTTCTTCCTGCCTCTAGTCTGAAGAATGCATCCTTAGCAAGCTCCTGAAGCCCTCTGAACAACATGACTTTTTAAGAAATCCCAAGCAGCCATCATTGCTGCTTTTGGTTTTCTATTGCCAAACCCTATGTATGTAACCCTAAATGGGGGCAAGACCGTTGAAAGACAACTACCACTGAAATTCCCATTGTATAACCACCAAACAGGTTCTTGAGTTGGTGTCACTGAGTGGCTCCAACTATGTCCAGGAGCAACAGTACAGTAATTACAGTACAACAGAAGACTGCATAAGAACCAAACTCCGCATGAAAAAGCTGAGGCTAGAAAATCCTGGCCACATGTTGATGACAAGAAGCTGACTGGCCTTAATTAGAACATGACTAACAGTAGTGAAGGGAAAGAATCCCTCTTAAAAAGTCACAAGTTTCTATGATGAAATATAGAATCCAAAGGAGTTAACACTGCTTTTGCTACCTAGTTTTGCTCTTTTACCTAAATTGTCATCAAGAAGTCTATTTCACTGAGCTGAATTGCAGCAAGCTTACTTTCAACTCCTATATAAAACCAGACAGCTGTTATGTGCCACTCAACTTGACTGCACACTGAAACATTGAGGATGGTTGTAATATCTTTCTTATTGAAGAATCATAGTTTTATATTAACTGGAATTTCAAATATATGTGATTTGTTATATGTCACAATTTCCTTCAGGGGAAGGGGCCAAGAACCACCTACTCCAAACACATTAATTGCTGTGCTTAGTCTCGGCCAAAAGCCTGAATAAGCAACAGATAAATAGCAAACATACATATTAATGAAATAATTATGTTAAGTGTATTTCCTAACACACCGACTTGATACAGATTACATGGAAAATTCACAAGACATGGAAAATTCACAAGACAAAATACCATCAAATCACCAATCATTAATTGAGAAGTGTTCTGCACCTTGCTGCAAGAGACAGCTTAATATCATAGCTGATACCTGAAAAAATGCTCATAGTTTTCATTTCTGAGATAACAGAACTACCTATTTTAATTAAGAAAATAGCCAGAAGAACTGCTGCATAGAAGGTAAGTTTGGATATTGAAGTGTTAACCTTCTTGAATCTTCTTCAGAGGAGAGGCTGACAAATAAAAATTATAATCCTCCTCTGAGAAAAAGATCCAAATGCACACGGAGGAAGAACTGCCTGAGGGTTTACGGGTGCACAAGGACAAGAAGCATTTCTGGAGAGAACAGCACAGCAGCTGAATACACAAGAGAGACCTTCTCCAGTGTACCCAAAGGCCCTCTGCAGCTGAGAGAAAGGATGTCCCAGCTGAAGGCCACACATCTCTGAAGTCAGGATAAGCAGTGGGACTGAGTGGTGAGGGGTTTTGGCTGCCAGGAAAGCTATCTGGCAGACCGTGAAAGTGACACTAGGGTGTGCACTGAAATCCTCATGGCCATAACAGTGCAAATACTTGGTACACAGAATGGAAATCTGTAAGGTTCTCATACTTAAAGTTTTGCCCATTCCTATAACAGGGCTAGCAGAACAGCAGATACTCATAATTTAGCTGATCTTGGTACACTTGCACAGCAGTAAGAACTATAGAGATGGATGCACTGGTCAGATGCATGGTTACATTTAGATTTCCAGCTGTTGCATAGCTATACCAAGCTGGTTCTGTTAGCTATATTCACAACTCTACTTTTTTTTTTTTAATAGAAACAAACCTGAGGAATGGGTATTTATTAAGCTACTGACATTAGATATTAGACATCCTTTAGAATGAGAGGGAATAAAAACTAGTTGTCACCTGGATAATAAAATATCCAACTTTATCAAGTGATATGAGGTCTTCCAGCAGCACTCTACCCTGAATATCATTGGATAGAGAAGTAAGTGCTCATAAATATATAAAGAAACTTCTTGGAACATAGAGAACAGAGTTAAAAAACCTTATTCTTATTCTCTGCAAAATCTTGCTCAGGAACTAACTCTGTGCTAAATATCAACTCAAAAGAAGCTAAGAAGTGAGGAACACCAACAATTATTTTAATTTCATTTTCATTGTCTTCTTTAAAGTCATTGATAAATACATACGTTTTGGTGAAGAACACATAGAGAAATGCTCTGAGCTACAAAAAAGGTCTACCAAGTTAGAATCCTCTGCCTGTTTTACAGGCAGGGCATGGTTCCCCTGAGGTTTCCTCTCCATTTTCAAGTATCTGTAACTTAGGTACTTTCAAAGCCAGCAAATTACATTTTTGCATTTAATCTCTCTATCTGGACTTTCTTTGAGTTTGTACAATTGCGCTCGAACAACTACTTTGACATCCATAGCATCTGGTGACAACATTGAAAGAAAAAGCACTACTTTTCATTTCTTCTAGAATTCTTCACACTGTGCAAAGTAGCTGTGAGATGTCTTGCTGTGAATGTTGAAAGTTTACAAATACGAAAAAAAAAAAGTTGACTAATTCAAAATGTCTTAAAAGAGAGATGGTGATTTCCTCAGGAACCTCATGAGTCACAGATTACTGGTGGCTAGGACACTGCTCCAGGAAAGTAGGATTAAAAACTCAACCTTTCCTGCTGGTCAACTGTTGCAGGACAATGCCAAGTAATTGCATACATTCAGGAATGGCTATAGTGGTTCAAACCAATGGCCTGCATTTGAAAAACAAAAGCAACCCCATTTAAAAACTTCTGTGTCCTAAAACTGATGTTAATCCATCCCAAACTCCAGGTTCTTCTGCATGTAATTTCTCTATCATCTTTTAATTTTAACTACTAGCAATCAGATTTGATTTTGCTTTAGAATGTGTGACATAGTAGAGAAGGAATTAATCTATTCAGTGAAATATTTCCAGTGAATTAACCGCCTCATGCTGACAGCTCTTGACATACTTTGAGACTTTACCTAGCAACTTCTTTATCTGATTCTGCCTGCTGGACAGGGAATAGTTCACAGAGTGCTACCACTAAGGTACTGGTGCTTGGCATCCCATTTAACAGAGTATGTTTGAACTCAAGTATCGTCAGCCTCTTCAATCACTGACCCAGCAGCATGGGTGACCATTCACTCCTCTGTTATCTAATTGCCTACGTGACTGCCTAAACATCTTGTGAAGGCTCAGTCTCTTTCTCAATGGCATTTTCTTTTTTCTTGGTTCACTGTTCAAGAACTGAGTCCACTCAGCAAGATAAACAAAAATTTCCTGTCTCTACTTATAGGAGAAGTATATTTACTTTTTCCAGCCATCCTCTTGTTTGTTTTTTTTTCTTCACTATATAACTTATGTTTTGTGTCTCATCACTCTTTCTTGGAGTACATAACATTTACACGGAATAAATCTAATTTAAGGACTCCAATATGAAATGGAATTGGAATGTAGCAAATAGATAAATCTTGTGTAATCAAAGCTGACTCTATGTTTCCACCAAGATTAAATAGGGAGTGATAGCAGACATCCACTTCACTTCCTCTTTTCAGAGTAAACTTGCATTCAGCTTGAAAGGTGAAGTCTTTCCTCAAATAAAATTGAAGCTTTTCCCTGATACGCAACTGTTACATACGCAGTTCAGAAGACCATCAAGAGACATTTTGTATATTTGCAATACAAAGATCACTTCCCTTTCATAATGCAGCTATAGAGTTAAGGAGGCAACGTTTTGGTAGCAGGGGAGCTGCAGGACTGGCTCCTTTAGAAGATACCAGGAGTTACGCCCACATTTTTGTCCCTAGAACTGAGAGCCAGTTCTGCCTAGCTCCAAAGCAGGTCTGCCACTGCCGAAAGCTGAGCCCATCAGCGGTGCTGATGAAACTCTGTGATAACACGTTTAAGAACAGGCAAAAAAACTACTGCACAGCAGCTGTGAAAGAGGAACAAGAAAAAAAAATGTGAGAGTAATAGCCCCCCAGGCACTAATGTCTGTGAAGAAGGAGAGGCGGGAGGTGCACCAGGTGCTGCAGCTCATGGGGAGACAGGCTGTCCCCATGCAGCCCATGGAGGTCCTTGATGAAGCAGAGATGCACTGTGTCTTTTTTTCTAACTAATCAAATGCAGGAATTGTTCTACACAGTGATGAAATTCGTAATTCAGGTTAACACTGGCCAGAATGTCTGTAAAATGGTGAGCTGGAATTCAAAACATCAACATCTCATTGTGAATTGCGAATAGAAAGCTAACATTTGGGCCTTAGAAAGATCCTATTGAGCAATATGAGCTATTAGGCAGATCCCACAGTATAAGTTATTGAGTTTTGCTGGATTATTTTGCAGCTGGAACCATCATTTTACCAGAATCAAATTGGTGTTGACTCAAATATTCCTCAGCCAGAAGGAATTTTGTAACATCCAGACTGTATTTGCTCACCCACAACATACAGTCCCTTTTACATAAGTCATCCACTCCTGCATCAACCCAATAAAATATTAAACAGGATTTTTTTTTTAACTGATGTTTTCTAATTAGCAGCATTAATTGAAGTGGATGGATGTTCCCACTCACGGTCATCTTGAATTAGAAATTTTTCCACGTATCCTTAAAGGTTTATGTTCACATTCACAGTCATACAGCATAAATACATAAAACACAAAACTAAGTCCTAGAACTGCATTGAGGTGTTTTTTTTTCTGACATCCTAATACTCAAATACCAATCAGATATTTTGGTACATTCAGTATCGATAGGAAGACCAATGCCTTGCTCACCTCTTCCTTCCAACAAAATCTATACTACTCCATTGATACCATCTTTTATGGAAATAAGTGGAATTATGGAAAAGCATAAAAGTCCAGAGGAACAATGTAGGAAAAATAATATTTTCCAATGTATTTAGAAACAAATAACATATTCTGGTTTTGAGAATAAGGTAGCTCAGTTTTCTTCAGGGATTCCAAATTTACCAAGAATAACATTACAATGATTTCTAACAAAACAAAGAATTAATTTTAATTATGCAACAATTCAGGAAAATATCTTCGGTCTTCATTTACATCAAAAGACTTTTGGAAAGCCTCCTAGGAAATCAGTTTTGTTTTGCTTTTAAGTAACCTCAAAAGGTGCTAATTGTTTCAGACACTTGAGTCCCAAGATCATTATCACTTAAATTTCTTGTTGCAATCTACTTTCTATTTTGTTTCCTCTCAGACATGTGCTGTAGTAGATTTACGAGGCTTGCCGGTTGCAGCTCAAGTACAAAATGAAGCATTAAGGGAGGTAACACTGGCAGGCTCAACACAGAATCACTAATGTCGATTCTCCAATTTTGTGCTTGTCTCATCTTTTTTTTTTTCTTTTAATTCATTCATTACCATTTAGTATTACACTACCATAAATAGCCTATGCTTTCATAGTCACACTGCTGGATTATTTCAGTTACATTTCCTTTCATCTACTCCCTGTGCTTTTAAGAATACAGGGAAGAATCCACAAAAGTAATAAGACATCATTTAAATATGGTATTTTACTTTTCCAGATCTAGAGTATGAGCACTGCAAAAGATATGATTTTCAGCATGAACAATCAAAAATAATAAAGCAAAACTTAAAACATAAGTATATAATTCTATGTTTAGTAAAATAAATTTGCTGAAACTGCCTTTAAAAAGTAGACTTTTGTAAATTTTCTCCTTTCCTTATATCTACTATTTACTATATACTCATTTTTAATAGGATTGTTTGAGGTTTTTTTCCTCAGGTCATTCTAGGAATAGGAAAATTCACATAAACGCAGGAGAGGGTACTATCTCTGAACTTTTAGTGTGTCTTTGTAGTACACCAAAAATTGTTACATACTAAAAACGTATAACTCCTTTTAACTGAAGTTGTGCTCCTTGGAGCAAACAGAAGGAAGGACTGAAATAAAAGAATATAGAAAGAGAAAAATCCAAGTTCATAACAATCAAACTCTCTTGTAGATTGAAGAAATAGAAGTGTATTAGTGCAAAACATTTGAAGTAAGAGTGACATAAATAATAGTATGTCTGGCATCCCATTCTTGAGCGATAATCTGTAATTGAAACCAAGTTAGGAGTGCAATGACGTCTTGAAAAACCACTTCTACAATCAGCAAGAATCAGTTGATGGGAAATCCTGTTATATGAACTCTCTTTCCCGTGACCTTCTTATT
The DNA here is from genome assembly GCA_013399895.1 of Serilophus lunatus. Lineage (NCBI taxonomy): Eukaryota > Metazoa > Chordata > Aves > Passeriformes > Eurylaimidae > Serilophus > Serilophus lunatus. The sequence continues at coordinate 24,786 of VXBA01000142.1, forward strand.
CTTGAAAAGGGCTTTATTTTTATGAAGTCCTTTTTATAAAATGGGGGGGGGGAGGGCAGTAGGGAGGGGGAAAGAAATCTTTCCTGATACCTTTTTGGCATGGCATCAAAATATTATTCTAAGGGTGAAGAGATATGGAAAAAGAGCTCTTCCGCATTTCCCTGGTTAAGACTGTCATGATGAAACAAAATCTCCCTTGTGTACCTCTGTCATATGGCAACAGGGCCTGTCTCTCAGGGTACAAGACAGAAGTTTGTAAATAAATATTCACCAGGGATGTAGCACAGATGACTCCAAGGCCCTTCTTAATTGTTCTTATAGCTTCGCAAAGTCACTTACCTGGAAAATGTGAAACAATCTCTTAAGCTATCACAAAGATCTCTGTAGTGTCCTTGAGAACATATTTGAATTTTAATAAAAGGTCTGAAAGAACCTGGCATTTTTTGAACTCTTTTTCTTTACACCACGATATTGAGCATCAAGAGTACTAAGTGCTACATGTAGCATCCAGCATGACTTTTGCTGAAGCAATATTGTTTGAGTAGGGTTTATTTATTTATTTTATTTTTATTCTCCAAGAGGAATTTTGGGAACAGATACAGAATTAAAATACAGCTCACATAGTAAGAGTTTACGAAGGGCCTAGTGAATTAAGAATAGCAAAAAATAATTTTTTGACTCAAGGGTCAAGAAAATCTGGTGTAATAGTCTTCATCATACATCTATGATTTTTAATTGAAATCTTTCTGTGGTGTAAAACAGTTAAACTTTGTCTACAGCAAATAGAACCCTGTTAAGCTAATTTATCTACGGAAGAATAATGCAGAATCCTTTGTACAATGTTTGAGTTAGCCCATAAAAGCCAAATTAAATTCAGGGTAAATTTAAGTTTGGCTTAAATTAACATAGCATAAGACTACAATAATTCTCCATTTTATATAACTCTTAGACTGGAAATGGATGGAGTCCATATCAGCACAGAAAAACATCATATTACATTTTTCCCCCCTTTAATTCCTAGCAAAAGAGACAGTATGTCTAGAATACAGTTTTAATGACTACCCAGATGGCATGACATTCACTGTGTGAGTAGGTGCAGTGCTTTACAGACAGCAGGTATGAAAACCCCTCAAAATCATGGGTTTCTCTGCAATGAGGTACTGACTCAAAGTTGAACCTTAGAGACAAAGGAAAGGAACAGACTTGGAAGTACACAGAGATATTGGAATGATGTTTTGATATTGGATGATGTTTTAAAAGGTTTCCAATTTCTTAAGCTCTGTGGGCAGGCTTAACAGGTATTTCTTCAAGGCTTTTATTTAATAACTTGTCCAACTTAATTTGTGCTTTCCTTATGTAAAGGCTCACCTTGATGTAGTTGAGTTTTATATTCCAGGAAAATAATAGGTAGAGATTAGGAACCACTTCAAAACCATGAAATGATGGAACCATCTGACTTGTAGTCCTGTTACATTCATGTATGGATATTAAATTTCAATAGCTTTAAAGCTAGGCAAGCAAGCATTTTCTCCATGCTGCAAATTGTAACATGAATAACAAACAGCTGTTCCTTTGCAAGATCAAGACAGGTTAGCAGACTGACAAATAAATCCTTGCCATTCATATTTAGAATAGTATGGGATTTCTATGAGCAGAATGACCACTGCTCTTTCCCTTTAAAGCACCTACAGAAAAACTTAATTAAGCTTGCCAAGAGCAGGGTATTATTCACCTTGATGTATTGACCCTTGAGAGTTCTCTCCCTATGCTCCAGGAAAAAAAAAAAAAAAAGACATGTGGAAGAAAACTGAAATAGAGATGGGCTGTGTTCAAGTGAAATTCCCATGGAGAACATAGCTGAAACCTGCAGGTTTTATTTTGCAGGACAAACACCCAGGTATTTAAAAGTATTCAGTGCAAGTCTGGAAACTGTAAACAAATTCCATACCAGAAGCTAAGACTTGCTAGTGTGTCCATCTTAGCCTAATTAGGTCACTCTAATTATCTTCCTTAGTTACCTCATTTAGTTTCTCTAAATGTGTTAAATACTTAAGACATTCAAAAAAACTCATTTGTTCTTAGGCTACTTGCCTGCTTGCCACACAAGATGAATCTAACAGCCACAGAAGATACTGTTTTGTCTCTGTGCATGCTATCCTCCTTCATAATAAGTCCCAACATGAACTCCCTCAGACAGGAATGACTAATTCCTGCAGGCTATTAACCAAACGCTACAGCAATCTCGTTGACCCATTATGAAGTTCCAAAACTACCAAATCCTCTGTCATTTGCCTAGTTACCTTCACTTTGTGGTTATATGTGACACCTCCCCGATTGCTGCTATTAATTTGGCACATGATGCTTTGTTAGGCACTGCTACGCCACAAGCAAAGCTTACGCCTGAGTAGAATTCACGTTTGTGTAAACTGACTTCTTCATCTTGCCTAAATTCCACTAAAAATAGCTTGACTAAACTCTACTAAACTCTAAACAACTAAATTCTCTGAATCACCAGAAAATTCTCATACTAGTTTAGTAACTGGATAAAGAAATAGATCAGTATTTCCACCTGTCTACAAAGACAACCCTGCCTTTGAAATCTATGCGATTTTGCCAGATTCATTCAGCCCTTGTTTGCCCACTGATTAAAAAAAAAAAAAGCAAATATCAAGTTCCTCAAAACAGCCTGATTTCTCTTACACCATGTACTTCAACAGAGCTATATTGCTTTACGTTTGCACAGCGAAGAGTGAAGATTCTTGATGTACTTGTATGTACTGACAGTCACCCACAATCTTAACAAGCTGAAAAGGTATAAAATGCTAATAGAATAATTCCAATCATTTTGTTAAGCACAGTGGACACTATATTGTCAAATGAAAAAAAAAAAAAAGTGCTTTGTACAGTTCTAGATGAATTTTATTTTTTACTATGGCGTCATAAATGTAAAAGAAGTGGTGGGAAGGAGTCACAATTTACTTGTTAGTTTTTTAGGCAACAAACTGAAGGAAAATGTGCAAATCCTGACCTGGTGAAATATTAAATTGACAATGACCTTGTCCAAGGAAGCCATTCTCAAAATGAACCAGTGCTCTGAATACCTTAAGAGGTAATGTCTTACTGAAATGTCTTACTTGATAAAACACTCAGAGCGTCTCAAGGGGAGGAATGGGGTTTCTGTCATTAAGTCTTCTAGTATGAAGCCATGGTGAAGTAAAAGGGTTATAAATAGATTTTCTGTTGGTTACTAGAAACTGCATAGAAAAGGCAGCTGTGGAAAGGGTTGGTGCAGAATGAAGGTACAACACATATTTCAAAACCAATAATGGGAATGCATACTAGCAAGTCTAGTATTTCAAGGCTTTGATAAAATACAAGCAGAAACATTCCTGTATCATAGACTAAATGGTGCAGTAGAGCCAAGAAAAGCATTTTCTACTTAAGAAACCAAGAAACCACTTAAGAAATGATCAGAAACTATCACCTGTCTGCTACTTTTCCACAACTCAATGAGGAGAGTTTATGCAAGTGGTCACCACTTCAGGTAAAGCAAGTTGAAAAATTACTACCAGTATTTACAGTTGTTTGAATATAAGTCTGCTGACCTCACATTGAAATGGATGAGATCACAACACCTTTTCCACTTTGGCAAAGCAGGATGTGTATGTATGCATGCAGGTGCTGGCATGTGCGTGCAGAGGCAGGAACAGAGGGAGGACAACAGATCTGGTTGCCATAGATCTTCCTGCATCTCTGATTTGACTGGTATGACTTGAGCATAAAGGAAAACACAGCAGTCAAAAGCAAATATTCTTCTCTAACACTATACATCTCTGCTTCAATAATATGACAATTTATCAGTGGAGTTCCACATACTAATCATGAAAAACAAACCCAGAAGCAAGCAAACAGACCAAAAAAACCCCACCTACTGCAAGCAAACAAACAAAAACACAAATCAAATCCACCCCAACAATGGCTTCCGTCTCAAACAGAGATGGAAGCACAAGTCAACATGCTGAACTAGAAGAACATGGCGACAAAATAACCTCTCAGATGCCAGTTTATGAGACCATGGAACTGGTCCTTTCTCGGGCACAGTGGAGCCTGTATTCCCTAGCAACCGTAAAAACAATGGGAAAAAAGAGGATAATTTCTCCCACTGCCTCCTACTTACACTGCTATATGCAAACTGATGGGGGACTGTGTGAGTACCTGCTTGCAGTGTGCTCAAAATGTAGTTTAAGCTACTGTATGAGCTGGAAGATAGGAAATTCACACTCACAGTAAAGAGGAGAGAGAGGCAGGTATATGTATGAATCACAAAATTAACAATATTAACATGGATTTGAGTAGCATGGGGTGTGCTGGCATGCAAACGTGCCTGAGCTGGGTGGGGTGTCATATGTCTCCCCCCAGCTGCAAATGCTTATTCACTTCTTTAAGCTCAGCTTACCAGAATATTTCCACAGATATCAGTTAGGTGTGGATATGAAAAAACAAGCACACCCCCAGATCAAAAATTCCTCATGCTTTAAATTCACTATGAAAATAAAACTCTATTAAGGGAAGGAAAAACAGAAGAATTGTCCACTTCTTTCTCTCCATTGTGTTGCAACCATTTCTGTGAATTTTCTTTGTTCATAAAATACGAACAGTGTGTGTTCAACCATAAATGTTAGAAACAAGTAAGAACATAATACATGAGTTGAGATCACAATAGAAAACAAATTGAGAAAAATTAGGCTACAAGAGTTACCTGAAGTGTTACTCAGAGAAATTGTTTCCAGAGTTTAAATTTTAACATTCAAGTCAACAAACAGAAGGCTTTTCATTACTTAATACTAGGTACATAGTCTACTGATAACTTCTGAATGTTGAATACTTCTGCTCTGTAGCACAACATACAGAAAACAGATTAGCTCACAGGTAACAGAGCATTAGTTCTTTTGTTAACTAGCTCCTGACAATTGAAGAGAGACTCTAATTTAGAGTCTTGTTTGGGTGGGTTTTCTATTTGTTTGTGCATTAACTCTACCTGGTGTATTAGGAGCAACTCGTACTGTTTACTTCCATATTCCTTACTAAGTAAGAAAGAATTTACCTTCTAACGCATGGTTTATCATTGCCAATAAGTTTCATACACACCTTGATATACCATTTAACAGTCTAGTTTGGCCTTTTCAAAAACATTTAGTGCCATTAGTTCCTGTACTTTCTCATCTTCAGCAAATAGTGGATAAGTCCTTAAAATGACAAAATTTTAGTGTCCAGTAAGTAGGATTTGTCCAGCAAAAAGGCCATTTAATCAAAAGCATGTAAAACAATATGACTAAGTTATGTAAGACCTGTAGAAATTAAGCTGATCTGAAGTACTAGTTCAGCACAAAGATAGTCCTTTTTTTTTTTTTTTTAAAAAATCAGATTTTTATCAGGGATCTGCATTAAAAGTGCACATTGTGCAAAGAAATTCACACAGCACTGCTTTCTATTTAGAAATAATAAAACATAAGTGATTCTGGCACAGCTTCAATCTGTTATAAATAATTTAATTGCCTTCCATTTGGAAATAAGCCCCATTTAAAACCTCAGAGTTTCTTTAAGCATTCCTATTGACATAACACGTTCTGAGACTTCAAACTTCAAGAAAATATTTAAGGTTAAATCTTCCAAAAGGTAATTCTTCTGCTTAATAAAAAACGTTTATTTTGCGTGGGATGATTTTTTTCTTTTTAATACAACTCACAAAAACAGTCATAAGGGACCACAGTAGAAGACACATTTCCCACCTGATGATCTAGAAAAAGGAATACTTCTGATTTAACTCAAATAGTTTCAGGACATCTTTAGCAAGAAACAGAAACATACCTTGTACAGATCATCTTGGGCCTGACAAAAAAAAAAATCTCTTCTGGATGGCAAGACTACACTAGCACAACACAAGCTGAGAAGAGGCACAGTCATGAGGCTCTAAATATCAGCTAATGCTGTACACACAAAGGTCAAAGTGAGCTAACCTTCTTGTTGAATCTAAGTCCTGCCAGCAAGTGCTTGTCTGACCCACACTTTTAAGACTTGAAATTAAAGGCAGTTAACTCCTTGATGCCACCGATCTCTGAACAACGATTTTGGTGATGTACAAACATAAAACCCTCTTTCAATGTCTTTGATGAATTCTGTAAGGAGCTACAAAAACAGGAAACATTAGCTTGGAAATTGTTGTATTAATGATTCAGAAACTTCTCGGAAAGTACAAAAAGGCAGAAGCTGGATGAGCTAAAGGGCAATCCAACAAACTGTAGGGCCAAGTAGAACAGGACAGAGGCCAAGACTTCCCCTTGACAGATCCTCAAAGGACACAACTTTCTCCTTTAGGGAAGCTGCTGGAACAGCAAACTGAAGTCCTTTGCTCATAACTGATTTACCTGAGCTCAGCCAAGTCAAACTGTTGTGTTTGTACACTGGAGGGCTGTGCTGCCCGTTACTAGGGCCTTGACAAGCCAGAGGTGTGTGTTAACAGCACTCTCATGAATTTCATCGAGCCAAATCCAAAGTCTCACATGTAGGAGCAAACAGACACACGGAACAGTTCAGGCTGGGGACTGACAAGCAGCACTCCAAGGCAGGAAAATAGGAGGCTACTGAACAAGAAGTTGAACATGGGTAAGCAGTGTGGCTATGCAGTAGTCAGTGTAACTGCAGACTGCTCTGCACTAGCAAAAACAACCAATTGTTTGATAGGACTGACTATTCCCTTCTAGTCACCATTCTCAAAGCTGCATTTCAAGTAGCGTGCTCATTTTTGAGTCTTCAAATACAAAGGAAATACTGATAAACAGGAGAGAAACTAAGGAGACACATCAAAACCGCGATGAGCACATGAAGCATGAGAAACAGCTGAAGAAGCTGGGCTCTTTCAGCCTCAGGAAGAGAATGCTACCAGGGTCTCTAATTGCAGCCTTTTAGTCTGTAACAGGGGGAATACAGAAGGAGACAGACTCTCTTCCTAGACACACAGTGAAAGAACAAGAGTCTCAAGTTGCAGCAAGAACTATTCTGATTAGATTTAAGAGGTAAAAGGGAAAGCTGAGCGATCAAGGACTGGAATGGGTTAACTAGAGTGTCTGGGAAATCTCCATCCTTGGAAATTTTCAACACCAAACAGTTCAATGCCCTGAGCAATCTAGGAGATATTCAAGATCAGTCCTTTGCACAGGACATTGTACCAGATGATCCCAGAGGCCCTTTTCAAGCAAAATTAATTGTGATATTTCCATAATAAGTAGCCACAAGAGCTGAAGGAAAGGAAGAAAGACAAAATCAGCCTCACAACACCATGTCTATTCACAGTGGCCTCCAATGCAGCACTAATTCTAGCTAACCCAGCAGCAATTCCAGCATTGATTCAACAAGGTCTGCAAAATTTCAAGAGGCACCCATAAGCACTGAAAAAGTAGTCTTAACCCCATTTTAGGATTGAAGATGTGCAGATAAAGACTGCAAAGTTTCAAGCATAACATCTGTATAACTTTTTTCCATCACCAATAGGAATCACTTTTCATAGGGAAAGCTGAAGATTACTTTGACTAGCATTTACTTAAGACAGCAATAAGAACATATTAAAAACAGGTCTGAGAAAGGATGGCATTGTTAATTTTAACATTACAACAGCATGATCTCTGGCTCTCGTGCAAGATTTTATTTGAAATGTTGTTTTTTGTTTTCCCTTTTTAAATCAGATTTCCAACATGGTTTGTTCTCTGACACCATAAAGAGTATTATTTACAAATTGCTATGGATAGTTGGACAATTGGTATCATCTGTTGTTTTCTTTGTACTAACATCAGACTGTTTTGCTGCAATTTTCCTAACTAGATGAATTTTAATTTGTCTAAAAACTTTCTTAAACATTGTTTTATCAAGCAAGTTATATCTTCTTTCATTTTTACATACTTATCCAATGTTCACTCAGCAACTTCAAACAGGTGGGGGAAAAATACTACATGACAATATTTATTAGTCCACAAACATGGCATGTATACCGTTCTATTGAGTTCCCATAATAATTCCTAACAATTTAGAGTTTACAAAAGATCAGTGAAATTATAGTAATATTCCTTGCAATAATTTAAATGAAATATTGAAATACTATAATAATTTAAGGTATTTACAATTTATTGTAATTAGAACTTCTCCTAGAAAACACCAGATTGTCTAGGCTATATTCCTGGAAAGAAGGCATCTGCTAATCTTGGTAAACAGAGCAGAAAAGTGGGATCTGATTTAGAATAAACATTCTTAATATCCACTCATTGCTTTTTCAGGACTATTCCTTCTACTGGACCAGCCCCGGAAGCTGCCAACATATGCAGCATCCTGCGGAACCAAATCCTTTATTTCCATCACCTTACTCCCCAGCTGTAGAGTGCACACTGTTTCACACTGGAGTTACTGCTAGTCAGGAGGCATATAGAAGTCTGCAGCTACAAAAGAAAAGCATTTAAATGTAATTCATGTGTTTCAGCATCAGGATCTTGTCTTTCACTGCTATACTCTATAGATCTGTGAAAATAGTATTAGGGAGATTGATGCTGGGGTAGCAAAATGGGTAGAAATAGAGAGAGGTACAAGTAGATGAGGTAAGAGACCTGAACCAATACTTGCAGACAAAAAAAAAAGTCACTGAATGAATCTGTGCTAAAATAAATTGTGATTGTGAGCCCTTGTCCTTTAAGGACAGATCTCGTTTGATTGACTCCCTTTAGGTAATCAAATAAAAAATTCTTTTTATTTCCTACCATCTGTTTAGAATAGGAAGGGAAATAACAGATGTCAATTGTGCGTGCGAGAATGTACTATCATGTAGAGTTCCCATCTCTTCCCTGAGTACTGCCTAATCCTAGCACCACTTCTGCCCTGAGACATCCAAATTACTTTCAGTCCAATCCTTCTTCACACTCTAGTGAAAATCTTTCCCTATTTCTGCCTTCTGCATACTCTTACCCCAGGGCTAAGCTTACAGAACCCAATTGAAAATAAGCATAATCATAATCTTTTCTGCTAAAGAGTGACAGACATAAGTCTCTGCCTATACAGCTTCTATGCGCTTTCCTGTGTATCCCTAATACTTGATCTGGAGCTCAGTCCTGTATCTAACCCAACATCCTTGGCACCTTACCAATACTTCTCTCCTGCTTTCCCACTGACTACTGCTATCCGTCTTCAAAGGATACAACCCCAAACATCTAAAGAGGTACATGAGGCTGGGAATGCTACTGCAGTAGATGTACATGCAGGAAATATCCTCTCAGAAAACACATCTGTGATGGACTTTTGAAAACTTACAAAATACTTTCATAAGACAGTCTTGTCACACTGCTAATTTGGATTTCTGACAGACATCCAAAATTCTTTTTTACTGAGCAATCTGTATGATTTTCACCTTGGAAGACATCATGTATGTTGCCTCATTACTGTATGGTCCTTTCTTCAGTGTAGTCTACACAAGGATTTTTCATAAGTAGCATTCTTAAATGTTTGCATTCAAATAAAAAGGAAGTGGTCCAACATGTTGCAGTATCAGTATGAAAAAACTGTATTTTTAAGGATATTTGAATGTGAAATATTCTTGTATAAGGAGATGAAAAACAGGACATGCTATCTCTATGCTTTATACAGTACTATCAACATGATAATTTCCTTTTCTTGTTTTCCACTAAACGTGACTGAGATTACAAATATTTGTGACATTAATATATCCTTGAGTGTAACATATCTGTATTGATTTGACTGATAGATCAGCCATACAAGATAATTTAGGAGTTTCAAGAATAGTATCTCATGCTATGCCCTCTCTTGCTTCTTCCTCATCTTTGTTCTAGTCTACTGACCATGAAGTGAGCGAGTACAAGCCCTCACATCAGCAGATTAGTACAACAGTGGTGTAATACAAGGACATTTAAGGATTGTCACCAGGCAAATAACTTGATAGTGAACAGAACCACATACCAGCTGTAATAGCTTCTACACAACCCTTCCCCATGTCCCACAGTGTTCAGCAAACACTGTAAGACCAAAGAGAGAGGGGGGAGGCAGAGAGAGAGAGTGTCAATAACTAGCATTTAGTTGTAAGTCAGGAATAACCACCTTCCTATCACACACCTAGTGCAGGTAATACAAACTAAAACCTCAGTTGTTCTTTTTAATTAAAATTTTTAAAGATCTTAAGGAGTCAGCTGATGAGCTGCAGAAGAGTGCAGTAAGCGCAGAATCAAAACTCAGCCTACTAAACTGCAGTTTGCGCATTCCTTTACCTGAATTATTTTCCGGAAGAGAGGAGGGGATATTGTTGCATTCCTGATTCTCATTAGGCCATGGATTTATTTCTATATAGGCTCTTGGCTAAAATCCAGTCCTTGGTTGCCAATATGGTGGATTCAAGTTCCACAAAGTAATGTATAGGATGCTAATTTATTGCTAGACCCAACACTGCGATTGGCAAATGTTAGAACAAACATTCTTCTGTGCCCAGAGTAGAAGACAATTTTTTAAAATTCCAAACATTTTTAGTTAATAGCAATGATTAATCACTGTCAAAGTTAAATTCTGTTCATATGCACAAGACTTTACTTCTACTATCAGTTATTCTTTGTTCAGGAGGTAATGGTTTGTGCTGTGTATTTAGAGTTTCTCCTTTCTAAACACAATGTTGTCTTGTCAGGAGCTTGCACTCTGAATTGTTCAAGAGAGCAAAAAAATCCATTTCAACCTATTTCACAACATCACTTATGAAGAGTCAACAAAGAGGGAAGATTAGATGAAACCAGACCAATAAATCTACTGCTACTATTCAAAGTCTATCCTAAAATATTTTCTGGTAAAACAAAAGAGTGAATGCAAGGGGAAATGACACAATTACTGATGCTTGACATCTAAGTGATGAACTACATAAGGGTGAACTACTGCCACTCACTGCTCCTTTTGTCTGTCTTCAAGAAGGATACTGCAGGAACAGATTGAGCAACCTAAGGAAAATGAGAGACTCAGGGAAGACTGAAGCTCACTGTCAGAGCTACCACCAGAGCTACCATGTCTGCAGGCATCAGAGGTGCACAAAGAGTCAGCTGAGTCCAGGACAGGCTGGGAATGAACGAGATAGCACTACCACAGGAAACACGGGATACTGTCATCTATTTTTCCTTAAATCATGAACACTGAGAAAGAGCCATGTATGTTCCTGCTCTCTCAGGTCTTTTAACTTCTGCTATTTCAGTGTCTCATGTGCAGCAACCCTTCTGGACTGCAAGCCAACAGTGTGTACTCACAGATCAGAGGGCAAATTGCATCCTGGGTTCCATCAAAAGGAGTGTAGCCAGAAGGTCGAAGGAGATGACTCTGCCGCTCTGCTCTGTTCTTGTCAGACCCCACCTAGTCCTCAGCAGAGGAAAGACATGTAGGGACACAAAGATCATCAGAGGGATGGAGCACCTGTGAAGACAGGCTGAGAGAGTTGGAGTTGGTCAGACTGGAGAAGAGAAGGCTCTTAGGAGACCTCTTGTAATCTTTCTCCTCTGAGGACAGTCTAAATGCTCCCACTTTTTAGGGTGAAAGTTATCATACACTTAGGTGGAGCCTTTGCTGTTTTATTGAGTCTTTGTTTAGAACCTTGGCACTGAAAAACGTGAAGCTAGAGCAAGTAGAAAAGCCCAAAACTAAGGATACACTTTGTACACACATCCATGCCCTTAATGCAGCTGAGAGTGCAGCTTATCCCCATGTCTGAAGCCAAAATAACACCTCACTGGTGACAAGAGCAAGAGGCACTGACCTTCTGCTCCTGCCACCCTATCACTAAGTCTGGTTTTGGCAGTCATTTGATTCCACGGTGAGTAGACTGAAACTATAAAAAAGCAAAAGAGTACACAGGTTATTTTTTCCCCCCTCTGATCCGGGAGTTAAGCTAGCTTACCCTGCAATCAAGCAGGCGGAGTAGAGAGGTTCACATAGGAAAGGCACAAGAAATCTCCCCTTCTGCACCAGCAAGCCCCTAGCTGGACTGTCCTCACTGCAAGCTCCCTCTTTATGATAGCTGCAGAGCTGTTTCTTCAGCATGTTTTAAAACAAAGGGCATGTCTTTGCATCACTGAGGTTGTACTCAAATGTCCTTTTTTTTTTCTGACTTTCCAATTTTCTGTCCTAATTTGGGGGTTTGCGGGCTCATATACACTCATAACCACCTCTCAACATATGCTTTCAGCTTAAAATTGTAATAAAATCATCATCATCATCATCATCTGGCTTTATACCTCTCTTCCTACCATGTCTGGGTATCATTGTGAAGAAGGATATTTAATTCCACTTACATTTAGCTTGACTAAAAGATGATTAAGACCATAGTTTTTTCCAGGCCCATGACTGCATACACATCAAAAGGGCAGTGGGTGGTAGCCATTAACAGTAGTAACAGTAACAGGGACTTCTTTTTCTGGCAGCATTTCTGAAAGTCTCGTCTTGGGGCTTAGTTTTTAAGTTACAGTTTTCAATAGTTCATTATAAAAGCAGCTTCATGAAGAATTCTTTTAATATTACACATACATGCCTGATCCTCCTCTTCCTTGTAGAGGTTATTTGCTACAATAATTTCACTATCTTCAGAGGACTTGGTTTTAACTACATTAATTTAAGTTCAAAACTAGGCCATGCAAACAAAATGAAATATGGGGAAAGTGCAAAAACTCTTTAACAGACTCATTTAATTTGACATATAAAATAAATATGGATTATTCAGAGGTGCATTGTCATCTTCAAAAGATTGCTAATCCTAGAAGTCATTTTATTGAGTCTTTGGTTGGTGATTTTTAAGCAATAATTTATTTCAATTAAATGACAGCATCTTTTAATCACAGGGAAGTGACTTGGCAGACAAGCAATTCTGTCTTTGGAGCTTTCATACATTTATTCATTTGCCTAAATATTCTAACACTTTTGAGTTTGGTTGAAGTTTCGTCTTGAATTAATGATTTGAGGAAAGAAATTTGTTTCATTGCAAGACACAAGAAATGAAATAAGATGAACGTTAGGAAGTGCAAGGGTAACATGATAATTTCAAGCCTGAAGAAAAAGCAGATGCAAACCCATTGTAATCACTGGCCATCTACCTCCACGTGCCAGAGTTAAAATTAGCCCACAATAACTATGATTTTTGTATCAATAAAACCACAGCTTTCCCCGAAAATTATACAGATGTCATACAAAGCTGTTAAGAGTCTTTCAGCAAGAAAAGGTGTTAAACATTGCTGATGCAGTTAAGAAGTATCTCTTTGCCTGGAAGATAATGTTTAATGTCACTTAGTTGTCAAATCAGGAAAAATAATTAAATCAAGTAGTAGGCACCAGACCTCAGCATCCACAGTGATCTGACCATTCCTAACAGGGCTGGAGAACAGGCAAAGATCCATTCACTGACACCAGGCTGTTGTGAGTGACTATGCCCTGCTATAGTAGTCTGTTTTTGAAATCTCTTTGCCTGTATATTGCTGGAAAAACAACAAGGCCTGAAGCTTTCTGATGATACATATTTTTCAATTTGAGAAGAGACTTAATAGCTCCGTTTTCTATAAATGGATGTTTTCACTTGGCGGACGAGCAGCCATTAGACACCAGGGCACACTTTTTTGTTGTTGTTGTTCTGATGGAAATTGTTCTGCTGGAGTGCAGAGACCATTGAAACCTCCTTACCAAGTTTATCAACATTTGCTTTCTTCAGGCAGAAATGAAAATAAGTTGCAAGTTAAAAAAACTATACCAGCCACTTAAGAAAAACTTTCACATTATTAGACCACATTGCTGTAATTATAAAACTTCCACACAAAATCCCAATTCCTGAATTTCTTAAAATATCTTTTCATATGCTATACCTACTTCCTTTCCTATGCTATTGATCCAAACTAAGTAGTTGCTGTGTTATCTCACCATCTCCCAAGAAAATAGTTAGGAATAGTTAGGATTTAAAAATGTGCAACAAATCCATTAAATTGTTAAGAGCACTGTAGGATAAAAGCATTTAACAAGGTTCTCTGACCACATCACTTGTGTTCAATTCACAAGAACACTTCCTCTACTACTTAGCCTAACAGTCCAGTTTCTATTCTGATCCACACATCTGTCACGAAGAAAGGAATTAAGCCAATCTACCATGAATTTGTGGCCTCCCTGAATTTAGGATTTAACTTCAAGGTGTGTGCAAAGCTGAGGACTGCACAGTGCTGAAATCCTGAAAAGTGTCAGATTCATTATATATCAAATAAAATGAGCAAGAAATAGGTGCTTAAATTGCTCGACACCTTCATGCTGTGGTTTACACAAGAGCTATTTTAATCATGGAAAGAAACTGGTACTAAGAACCCTTGCTACACACAACTAAGCAGTGGGAAATGATTTAGGGGGCAGAGGTAACCATATTTTTAAACTAAAGATCCAGCCAGTAGACAGTCCTATATAATTTTACCTTTGATAATAGGTCATGGTGCTGTGACACAAAGAGATGGAAAAAGGAAAACAAAACAACCAGACAAACGAGCAAAAAAGAACAAACAAAAAACAGTCATCACCTTGAGAAACTGCTACAGACTCTGGAACTTAGACAGACCTACAGCTTTTTTGCTAGCAGCAAGAAGCTGCAATAAAGAGATAAAATAGAGTTAGAACAGCAGTCAGGATTCTCACTTTGGTACACATATAAGCTGAATTAGAAACTGCAGTGCACCCAGAAGGTGGTTGAGCACTGAACAGGCTCCTCAGGGAAGTAGTTTCCCCGGCATACAAGGTACCAAGCCTGAGAGAGCTCAAAAAGCATTTGGACAACACTCTCAGGCACATGGTGTGATTCTTGAGGTGTCAGGGAGTTGGAATTGGTGATCCTGATGGGTTCCTTCCAACTCAGCATATTTTATGATTAACAGTCTTAATAAAATAACTGTGCTTATTTAGCCAGTGTGGTTTTACAAACACAAGAGCTTTAATCTCTCCAGATTCAGTTGTAGCATAGGTCAGACATTTAATGCTGTGCAATCCTAAACTTGATCCTTATTATCTCATGCTCATAACTCTCAGCAACACTGGCAGTTGGAGTATATGGAAATCTTACACATTTATTAAGAATAGGAACATTTAAAGGGTGTTTATGAGCATTGCCTTCTGAATAGCACTGAAATTAATTAGACTAAAGTTCAAAATTATTTTTGCAGAAAATAATTACCTACAGTTGGTTTGTATTTTAAAAGGTAATCTGTTTCAAAGAGGGAAAAGACGACAGCTGATGGAGGCTCTGTCCATGCTTAGGAAACCTACCTACCTACACAGGAACCCTTACTAACTGTTCCTATTGCCTGTGTACATACTTTTTTTTGGAAAACACTTCTAAATTGTGTTACATGCAGCATTTATAATAAAATATATACAGTATCACATGCATTTGATCAACAGTCCTCTGTGTATTCCAGCATTGTGTCATTAAAATAATTATATTTGGTAAAAGACAGATCTCTTCCTCTTTACAGTGTAAAATTGGCCATATTTCAACTTGTTTGTTTTCCTAACAGTTACATAGTTTCAATGGCTATCATATACAATATTTTCTGAACATATAAATACACATAAATAACTGCAAACTCTACAAATTATGAGGTTACATTTACTCATGTATCTTGACATTTAGAAATTCTTCTGCATTCTAACTACTTTTCCCTCTGTACGACATTTAATCATCTCCAGAGATTTCACTACGATTATTTCCTTATATATCAGGTCACATTTTACAAATCTCAGCAATGCAAAAAAAAAAAAATTCCCCATCTCTGGGTAGCTCCAAATGCACAATTCCAAACTTGCTCAAACTGTAGCAAAAACACGTCTCCTAATTCTTTCACAGTAACTTTTTACAATTTTTTAGCCTAATACTAAACATGGATGACATATTAATAAATATTTTTTTGAAGAGCATTTCATCTCTACCTTCTGTCACTATATAAGTCAATCTTACTCCCATAGAAAAATCAAACAAACATTTAGTCCCTCATCTGTTACTGCACAGCACCCACGGGCCAATCACAGAAAAGGCTTATTTTTACACTAGTGGAAGATTAGGGTATTCAACTGTGGTTTGATCAGGCATTTCAATTGGGATATTCTCTTTATTTTTCCTACATCCTTCCTTGCTCCTTAGTTTTCTTCAGCTGAAAAAAAACCTGCAAACTAAAACCACAGTACTTTTTCACACAAAACCCACAGGTGACATATGTTCCAAAACAGAGGTGCTGTCGCAAAGCACGTAAGTATGACAGGAATTCACTGGAATCAGGTCTATAGGGACTAATCTTCAACCACTGTCAATTCTTTTCTATCCCAGTGAAGCAAGCTCAGGCTACTAGTTGAGTCTACGCTTTGGCCATCCTAAACACCTTTAATCAGAATCATAAGCGGAACTGATACTTCACTCTTTGGTATCTTCCTTCAAGTCAGTATTTCTCAGCCTGTTTTGCAGTTAGATCACAACTGCTCCTTAAATAAAAAAATCCAACATCATTTTCTTCTCTTGATCTAGTTAGAAAAATCCCTATTTCTTGAGTAGCTCAGGCAGTAACTTTTTATCATTAACTTATCTTTACAATTAAAGCTTTAAATATTCCTCCCCAGTTACATCTGAAACAAATTAGAACGAGACCACGTAATATTTTACATTAAAACTGCAAAATATCCAGGAAAGAGTAGTATTCATTAAAAAGCATTTAAGATAGCATGTTTCAAAAATGCAACAGACTGCTTCCATGGCAGAATTGTGCACATATTGCTATTGTACTAGAGCAAGACTGTCTCTCCAGAAGGCAAGGGTATAGTGCAATGGCAGACACATTAATTGCCTCATGGTACAGGACTGCATACCAAACTGGCTAATAAAACAAGGAAGCAAAGAAGTACCCCTCTCAAATCTTCCACAGTAAATCTATGCTTTTTTAGCCATATATATTTATGTGATAAGTTTTCACAAGCATATCTCTTTGCACTTCACACTACCCATGCATGAAAATTCTTCAAAGACTATTTGATCCTTTGCTACCATTAAAAAACCTATCTAGAAAAAAAAAGCACAGTATTTGTCATTTAAGCCTGTAAATGTAATGCATTTAGCCAGTTACTTTCTGATAGATGCTGTACTAAATGAGGATGCAATGTTAGAACATGCTGAAGTTGATGGTCAGTACCTTACAAAATTAAACCTAATTTTTCACTGCTTAATGTTACACATTTGTGATACATTAATTCTACATTAATCTTTTGAGCAGGCCTAGACATCTATCCCCTAATCCCTAAAATTAAGGACAGAAACAACACAGGGTACAAGATTGTACATGCCTCCCTGACAACACATTCCTTCCCAGAGCAGTTCTCCAAGTTGTATGGAGAATATTTTCAATGGAAAACTCCCAGGCTTAGCTCCAGAACTACCTGCAATAAGCGCTGTCTCAAACACAGTCATATTTTGATTCTACTAAGTAAAACAGAGAATAAGATGATGTTCTTTCAAATGCCTCCTCTGCCTTCTCCCTGAGGCTGTGTTGGCCTCGTTACCCAACCACTCCCTCTCCCACCTGGCTGAGCCTCAGCATCACACATGGCTCTCAAACATATGGTTCAGGCACTTGGCTCTGAAGCTGCCAGGCACACACAAGGGAGCTAAAGTAGGTTAGCTCTGGGAGACTCCTGAAAACAAATTATAATATCAAATAGATTTGAGTAGAATGGATGAACTCCACTATTTCTCTTAACAGCATTGCTCTGATTTTGCATAACTACTGAAAAGATGCACTGACCTCTGCCTGCCTGTTCAGCAGGCCTGAAGGTAACCACACAAATATATCCCTCAGTGAAGGCTCCGGCCTATCTGTACACAAGTGATAATCCTTTTCCTAATAAAAGCAAAAGATACTTTGTTGCTGAAATTGATGCATTTATAAGAATCTGAACTAGATTGCCATTTTCTCTATTTAGTCAAACCAGTTTATAAATAGCAATAAGAAACTCAGCTCCCTGGAGACGGGTGGAGGTAGACCACTGGAAAGGTCAGGAAAATGGAGTAGGGAAGGAACAAGCCTTTTGTCTGCCATATTCTGTTTAGAAGTTTGTCACAGTTGTGTCTCATCTCCTTCAGTTTGTAGCCATGCTTGTTGAACATGTTTTCACACGCTTCAGCCTTCAACAATACCCTTAGAAGACTGTGTTATACAAAAACTTTTTTTTCACTGTTACAACTTACTGGATCATGTCCAAATTTTATTAAGGTATGTAAGTGCATATTAAGTACATAACAGTAAACCAGGGTTAGAAGTTGGCATACCAGTAAGAGGGCAGACAGGCAACCCAGGTGCCAAGGAAACTGGATGTCAAACATTCATCAAATGGAACAAAACCACTACTTCTATCTTTGCTCTACAGTTAAATACAGCACCATTTAGATGAAAAATGTATTCACGTTTGAGTCATGTCTGCTACTCTCGACTTGTGATCACTGCCTCACTGCAACCCCCAGTTCTCCATTATGGTACGTTTATTCCTGCTGTCATTCCACCCCAAAAAGTGACCGTGAGCTCATCAGTAATGCATACCAATGTCAGTGTCACTTTAAAATGCCTAAAATGTCTCCCTTCATTATCCTCACAAGAGTATCAATTTTTTTTAATGCAAGAACTAAGGGACATTTCAAGCTTATTTTCAAAGTATTGAGGCAGAATAGATCTGTTTCCATCATGAAAATAAGAATAGCTAGAGAACTAAAAACCAAAACAACTTAAGGGAAATAAATTTGCTGCAGCTCAATCACAGAGTTGCTTCTGAAACAGAGAAGCAAAGAATTCTGTCATTATTGTCACTTCTCACGAGGAAAAAAGTTTTTTACTTAAAATAGTAATGAATGGATTTATTTTGTTAAGAAAAAATTAATTAATTTTCACCTTGTACTGTGTTATGAAAAATAACAAAATTAAGCAGCTTCACTATAGTTGAGGATATAATCTTTTTTTACATGTTTTCTCAGTAAGATTAAGAGCATCCTATTACTAATTTGGATTTAAACATCCTGATTTACAAAACTAAAAACTTGTTCTTCATTTTTCTCACAGAAAGCAGTTCTGAAGTTACTCTATCACAAAAAGCCACAGCCACACCAATGAATTGGCATTAGGTAACAAAATGGAACAGGGACAGAGTTCTTTTGTACATTAAAACTATAGTGGCCAGTTGAAAACTGACAAATGTACAAAGGGATGAGATAATTAACACCTCTCAGTTTTCCTTTTTGGTCTCTAAATTACAACCTTCATCATACTGGCACAATATTAAGAGCTATTTTGTTCCTTCTGTAAGTTATAGGTCTGAGGCAGCATTCCCGACTAGCATCACTTATAACAACGCTATAGATGCAAAAAAGATTCAGGTCAGTCACTGTCATTTAATACATGACACTATTCATTTGCAACACAAAACAAGTTGCAACCTTAAAAATAACTGAAAAATGAACCTAAGGCCTTCCACATAGTGGCAATGAGAAACTACAGCTAGGCATTTTTAAATTATTAAGTCTACATTTTCAGAAGTATTAACGATGTTTGCTACTTCTGCATCTCCAAAGTGACATATATAAAAGGACTCTGACCATCAGTAGATGAAGGCTCTGTGTGCTATGGGGTGGAGGAAAATAATGCTCCACAGTCACTGAAAATTTCTAAAAATTGTTTTGGTTTCTGGGGTTTTAGAAATGCAAGGTTTGCATTTCTAAGTCACACTTCTTTCCCAGTTCCTACCCTCAGCATTTGTAATCAGCAAGTCTCTAGTTCCACACACAACACACTCGATATCACTCTTTCTGTCTCCATCTGTCTCTAGTTCTAGTTTTCTTCTTCCTCTATCACATTTTTGTCACAAATTGTGTGAATACTAGTTTCTTCCTAGCACGGGCAAATATCCCTAAAGCAAAGGTACTGTTGGAGGTAGACACTGACAGTACTAAACGTATTAGCTATAGAACACCTGTAAATACTAAGACCTACGTCTAGACAGTCTGCTGCTTATAGTTGTACATAGAGATGTGAATTTGTCCCTGTTAAGTTACCCTGCAGAGTTTAAATCTGAATTTAGAATTTTGTATCTTGCAACTAATTCCTCCTATTGGTGAAGCAAAATTAAGCAGGAGATTCTACTGTGCTTCTTGTACAACTCTAAGAAATCTGGTTATTTTCTTCTCCTCCTCCGCTCCACCTCCTAAATGAATGCAAGAAAGCTAACATTGCACAAGCAAGATCCTAAGAGAGCAATTTAATTCTCCCACGGCTCTGAAGGAGGAAACGGGCCACTGGGGGCAGATCACCCGGGCAAGTAACTCCTTTGGGATATGGTCAGGATTCCCCTACTTCGGAAGAAAACACATGGCCTGCAGCAAAGGGCTGCAGTAAACATGGGCAAGGTAACTATTATCAATTTAGCTTGCATAACACCAGTCCATTTCTTGTAGCCTTGCCTCTGTACTGGAACTATGAATACTAGCTCAGTAGCTCCTGCTTTTTGCCCCAGAACGTCGCCGGCTTGCACTCAGGCTAACTATGTAAACCTGCTGAAACTGGGCTTCACAGGATGCAACACACCTCTGACTGCAGCAGGTACTGTACCAACATTGGTCTAGCCCAGAGCTGACAACTGGACTATGTAACATACCTGTACATGTTGCATATGTAGGTGAGCAGTAATTCACAGTCTGCAGAATCTACAGCAGGGGAGCTACAAGACGATCTTTAAGGTCCCTTCCAACCCAAACCATTCCATGATGAATCAGTAAAACAGAAGCACATGCTAACTTCGGAGCTCATTGGTGGGGAACTGAGGGGTAAATATTTAAATATCACATTTAAATGTGAAAACATCAAATGCAATTTTAAAAATTATCTACCAAAATGTTTCCAGACACAGCAAATAATCCAAAAAATAGTACTGTGCATCTTGAATCATAACACTGGAGAATGATTAATTCCATTGTGCAACAGATGCAGAGAAAAGCTTCTAAAATAATAATAGTAATGGAAAATCTATCTTAGGAGAAGGCTAAATATTAGCTTGACCTATTTATCCCATAAAATAGAAGGTACAGAGGGTAGTCCTGTTTCTTTACCAACTACATCAAAATGGAATTAAATTATAATAGGAACTTAAAACTCCTGATAATTTTTATTTCCACATTTAGTTTTGAATATTCTAACATTAAACAGAATATGTTTATATCACAGCTAATGATTTTCATTGCAATCCTGAAGACAGGAAATCATTGTTTTTCACAATCATTCTGAAATGTCTTTCAGAGTATACAGTTATATTGCGCAAATCAGACTTGACCCAGTATATAAAGTGTCACACTTTCACATATATAATATTTCTGAATCATGTGAATCATGTGAAGCTGAAACCTGAAGTCAAGGCATTCAGGGAGACTAATATGCTTGACACAAGGAAGGGTATGAAATGGAAGAACTCAAGACCGAGAAGACAACATTGGAATGTAATTCCAGAATTCAAATAATTTATATTTATAGCAATAAAGTACTATATAAGTGCTTAAGTTTAAACCAATTCATTCGATTTTAAAGCATCACTTATTAGAACGCTGTGTTCATTAGCTGGAAAAGCAATTTGTATCCTTAAATGATTTGCATGATTCAAGTACAAGATTTAGGCAAAATTCTCTTTTCCTCCCTAAAAAGAATAAGCACAATATACTGCAAACAAGAAAAAACAAGAAAACCTCCCAAATTACTCAGTCTTCCCTTCTGTGCAAAATGTCAATATTATTAATTATTTTTAGTGAATGTTTCCATATGGAGATTATATAGATGAATTAGATATGTATGATATTAACATTTTATTACATTTTACACTTACTTTAGTTGTCATATAAATGTTTCCATAAGATGTGTTTTTACAGACACCAAAATTTCATTGAGGGAGGAAATACTACTTTTATTTTTGTCTACTGGTAACAATCTACTTTTAGAAAAATCTCATTTTTTAACACGGCTTATAATCATGAAGTTGGCTGTCTGAATGGACATGCTGTCATTACATAGTACACATCCCTCCTTCCAAGTGAGCTATTATTTATTAATAATTTCAGAAGGATTTGTAAATGGAGGGTGTCTTTCCCTGACCCTTCAATCCTGAGGAATGACATATGCACATTCTCTGTCACAAAGCAACTTCATTGAAGTATTCATGAAAGAAGTGATGATGTGGCATTTCTTGCAAAAGTAAATTCATGTTTTAAAAGCAGAATTACCTGGTATACGTGTGATATTGGTTCTTTACATATACAAAAAATAAAACCCAACAAAAAACCCCTTAAAATACTTTGTAATCATAACAAAATATTACTGCAGTTAAAAAACACAGAAACAACTTCACTCACTCGAAAATTAATTAAAAAAAATCCCTGTAGTTGTCAATAGCTTGCAGTTTAATGAATTGGTTCTTTTCCTTTAATTTAAATTTAAGCATGAGATACATAATAAAATGGAGATGGCTATACATTTTATTGCTATGTTAAGGTTAGGAAATAAATATGCAAATATAGAATTTTAAATTACTTTAGAGACCACACAGGCAGGCAAGATTTATAAATATGAAAGGAAGTCAGCTCCACTGACATTCTTCATAAGTGTGTATTTTTAGAAATGCATTTATATCACTTCTGTTAACACTTTGGAATCCATACAGTACAAATATGCTTGTTCCCATATTATTTTTTTCCTAAATTCTGCCATACCAACGATTTTCAACAGGTTCATTCTTTTCAAAAATCACACTAAGCTGTTGGTTGTGACTTGTTCTTTCACTTTAAGATGAATTTAAATTTTACCACTATTTCCATGTGATGGATTGTCTTTTCAGTACTACTTTGCCCTCCTCCAAACTGTTTATTGCTTTTGTCATCATTTACATCTTCTGGGTTTCTGCTCACTGTGACTGAAATCCAGAAAGGATTATCCTGTTCCCAAAACCAGCAAGGTCCAAATCCTGCCCTGAGGATCGAATCTGTCAATCCCTACCAGAGGTGTTAGCAGAGATTTTCCCCTAGACTACAACTAGGCTACCAGCACCAAAATCCTGGACAGTTCTGCTTGGATTTATAAAACAATAAAACAGTAAAATCATAGTTTTGCACTTCTGAACAGACACACCTGACAGTGTGGAAGGTGAAATCAACTTCTCTTCTGATTGATTATGTGGAATCTCTTAAAACAGAAATAAGGAGAGGAAAATAATCATAGCTTCCTTGCTCTGAATCAGCAAAAGGTAGGAACTTACAAAGACAATATACCACCTAAGAAAACCCTCTGGTGATCACTGTGATCCAGTGTGAAATCCTTAGAGTTGCATCACTAGTCCTTTTTCTCACAACTTTACAGACAGTAAACAAACAACACTTTACACTATCTCCAAGGTAGCCCGGCCATTCTGTGCCAGTCAAACCACAATACTGAGTAAACTCAGATGTTTTTCACCACATCTTATAAACTCATAGTTCATGACTTTCTGGAAAATAAAACTGCAAGGCAGCAATGTCCTAGCTTAACTCTCTTGTCAAAGCCTACTTGCAGAAGTAATTCATGAAAATTTCACCTTAAATGCCATCATATCGCGAGAGAGTTACAATTATTTAGAAGTGGCATGCCAATTTACTGTGTCAAGACTGTTGGAGAGGGGGGTCGGTAAAGTATTTCCTCCTCTTCCTCCCCCTATGTTTATAGTTTTAACTCCTCAAGTGCTCAAAATCCAGATCTCCTTGAAAACAAGGATTTCAACTGAGACTGAGTAAAAAGGAAATAGGACCATTCAGAGACAGATTATTAAACTGCTGAACATCACAATAAAAATATGCAAGCTAAACACAGCCTGAGCTCTGCCTAAGATTTACTGATTGCAGATACCAGCTGGTATATCTACTCCAGAGCATAATATCCATGTTCTTTTCTCAAACTCTGTAGTGATAACCCTATGAAAGCTGTAAAGAGCACCTTCCATATGTCTCATTCTTTTTTATGCAGACATGAATCTTGCAAAGTGTTTGATGACCTAAGGCAAGGAAGAGAAGCCAAAAGGGTTTGATAATAACAAGACCCACACCAAGAGGGATTGAAAACCTAGAAACAGCCATCACCACTGCAAGACTTGACACATTAAGACACTCACATGTTGTGGACTCACAGCGAAGAGCTTTTCTCCTTTCCGTAACTCTTTGAAACAGGACAAGTGTAGGGCTACAAGTTGGACTCAATGATTCTTGTTGTTGCTTTCCAACTCAGCATATTCTCTGAGTTAGTAGTGCCAGAAAAGAATACCTGGGGACTGACCAATCAACAACCAATTTTTCTTTTCACCTATTATTCACACTACTTCTACTCTCCCAATTCCCACCCCCACCCCCTCCAAGTCCTTAGGCATGCTGCTTTCTGTTGATCTCTTGATTTAAATGTTACTTTAATTCTGTATTTTCAGATTTTCTGTTTGTTGTGCTAAGGAAGTGAAAAGCCTTATTTATATACGGAGAGATACATGAACATTTCCTTGGTATCTCCCAGTTACCAGCTTCTGTGCCCAGAAGCATCTTGGACACAGACAAGTAGATCTAGCCCTCCAGTTTTGAGTAATGAAGACACTCTGGCTATACTATCAATCAAGTTATGCTTTGACACAAACAGTCTGCCAAAACTCAAACCTCTCCACTTTGATTATGGTCATCAAGACAGACTCATTCTCCTGAAAGCAAATACAAAAAAATGTCTACTGATAAAGTTTGCAGCTAACAGGAAATCAAGATGAAAAACAGGTGAAGTGTTAATGATAACACCTTCACATTGCTTTCTGGAACTTAGAGATGAGCTGAAAAAGATGAACTTCAGTGTTGATAGACCAGGTTACTTGTAACACAAACAGTTATACATCCTCCACTCAAGAAGGACAGCACTCAAGAGGTACTAAGTCAGGAATAACCAGAGGAGTGGTATCAATTGCTGCAGAAGACAGGACCTGCTGTGAGAAGCTTCATCACACAGCAGACAATATCATGGTGCCATTTCCCACAAGGGCAGGACTAGAGTTCCTCACAAGTAAAATGAGCAGCTGGCAGGAGCACTCAGTCTTGTGAGAAGTAGATTGCTCTGGAGTGCAGAAGAGAAGACTGCATCCCAAGTCTTGCTGCCAGAGGAAGGGCATACACAGGGGCCTAGGGATGCTGCAGATGTTTGCAGTATACAGGTTGTATGTACCACATCACACAATCTAAGCAAGGAAGTTGATGAAGCTGTCTTAAAACACCACAAGAAAATCTCTGGATCAGATCCTTGTTTTCACAGGAGACTATAACTGCCCTGATATCTTCAGAAAGGACAACATGGCAGGACACAAGCAGTTGAGAGAGATTTTTGGAGCGTATCACTTGTTGACATTGCTACACGATAGGCCAATCAAATATAATGCACAGCTGGATCTGCAGTTCACTAAAACAGGAAGCACCAAGTCGGCATGAGATATTCTGTTGTAGCATCAACTGTCATGACCCTCAAACAGGGTTCAAGATCCTGAAGAAAGAGAAAAAGCAAAATACAGATCCCAGACCTGGGAAAATAATGGTCTGAGTCCTGCTGGAACACATTTCTGAGCACACGAATGAGAAAATGACTGGGAAGAATCAACATGGTTTTACCAGGAGTAAATCCTGCTGGACTAACCTGATTGTTTAACTTCAGGACCCAGGGGAAGAATAGGTAGAGTAGCATTATACCAAGAATGGGACAATACCCAAGAGATTTGTGTGCAACAATTTCAACAGCATTTTTCGTCTTGCTTTTCTACAACTAATAATAATTAGACTCATAATCTTTCAATTACTTTAAAAACACATACTTGGCTTTACATATATAAAGTAAATGCTTATTTATATCCTCCTCACCAAAACAAGATTTTCCAAGCAGAATGTCAAACACTCCCCTGGTCAACACCAGCCACTGCATCCATAGCACTTGAGCTGCTGGAGTTGCAGATTCCCATGTCCACCTTTGTATACCTTAGCTTTGTAGGAAGCATATGTGGAGCATTTCCTGTGAGTTTGCCTTTAAAAGGCAAAAATCTACCAGTTCTGTACAGGATCTATTAGATACAGTACATGAGCCTTGCAGATGCAGATGAATATGCACAGCATATTTATGTATGTATAATATAATTTCATGTAAATGAAAGCCAGCCTTTCACATATTTGTGGAGTGTTCTTCTGTTACCCAGCTGAATAGGAACGCCTTGTGCCAGGAACTGTGCCACCTGAGCTGCCACCTGCAAGGGCAAGCCAGGACAGAGGGTAACAAAAGTCAAATAGAACAAGAACACACTAAAAATCTGATGGAATAAGGTTTGTTTGCACTCCTCTCCCCTGCCACATCCAACTGCAAGAAGAAAGAGACAAAGAGACAGGATTGACAAGGAACTGAGGCAACACAATCACATGGTCAAGTGATTGAAGCCAATTTGGGGTTCCAAGGCAGAAACCTCCAAGTCTAGCCTGTTCTGGTTTGCTTCAGCAAACAAAGCTCCTTGTTGGCTATGCACGACTGCTGCTTCATGGTTTCTCACCAGGCACTCCTGGAGACTTCTTAATTGCACCCATTTTTCCAAGAGGAGCAGATTGCACAGCCTGCCCTTCCAACAGAAGGATCTGCTCAGAGTGCAGCACAGGCACCTAGGCAGTGCTTCCCTGCCACCCAGGTGCAGTCCTGGCAGTTTCCTTTTTTTAAAGTTTTCCACCTCTTTTCTTTCTTTCCTCCCTCCCCCCCCGTCCCTACCTTTTTTTCCTTTAAAACAAAAAACCAAAATCAAACAATACTACAGAATAATTGATCAGTATGAGAAAGAGGAGGACTATCTTTTGAGTATACATTGATGACAAAAACTGCAGAGAAGCCTTCCAATGCTGATGGTTCACAATCACCCAGTTTCAGAATGTGTATGGACTACACTCAGAGTCTGAAAGGATGTAATGTGCAGATTAGCTTTTTATCCAGGTGTCACAAGCCTCTGAATAATTCCCTCTGATGTGATAGGGCTTACTTCTCATACACAGCTTTTTGAATAGCTGACAGTCCCATCAATAGAGCCACTGTCATTCTGAGATTGCACAAGTACAAGCACAGATGCAGTTCTACAAAAAAACACCCTCATCTCTTTGCTTTTTGAGCAAAGCAATTTCTCATAAGAATATGCTGGTTTATGTATTTCAAGACTGAGCGGTCTCCTCCTCCTCCTGCCTGTTACCCAGGGAGACCATATGATGGCATGATCACCATGGAAACAGTGGACAAACTTAAGATGTTTTCATTGCTGTAGATAAAAGCCATCTACATTATTTTTCTCATTTCTGTTTCTCACACTGCCAGTACAGGCTTCCAAGCCAAACTGTGGCAGCTGTTGTGCTACTCTGCAGCCTAGAAGCATTCCTAAAGCAGGACATCTGCCATGTCCCTGCACTCGTAGGTAGGGGACAGGGAAAATCACCTACAGGTTGCTGCAGCACCCACTTGCCCTCTTTCTTCCCCCCACCTCATAGCAGTCCACTTGGAAGATGTTTCTGGAAGTTTTCTAGTCACATTTTCTGGTGGTACATTTTTGAAAGCTGGGCTTTTGGGCCAAATTTTTGCGAGTTTTAAAGTTAGCATAGGTAATTCTGTCTCTCTGGTAAAGCTCAAAGTCAGCCTGGAAAATTTCTGTCTGAAGAACAGCAAAGGCAAAAAACAAAACAATATCTTGGTTTCTCAAAATATGGTTAGAACTTTCTCAAAATACACCTGTAGCTTCTCACTAGCTAAAGTAGCCTAAATTTCTCGCATAATAACAAGAGATTTTCCCTTATCAAGCAGGTGTTGTTTTTGCAGAGCCTTTCTCATGCTTTTCGGAAAAGCAGTTCTAGCAAGTATCAAAATAATAGTTCAAGTTCTCAAAATAAAGACAGATGAGCTAATGCTTCAGCTCATCCAATAAAATAGTTAAAAACAATTGTGTGGACCAATAAAGATGTAACAAGCTAGTTTCTAAAAAAGTATAAAAAGCTGTAAGTTCTCTCATTAAAGAATGGCCTCCTGGACGAACCCTGTCTCGTGTGATTTCTAAGATCGCCAGCATTTACTACAACAACACTGCAATAGGGGGAAAATACAGTTTGTCCAAACAGACGAAAAAGGGCCGATGATTATTTGTGTAGGTTTATAAGAAATGTATTCCAACTCAGGTTTTGACTCCAAGTATAGTTCTGGGTTATTCAAGAACACTTTTTCTCCCAAATGGATTAAATTTTCTTAACACACATTCATTCAACACGTAGCTCATTACTGGCTCTACAAGTTTTTCAGCTTTACTTCAGAAATCTTCCATCACAAATGTGCTTTACTGTCAAAAAGATACCATCTTCTACAAATTGGGAAGAGATCTTACTTGAACAAAACTTATCTTTAATCAAAACATTTTGGCAATAGATGCCACAAAAAACATTTGCCCACATTAATAGGGAAAGCAAGACCTACACCCTGATACAATTTGGACTACAGTGTACCTGTTGAGCTTTTACTAATACAGCATTTCAAAGCTGGGACCTGGCCTTGAAAATTCAGAGTGCAATAATAATTTCAATTTTTTTTTTTTAATTTAAGAATCAGCAATCACAAGGAAAGGCCATGACCATGGGTATTTGACACTAGTGGTATCATCTTTCTGAGTATTCTATAAATTATTTTCATGATATAGAAGATGAAAATTCAGTAAGCAGTCCTGAAGCTGTACTGTTTAACTGTAGTTAACAAAAAAACACTTTTTCCTCCACAGTAGGCCAATATGATTGAATACAACCAAAAATATCTATCAATTAAGCATCAAATTAGGTTTCTGCATTGCCTTCCAGACAACAATTGGATGTTCTGTTACACATAATTCATTTGCTGGAAGTTGAGTTTTGCCGTTCTTCCAGGTTTCTGGAATTTTAGAAAACTTTAGGGTTACCATTTTACTAGTCATTAAGCCAAATTTTTGACATTAGGTTTTTACAATAAAATAGTTTTTTAATACATGGAAAGGGTATATTCATGTAGCAATTTCTTTACAATAGCTCTTCAGTTAAAATGACAGACATCTCAGAGAATGCTTTTTAATTTCAATAGTCACTTGTAATTCCTTTTTAATCTTTCAGTGGATAGAAATGTATTGTTTAATGTTACATGCCTGCTACCTGCTTATGCTCTCTGTAATCTATAAATCCTCTGACTCCTATCAAAACAATTATGAAGCAATTTTCTTATTGGATAAAGCTATGATCTTCCTACCAAATAAAAGACTTAACTGTAAGTTAAAGACAGTCACTGAGGAGGCAGCTGGTGTTTTGGACAGCCAGAGTTTCTTCCCTGCTTATTTATAGCCAATTATACACTGCACAATGGTCTCCAACAAAATCCTGCCCCAGGCTGTGATTAGGTCACCTCCAAAGCAACTCCTTAATAAAATAGACTTTCTTTTTCTTTCATGTTAAGAGACATTCTAAATGTCACATCATTCTTATTATTTTGCACTCTGAATCCATTCCAGCATCTTTGCTGAATACATAAACCAGAACTGAATATGCTCTTGAAGTAAAGGTCTTAATGTTCAATTAAGAAAAAGCTATTAAATGTTCCTATTACCAGTTGATATTCTCATTTACAGGTATTTCTTAAGACCATCAAGTAATCCCCAAATCCTTCTTCAAGTTAGTACTGTCATTATACCCAGTATCCCACTGATAACAAAGAAGAAATACAATTAGCTGTGGTACCTCAACATTCTGAATTAAAAGCAAGTAAATTGTTGGGAGTTGATTTCAGGACCCAACTTCAAAACATACCTTTTAAGTTTAAACTTAATTTTTTTACCTCAAAACAGTGAAATAGCCTGAAATCAGCGGACAGTCACAACTATCTAGCTTCAGGAAAAGTCAATATAAGCTATAGAGAAAATGTAAGTTTGGAAATAATAATAATAAATGGTTTACAACCTTTCTGCCAAGACTTGCTACTTCCAAATCCTATTGTTTAAATAAATAAATAATACATAAATAATACAGAAGCAAAGGAAAAATTAAAGCCCTAGTATGATGTGGCATTTCGAATCAGATAAAGAATCCATCAGTGGCAGACACAGGACATTGGATGTTTTGTGTTTCTTTATCATCATATGAATGCAGCACTCAAAAAAATATAGTAGTAGGGAAAAAGCTGCAAGGTTTTGGTCCGTGTCTCACTTTAGTCTCAATTGGCTCCTGAAAGACCCTGTGTGTCTTAAGCAGGCAGGGATCAGAGAGAAGAAAATGAGATTCACCAACAGATGTTAACATCCTGACCTCCTCCAGAAAGGCTTCTAAAACAGAACATGTCTTTAAGGTCACATCTCCTGCCTTGTTACTTATACAACATTTTTGACCATTTTTCCTTTCTGCAATGTAGTAACTGAAAGCAGAGACATTTATCATCTTTTTGTGAACAAGATACAATAATTACGACCATCCTCACTAATCCAACTTACTAAGTGAATGCCGCCTATGCAGGCCACAGTAGGTGGTCATGATGAATAAGTTTAAAGATCTCCTTCCATTTATATTATCAAAGATGAAATCAAGAGGTGTTTCATCTCAATTTGTAAATGTCCATAGGGCAGAAAGGATTTATTTTAAGAGACCAGTCCACTAGCCAGAGTTTAATGAAATCTAATGGCTGCATGTTGTAAAATAATATCATATGAGTTTTCCAAGTTCCCTTACGTACTGTATAAAACTGTAGCACAAGACACACAAGTTTATGACTCTCTCAGTCATATAGTAGAAGCTATATGAAGATTTGGAATTGAAGGATTTATGAGATTTAGTTTGTGATTTGAAATTCTACCTGTCATTTGAAGTATAATAAACTCTCATTCTTCAATAAAACCTAGCAGTGTAGAGAGGAGGAATGATTTGCTTTACAGAAATTTTTGGGACATAACCTAAATCAAGGCAGCTAAATGCTTTATCTGCAGACTTGTTTTGCTGTAACTCAAAGCGATATCTGGAAAACCAGCTGTGGAAAAACAGCCACATTTTGGAAGTTTGGCAAGGCGCGGAGCACCCGCAAGCTGCACAGGATAGGGCAAGCAGAGAAGCCAGGTGACAACAGAACAGGAGGAGGAAAGTTGGTCTTAGGAACTATCTTTAAGTTAAACCAGGCAACGGTAGAAGTCTAAGACACCATAAGTGACACCTGGACACTTCAGCATAGGTAAGACAATGTGTTCAGAAAGCAAGACATACTGCACTGGAGGCCTTGCAGCAAAGTGCTTGAGAAAAGCCATTACCAATGACATGGCTGGATAAATACTTGTCTTTAACAGACTTCTGTCTCATTTTTTAACTAAAGATGCTTTTGCATACAAAAAGACAACCATCAAACTACATTTAAATGTTCTTTTTCATCTGAGAGAGAGAAAATTGTTGTTACCCTATTGTGATGGCAAAATTGAGTGCTTTTATTCAACCAACAGGTTTTTTTGTGTTATCAGAGTGTATTTTTAGTGGTACCTCAGATCAAGAAAGTCCCAAACCTGTCTCTTCCCCTCCATTCTTCTGAAAGAGTTGGAGGTTCTCAGTATGTCTGCTACTACTCCCAAGAAACAGCTGGACCAGTTGCAATGGCATAGCTCCCAAAACCAGCACTCCCGGAGCTGCCCATGTCTCCACAGCCATCTCAGTTTTCAGGATCATCTAGCTAGTTTACAAGCAAGTTTTCAGAAGTCTTCTAAGGATAGATGGCTTTATGCGTCTTGAAATACAGCACCATTACTCTCAGTGATAATATTGGCTTGTGACTTAAAAGGACAGTCAAGCCTTTAATCCTTTAAAATTACAAGATGAAAGAGAGGATTGAGGCAGTATTTTCAAAAATGTCAAAGTGATTCACATGTCTAGTTCTCTCCTGAAATTTTGAGAATGCAGGCTTTAAAGTTGCTTAACAACTTATTTTAAGGGTTCCAAATCTCTAAATAATGATAAGTATGCTCCATTTATGTAAAAATGAAGAGAGCATGCTCAGAACTCACTCTTAAAAACATCAAGATTAAAGCAATCAGAAGACAGAGGAACAGAAATGTTTAGGTTTTTCCAAAGTCTCAATATAGATCAGCCTGTATGTGTTTCTATAATTGCATCTCACACATCTGATAGAAATGTAAATTGTTTAGAAGCAAAAAGGATTCACATTTTATATTTCCTGTATACATATATATATATATATATATATGTATGTAATTGGAAAAAACATCAAGATACAGTTAGAATCAAAGCAGTCTATTGCTGAGTACCAAAGGGAGATAGAGATGTGATGTCTGGAGAAACAGAAGAAAAAAGAAGTTTCATATTCTTTTGTAAAACTTTTGTTGATTTACTGGGCCCTCCTAACAAAATGGTATTCAAAATTTCCATCAAGATTGCACGACATACAGCCTTCCCTTGTGCCAGCTTCTATGGCCTAGCTCTCCTTGGAACTATTGTATAGGAGTGTCATCCTTTATCTCAGCATTCCTATTCCTGCCTGACAAAGGAGACAGACTGGATGGTCTCAGATATTTTCCCTTCCAAGAGCCATGCAAATATTTCTTTACTACATTAAATGTTATCCCCCATGCTGGACCAGTTACTAAGCAACTCCTTGCTGCAATAAAACTCTAAATTCTTAATTTCCATTTTGGTGGATATTTGGCTTTATGCAGCAGCAAGGAACACATCTGTCACTGTACCTTACAGTTTCTATCTCTGTAAAGTAACTTAAAACAAATATTTTAGCAGACTATTGTATGTAGGTTGTCACTGGCCCTTGACTGAGAACAAACCTGATGACAATAGGCAACTTCACAGTTTCAGCAGCATTCAGGCAATTGTAGGTCTTCTACAGAGGACAGGAACTACCTAAATCTTACTTATTGATTCCAACCCACATAGAAACAAGGCTAAAGAGAAAGCAGTTCTTTATAAATTCCCTACATATTATATTTTTCCTTTTATGTCTCAAGGGAAAGCTGTCCTGTCATATACAAAAGTTAAAAGTACACATACGGGTCCTTTCTCTCATATTTCTAACCAGTTCAAGTATTTGGTTCGATCTTAATCAGGCTGGCATGTAAGCTACATCTCTAGACACCATGAAGCTTAGATATATTCATTTCTGCAACTTACCTTCATTGGATCAAACAAAAATTAACTAAGTTTACTTAGAGGTACTAGGAGGCAAAGACACCTTAATGTTATGTGAAAACCTCACGTGCTGAAAAGACATTTGCTTTTTATCTTTCACAGGAAATGAAAAATAATTTGGTAACCAACACAGCTATTTTAACTAATGGAAACAAAATAAAGCTCTCTAATCTTATCCACTCCCCATAGTTCCTAAATTGCAGTTCATGACAGAATAGTGAGTTTTAAAAAATTTTATATTCTGCTAATTTTTATCATCAACAGAAATGTTTACATAGATAAATTACAAACTTTAAACACAGAATAAAAGGAGCCCTATTTCATATATACATACAGGCATGAGAGAAGTCTGTTAGTTTTGTCTTTTTGTTTCCACCCATCTCCACAACACAATTTAAATCTTTTTCTCCCAGCTATTTTTGAATGTTTCACTTCATTGCTTCCACTTATTTCTATTAAGCAAATTTTTTCTTTACTCTGCTTAATCCAATTATTAGACATGTCAAATTAAAAGGTTAGCCGGGGGATTAGGACGGCAGAAAAAAGACTATTCAGAACTTTACGTTTCATGTTTAAACTTCCATTTGTATCATATTTCTGTCTATAAATAACACTGATCTCACATCACGTTCAATCTAACAAAGGTAGGATCTCTGCTTCTAAGGACAAACAGGTAGGCAATACTTCTGACTTTCACTCTTATTTTGTTCCAAAAGCTACTTTACTTTTTCAGGAGGAAGAGGCATCTCCCTTTGTAAGGTACCAAGTCAGCTGCCAGACTCTATATTATGGTACTGAACTCTTTTGTCTGGACTATATAGACCAGATCATGCCTGTCCTGAACATGTGCAGTCAAGGAGCAAGACTTCACCCACAGGCTAGACCTCATCTTGTACAAACAAGTAGAATGAGGGCTCGGTGTGGCAGGGAGAGAGGACAGCTTCTGCTTGTTAATGCATCACGCAGCAAGTCATGTCAAGGCTAAAGAAGTGGAGGGGTAGCAGCTTGTTTCTGAAAGAGGGAAATTAAAAAATGGGAAGTCACCACTGGAAACCAGAGTACATCAGGTATTCTTATGGACCTTTTGAAGGAACATACAGTTCCATACCCATAGTTGACTGCATGGGCTTAATTTAGCCTTGCATAAATTACAATCTGTAAAATGCCCCTAAACTTGTTTCATTTTCTTTACAGCTTTGAACATTAGTTCATTTTGAGCAATACACTGACTAGCCAGGCTAATATTTTTCCATCATGTTTGTTAGCTGGCATTGTTTCAGAATCAGTGCTAGCTTGTTTTCCAAGTACATCACTACACCACAGCGTGATTTAAGAGCTAAATTTTCACACTTGAGATCAAGATTATAAATCCTAGGTCTACCCCTTAGTTATTGGCTTATTTTACACAGGTTGCTCAATTGCCGGAGCTCCTAATTCCCCGTCTTAAATCCTGCTATCAGCAAGGCTGGACTCTCTCTTTAAAGCTATGATATCCACAGACAATAAGTGCAAGTCATTCTAAAACTTTCAGAGATTCGTCTGCATTTTTAACTTAAAAACTAGAGTTAAGTAAAGCAGATAAGGCAAGGAGAACTTTGAACCACTACCAGGTTCCCCCCACTGCCAGTTAAGTGCTTTCTATATTCTCTTTTAGCTTCCTCTGCCCTGGCTTAGTGGTTCAGATAACCTCTTACGTGCTAGCTACATCAAGGACACAGCTGAAAAGGAAGTTTTTCCCTGTTCCAGCATGAGCAATTAAATGTAAGAATTACTTTTTAGAAGCTGGGGAAATCTGGAAGGAAGCAGATATTGCACAAAGATCTTCATAGAAGTAGCTAATAAATCACTTTATGAATGCTAAGAGGCTAACAAAAATTGTTAGCACAGCAAAGATAAACACAAATGTAGAGAATAATTGTCTGCTTAAGTAATAATGAGTTTACTGGGAATACGAGAGGGTTTCACACTTTCACTACAAGCGATGAAAAAACACCACGCAATACATCAGAATCATCACTGGTAAAATCAATAAAGAAAATAAATGATGAGAAAAGCTTCAAAGTCTTTTGCATCTTCTGCCTTTTTTTGCTTATGTAGGGGCTTAGTGTCATTCAGTAAATGGGAACAAATGGGTGGTCACAGTTCATCTTTTAGATGAAACAACATAAAACAATAAAAAATTTCTTAATGTAGTTTTTGACAATGTCATTGGCACACAGTTGTATTCTATGGAAGAAAAGATCTATTAAAAAAAAAAATCAAGACCCACTATTTTGAAAGACAGGTTATCAAACTGTTTTCTGAAGATTTCCATAAATTTCTAGTGTGAACTACAGACACTCATTGCTAAGACCTTAATGCTCTCAGCCTCAAGTCAATCCTGGAACACCATATCTAAAATGTCATTCAGATACTGACAGTATGCAGCAACTCAGAGGCAGCGCCTTTTTAGCGCATTTCAAAATTAAATGAAGCCACGAAAGGTTTAGATTGCAAGTGTCTAACAGAGATAATTTCTGGTCTGAAACAGTATAGCGAATGTGCATGCATTGTTTTAAGTAGCAGATGAAAAGATTTATCTTCTCACTATGAAGGACATGACTGGGTTTCAGGAAGAATCAAGAAGTATATTGCCTGCATATAACCATAAACATATCAAAAATACATATGCACTTCTACAGATATGGGTCTATGAATGACATTTGTTTCACTGCAAAACCATCTGACAGCAGAGCTTTTCCTAAGTCTTCATCTAAGTTCAGATTCATCCAAAAAATTCTCAGTTGATTTTCTGACACAATATCCAGCTGACTGAAAACTAGCGCATTCTTTGTTTGTTTTATGTAGGGGGAGAAAAATAGTGTTCCTCACTGACTAGCACAGTTTCATTAACCTTCTAGGGACTCCCGCTGAAAACATGGGCCTCTACTTTAATTCAGTAAAAATAAATTCAAATTTTACATTATCACATCTATAGATGTAGGATAAATTATTATGTCAAGAAAAAAATTTAAAGGATCAGGAGGCAGGTGCTGATCTCAGCTTATGATATATGGTAGCTTAATTAAAAAAATAAACAAGGATCACACCATAATTTAAAAAGAAGCATATTGTCCATGAAACATCAGAGAAGTGCTTTTGCTCTGTGCACCACTAGCAAGGTCTTTACCAGCATGTTCAGTTGTGACTGCTAAAACTAAAGGAGAACCTAGACTCTTTACAGATGGTCATTGGGTAACAAATGGAACCAAGTAGAAGACTAAAAAGCACAGCTCATAAGGAAGGGTGAAAGGAGCTGGGACAGTTAGCCCGGGAAAGTGAAATCAGAGTCATCAAGTATCTGAGTGGTAAATTAAAGGAGCTTAAGGTATCATTTTCTCCTCCACATCTGCTAGCAGTAAAGTACGGGCTTGCATCACAGACTTTAGGGAGAAAAAGTTTCCTGTGCCCAACACTGAAAACTAGAATATATAACTAGGAAAGGATCTGAATCTCCAACATGGGAGGTTAGACAAACACCTACGAGCAGTGACAGTTACAACTGATCCATATGTATTTGGATGGATACATGGGAAACACAGCCTCTCAAAGTCCTTTCAGTTCTCTCAAATTTGCATGTCAAGGATTTGCAGAGTTTGTATCACAATCATAACTTGAATGTCTCACATTTTTCCCATGCTGCAGCCACTTTAATGCCTTATGCAGCTTTCAAGAAAATATTGCCCAGGCAAATTAGGATAAGAGACAATTAATACCAGAACTAAGACTCACCAACCAAAAGAGCAGGCAGCAGTGCTGTACTGCATCTTGTTTCACAAACCAGTTTATAGCCCACAGTAAATCAGCTTATGAAGCCATAGTAACAAAAAGGTGAAGGAAAAACATTTCAGATATGCAAAGACATGATAGGGTCTTAAAACACTCCCTTCTTCACTGCATCACAGCTGCCTGCCAACAGCACTACAGGCACGTGTAGAGAAACACTGCTACAAAGGTGCAGGACCCCAGTAGTGCTCCAAGCATAAGCCAGGACTGAAAACCTGTGAGAAGTATGAAGCTCAGTATACCCATGACTGACCTTCAAACCTTGACAGATTTGCCAAGTAAGAAAGTCTCTCAGGCACAAACATTAATAAAAAGAATAAACAACAGGAATGAGAGCAGCCAGGAATTCAAGAAATTGTACAGGAATAGGTGTGACAAAGATTCTTTATACTTAAAAAGCCAACATATAAAAAATACCATGCGCTGACATAATATTATACAGATTTCTGAGCAAGGCAGTAGGTGTAATACAATATTTTTGTTAATCGCTGTATGTAATTTCATTTCCACAATCATTATAGCTTCTAGAGAGCTGTGTAGCTTCTGATAAGATCAGGGCAGATGAAGCTCTACTTTAATTTGAATTGGGTCAAACCAAATGAATTGGCAGTGACTCATTTCAAAGCACATAGCTTAGCAAAGTAAAAAGCTGGTGGATTTTATTCTACCATCTGAGATTGTATTATTAGTACTGGGAGTTAGAAAGTCTCCTTCACTTGTACTTCACTGAAAGCATGCAATCATTCTTGTGACTATACTGTCCCAGTTTTCAGGTATTGTCATCCTGCTGCATGGGGTGATGCTTGGAATCATTTCAAAGCTAAAATCCAGGGAAACAAAAATCCTCTTTTTGAAAACTGAGTGGTAGGAGGACTCAGAACTGTTATCCAGGGTTTATGGTGGCCTCCGCAGAAAACTGCTGTAGTAGACTCAGTTTGCTGCCAATTAAAAAAGCTGATTATCTTTTCAGAGACTTACAACCAGTGTTGGAAATAGTTTTCTTCACTGGTTTAAAGATACCCATGCATGCTTTCATATTGTTTTTTATTTATGCATTATGCAATAAATAACACTGAGTTTGACTTCTTAGACTGCAAAATCCTGTAGATGTTCAATACTTGCATTGTTTAGTAGCATGAAAAATTGTTCTGCTTTAGTAAGCATTCTCTAGACATCATATTTTATAATGCATCGTGTACATAGGAGCACTGAATCCACAGTTACTTTAGTATTTACTTTGTACTGATAATGTATGGAGCTAAAAAACCTCACTGCATCAATCCACAGACTGATACCACATTGTCATAGAATGGTTTGGATTGGAAGAGATCTTAAAGATCATCTAGTTCCAGCCTCCCTGCTATGGACACAGACACCGTTCACTAGAGAAGATTGCTTAGAGCTCCATCCAGCCTGGCCTTCAATGCTTACAGTGATGGGACATTGGCAACTTCTCTGGGCAATGTGTCTCAGTGCCTCATCATTCCCACAGTAAAGAATTTTTTCTGATATCTAATCTAAACCTTATTCTCTCTCAGTTTGAAGCCATTCATCTTTGTCCTGTCACTACATGTTCTTGTAAAAAGTCCCTCTTGAGCTCTTTTGTAAACCCCCTTTAAGCACTGCAAGGCCACAATTAGGTCACCTTGAAGCCTTCTCTTTTCCAGGTTGAAAAAATC
This sequence comes from Serilophus lunatus, assembly GCA_013399895.1. Taxonomy (NCBI): domain Eukaryota; kingdom Metazoa; phylum Chordata; class Aves; order Passeriformes; family Eurylaimidae; genus Serilophus; species Serilophus lunatus. Next base: position 63,663 of record VXBA01000142.1, read on the forward strand.
CAATTCTCTCAGCCTTTCCTCATGCAAGAAGTGCTCCATCTCGGTAATCAATTTGGTGGCCCTTCTCAGGACTCATTTCAACAGGTCAGTATCCTTCCTGTACTGGGGATCCCAGAACTGAGTACAGCATTCCAGGTGCAGTCTCGAGAGTGGAAGAGAGGAGCAGAACCACCTCCCTCAACCTGACGGCGTTGGATGCAGTCCAGGGATACAACTGGCTTTCTGGGCTACAAGTTCATGTTGCTGGCTCAGGTCTAGCTTCTCATCCACCAGCACACCCAAGTCCTTCTCAGCAGTGTAATAAAGATTTATAAGCAGGGTAGGGAGAGTGGGCAAGAGCTTTGAAAGTTCACATTAAGTACTAGCACATTAGGTACTAGCATAAGAACTGAGGATGGTTGTTCTGCCCCTAGCTGCCCTTTAGTAAAGGCCCAAAAGAGCAAGATGTGAACCTGCACTTCAGCTCTCCCCTGTGGCTTCCAAGAGTTGGTCCCTAAAACAGGACATGCAATTTTCGTAGGAGAAGGATTACAGACTATCTGGTTCATGGCAGCTACAAGAAAAGATGGTGCCCAGGGTTCGTGTGGTGTCCCAGAGGATCCAAGGACAAGAGACTGTACAAGGGGACAAAAACTCCAGGGGGTAAAACTCATTCATTTCAAATTCAGCTTACTTTTATACTCAACGATTTGTTTTGATTTATTACAGACAATAATTAAACATTTAGTGGTCACATAGTGTCCAGAAGCCACTTCTTCCAATGTCTTTACAGCCATAGGATGATCACAGTCTTTTGCCACTGTATAATGGTATTCTATAACGTCATACTTTGCATTGACAATCTGGCCTCCTACCAGAAACCTGCTCTTATTATCACTTCAGTCTACAGTCTTCAGTCTAAGAAAAGGACAGGCTGAGCCACACGTATCTGCCTCATTCTTCTGAGTATAACGAAGATGGTAATTTCCAACAGCCAAAGGAAATCTTAAATCAGTACAAGCAAACACATCAAAACTCACCTTCCAAATTCTAAACTAATTGCAGCGTAAACCTTCCATAAAATCCTAAGCACAATCAATCATAAACGGGCAGGCTGCAATTAGATACATGGATACTAATCAGAGTCAGCTACAGCATTTCTTACATAAGCCTCAGCTATGCAGAAGAAACAAAATGCAAAATTTTAAGAATTCCTTATCGTTTCCCACTGGTTTTCCCCTAACATTTTAATAAATAGAGAAACAGAGCAATTCAGACGCATAGGTGGTTTCTCCTCCTCTCACTGGAGGTGACTTTATCAGACTACCTCATAAATGATTCGTTGATGTATCTCTGACCCTACACTGTCCTAATAATAAAGCAAAAACATCAGTAACTGTAGAAGCTGAGGATAACCACTGTGGCATTTTTTTAATACAATTACTATTTACTACAGTACTATTTACTATACATACTATTATTTATAAGCTACCACTAAATTTTGAAGTTCAGTCTTTGTCCTGCTCACTCAGCATTACCACAGGGCCCTTGCATGAGAACCAATTGTTCATAGTACTCTGTGCGCACTTACAGTGTTAGCGGTGAGTTGGGGTCAGAAGGGGGTTAGAAAGGGAAGTCAGGGCCCTGCTGGGGCACAGGGCTAGCACAGAGCAAGTTCTGTAAACACTAGACACGAACATCAGATAAGGGGGACAGAGATGGTGAAAACCAGACATCGCAACAACTTGGAACAACATCTCGAGGTCTCCTAGAATAGAAGGACGTGCCTCTCTGCGAGAGGAGGATGGCAGCGACAGCCCAGCCCTCGAAGGGACGGGGTGGTGAAGAGGGTGGGCTTGGAGCGGAGTGACGCCTGTCACTCAGGAGGGGGATATAAGCCAGGGGGTGTCATGTGATCAGGGAGGGGGGGATTTGGGAATGAATCTGTAACCCTGCTCCCTGTGCAGGACAAGCACGCCTTTCTCGTAACGAGGCCTACGGGCCTGTGCTGTGAGTTCGGTTTCCGCAAGTCAATGGTTCATGACAATACAAGACCTCTCTTTGCACTGATGAAGGGCTTCTTTCATCCAAGATTCATTCCATCTGATTTACACCACAATAAGGCAGTAAAAATGCAAGTAAAACAAATTACACAACATGGAGAGACTGTTGCTGACTTTCCAGTTTCCCGTATATATTTCAACTATTTCATGTGATTCTGAAAGCAAGACAAAGAGAAGATGGTAGCTACTCTTTGTCCTGTCATATTTAATTTAGCACAAAGCTCTAGCGTATTTTACTTCCACGAATTCTCCTTCTGTGAATCCTCTGTAAGTTTTGCAACATCTACACACGCAATATCTCTGAAATAAGTTTGGTTTTGCAGCATATCCACAGCAAGGAAAAAAATATAAAACAATGCCTAGAGACAGATCAAAAGAAAAAAAATCACACCACACACTTACTACTAATTTTGGATATTCAGTCTGAAAGTGCTGAAAACTGCTTTTTCAGAAGACTTGTTTCATGATGCGCTTCCATGTTCAAAGCCCGGCTACTATTAACTTCAGCTGCAGCTGCAAGTACTCAGTGCTTCTGCAAATCAAACACTGAGGTCGCAAGTCAGCAACCCAGAAAATGAGAGCCACCTGTGAAAAGCTGTGTTCCTCTGCCGTGACTGGCACTGCATTAGCAGAAATGCTTCCTCACAGCTGTTCAGCTGTGACTAAGGCTAGGCAAGATAGCTGTTTGTTTTGTGGGGGGGGGGGGTATTATTTTATTTTTAAAGAAAATAGTAAGCTCTTTACAAGCTCAGGTTGACTTCAGTTAATAAAGAGCTTGACAAGTGTGAAAGCTCTACAGAAGTCTTCCCTCTGAAGCAGATCTGCCTGAGGGGTGGAGGACCTCATAAACCAGCCCTGCTGCTATGTGGGCATCAGCATTGCAGAGATTTTGGTTATCTCCTTTCCTGTCATCTGCTATGTGACCTTCTTTTCAACAAGGAAGCAGGTTGCAATGCATTAATTCAAGATCTTAGAAGAAATTAATATTTCCTGTCTGTGAACGACTTCCCATTTCACTGTAGAACAGCAGTGGTCTGAACTGAGAGGAGCCATGGAGCAGGAGCCTGGATAGCTCTGTTGGCTACTTGCCTGCAAGATCTAGAATCTTTTGATACAACAAGATCTGTGCCAGCTTCCAGATGCAAAACCACAAAAATTGCACATGGGCTACCTGTAAGTTGTGCGTTTCAAGAATTCAAGAGCCACAAAAACTTGCATTCGTGATACAACAGTGACAAAGCTAGTCTTGCCTAGATATGTGGTGAGGGAACTCCTATGACGATTCTCTAAAAGGAAAAAAAAACAAAAAAACCAACCAATGTGATATTAGTTGGATGTAATGTCTATAGAGGTTTTCAGACCGTTTTACAGTTTACTCATGATTTTTTCTGGGTAGTGTTCTTTCTTTCATGAGTGCCTTCAAGATACACCCATGCTTTGATTTTCATTTTTCATGCATCATTTCTGCCAAGCTTCAAGTCTTACAATAAGTAACTATCCTCACAACCAGTCCATAGGAATAATTCAAACTGCTCCCTAAGGAGAACAGTTTAGTGTTTATTCTTTCAGAATTATGATTGTAGAGGAATATGACTTGCACTTCCATTATATATAACCATACTGCTACTCACTGTATTTATGTTTCAGCTATAAATCTCTTGTCGTTGTCATTAAGTGCTGGCCAGTACCTCTGGCCACACACAATAAGGAGTTGGAGCAGTAAAACTGAGCCTACTTCTGGCAGCATGCTGACAGCAAAATTTTCAGGTGAATTATTTTCCACTCAAGTAACTAGTTGAAACTTACAAAACTACATGATGATGTGTTATCTTTCTCCCTTCTATTTCCAATCTCTTTATTAATTCCCTTTTTATTCATACCTAGATATAACAAAATTTGTAAATACTGGTTGCATAAACCACTCAGACTAATGAAAAGCAAACCGTTATTTAATGCTAGTAGGCTTCTGTCTTTTACATTAATCATTATCATAAAAGACATTTCACATTGCTTTTGCATTGGAATAAAATGGAATTTTTTCAGTTAAAAGGTTTTCAGTTTGCTTTATTCAGCTCTTTATATTGATTTTGTTACTTTTGTAGTAGTTTTCCAACTACATCTGTCTTGGTAAGTTGTCCTCAATGATTTTATTGCCTTACTTGGTCACCTTGTCTCAACCCATATTGCTAGGTAGCTGCTGAACGACTCACCTGTACACTTGAATCTGTCACTTGTTCTTTGATGCTAGAAACCAGTCTTGTGTGTGTGTCTTCTTGTGCCCCTCACGCCTTACCTCTGGTTTTAGATGTTAGTTGCATCCTTGGTTAGCAAGAATATTTGAAGTCCCAGGAATCCGACTATCTCTGCACAGCAATATTTGGTTAGCTGCCACTGGCTTGATGATTGCAGTCACATTTTCAGCTGCTGCTGGCTTCAAAGCCTCATTTGCTATCAACAAGATAGTCCGTATATGATGTGACATGAGCTGTACTGGAAGGCTGCCTTTGCCTTCTGCTGGTGTTTTTCTGCAGTCTAGTAATTCTTTCTACATGCTTTGTTATTCTGATATGCTCCTACTTACCTATGTCTCTCCATCTGGAGATGAGGGGGGAGGGGAGGAGGAGGGAAAAACAATAAAACCAAAAGCCCAGGTTTTTGGCAGTCCTGACAACTATTTCTGCCTTGTCATGGTGGAAGCTGTGCTGCAAAGAGAATTAGATGTGTTCAAGCTCTGACAAGAAAACTGAGGCCCATTAACTATAATAATGCTTGACACCTTCTGTTGTTCATTATGCCACCAGGCTACAGTCAAGAACTTCCTCAACTAAACATTATAGTGTCATCTGTGTTTGTATCTAACCCCCCTGAGGCCTCATACAACTAAACTGTCATTTGGCACCATTATGACACTAGGAAGAAAGCAAAATATCCTTCAAAGCCAGGTGTATCAGACAAAAGGCATCCAGAAGGTCAAGAAGTTATTTTTCTTTGTAAATTGGGGTTTGACAGCATTCTGAAGGGAAATAGCTAACACTGAATCTTTTGCTTGTGTGACTGCTAACTTTTTGCAAATGTTCAATTAGAAATAACTTAATGTGCGTTAAAAAAATCAGTGAGCGAGTAGCTATGAATTTACCTGTGTTTCTGTAAATGTTATTACACTGCTCATTCAATCTGAAGATTGTATGATCCTATTTTAAAGCTTCTGCTTCCCCCAGGCTATCAATTTGGTTTGATTTCTTCTTTCAAAGACACTGCTGTTGTACAATTTCTGCAGGGATTATCTCCAAATGATATTTTCAAGTAAATCACTTCAAGCCTTTGCCTAATGTATCCAGGTTTCTTATAGAGGACACCTGCATTACAGCATGAGACAATAAATGTTTCTATATACAGCAGACATACATCATTATTAAAGTAACAGGTCTGGGTATGCCTCTCGTACTGACATTGATCTATTACCCCACTTAATTCTTCTCCCTCCACACATTCTGAAAGTTTTTAATTTCATAACTCTGAAACTGATGTCTAGATCTTTATTTGTAGAATTACTTTTACTTCTTTGTTTCACAGCTCCACCCCAAGGAGTAAAAAGCTCGTGCAAGTTGGATTCATTTCCCATGTAACATACACTTCATGTTTGCTTCTGCTAGTAAGGGAATCCATGCTTAATCCAGACACTGTACAAGCAGAGTTACAGAAATGTCATACAAGGTCTGGCCTGCTGAACAATAGGATTATCAGCAAGTGAACTGTTTTCCTGTTATATTTGCAAAGATTAGCCACATTGGATACAGTAAATAGCATTGCAAAGCAAAAACAAGTTATTCAAAATAGATGACCTGCTTGTATGACAGTAATTGCTTCCACAGATGAGTTATTTTTGTCAAGGTAAAAAAAAAAATGCTTATAAAACTATTTTAAATGACTGTAACTTGACCTCAAAATTTGCATCTGCATTAATGCAAATACTATTACTTATTGATTTATAAACCCTAATTTGCATTATATGTATATTCATACACTTTCAAAAAAGAAGCTGAAATGATAAGGATGAAAACAACAGGCAGCATAGCAGTGTTTTGCACACCAAGAACATAAACATCACATTATCCTAGAACATAAACATTTACAAATAAACACTTACTTTGCTTTGGGAGAAAGCATTTTTAAATATCAGTAGTTGATATTGTATTGGAAGCATCGGAACTTTGAATCTGAAGATACTTTTACAATATTGATTGTTTGGCTGATATATTCAAATTCATCCAGCTGGGCTGCATTGTCTGTCTTTCCTAGCATAGGAATGGGAAAATTAGCCTGAAAGCTACAGGGACTGCTGCAGCCCAGGTAGAATCTATATCAAACATTCAAAAATTGAATAATTTTATATGGCAGAGAAAGGGATGATAGACACAATTTTCTGAATACATATTTAAATTATTTTATTTTCATGGCACTGGAACAACATACTGATTATAGAGTTACATTCAGGACAGGAGTAATAGCCTTACACAGATGCCCTCAATCACTTGAAATCCTCAAGGTAATTGAGAGAGGACTTCTGGCTCTGCTGCCAATTTATTCTTCCCACAACTGCAAATGTAGTCAGGTCCTTGCTCTATAGCCCAATTTTGGCCAACTGAGTGACTTTCTGAGTTGCAGCAAACTACGCCCAGCCTCCTCTGCCTCTAGGAATTTTTTCCTGTCATTTGTGTTGCTACTCCAATGGTCCCTACTCTTCCCCACAACCTTCCTCTTGCTTTTGCTGCTCCACAGACTCCCTGCTTCTTGCTGCCAACTTTCCTCTGCTCACCTACCCCAACAGGACCAGCCTCCCATTTCCGTCTAGGTCCCACTCAAACAAGTCCTTCTAATTAAATGAAGCATATAAAAAAAAAAAATCCCCTCCTCAACACTCCAAACAAAATATACCATCAGGCATGCCTCTCATCAGGTTTTATTCCACCCCTGTCTTGCATACTACTTCTCCAGTCTGCCAGTGCAACTGAGATAGTTGTTTTTCTGTATCAACCCTTCTGCCTCACCCATCTGATCCAGAAATTCAGCCTTAACTTATCCCTTCACCTCTTCTTCTCCAACTCTTAATTTTCCTATTTCTGGTCTTTCCTTACCATGCAGTTTGTTTTAAACAGTATTACTCTAAACGACTCTTCTTTATGTTTTTTATGTGTATCAGGGGAGATTTTTTCCTGGAACACTGGAATTTTTTACTTCTTGCTTCAAATCCAGATGGGTAAAAAAAGTCTAAAGTATAATTTCGCCTTCCACCCTCTTCTCATCAAGTGTGTTATTATATTTTTGTATTATTATGTCTAGATCCTCTTTACAACTCCCCAAATAATTTAATATACAGTTAATGCATCAAGTCTTGTCTTCTCCCTGTCAGAAAGGGGCTTTTTATGCCCAATTGTTGTCTTCCCTACAAAACACTTCATACATTCACACACTAAGTTACAGAAAAATGTCTATGCACAAAAATACGCTCTTTCAAATCCTTCCTTTAAATCTATCCCAACAGGACACTTACAAATCCTTATGCACCTGTCAATCTGTTTAACTTGTCTTCTTACAGTAATTGCTTGTGCTTTTCTACCACATTGACTGTATGCCACTACTATCATACAGTTTATACCAAGAGAACAAGATTTCTGGGATTGGAATATCTTTCTGGTTATTTAAGTTATAATACATGAAAACCTATTCTTTTGAGGAGTCTTCTTGCTATGATAACAAAAATGTAAGCAATTTGGACACTAAGTCCTAAACTATTTTGTAATACAAGCGTATTTTACCCTGGCTCTTTATGTCAAGTCGAATTACATTAAAGCCTAGTTCTGATACAGTTGCTCACAACAAATACATTTCTAAAGGAAACCAATGTCCTTTAAAGTTGAATTAAAAGAAAAAGCAATTAAAACATGAAATATATTTCCCCTTTTTTATTAAAATGAGAGCTGTTGCAAATGTCAAACTGGACAAAGGACTACAAAGAAAATATGACGTTAAAAGCAGTTATAGAAGAGATTACACTCAAATACAAATTATATACAGAAGCCTACACACAACTTACAAAATTTATGATAGAATGTATCTGTTTTCTTAATATTCTTAAAAATTATTACATGTACCATAGAATTAAGATGAGCTCCATATTCACTATTTTTTGAGTAATACCTGGTTTAAAAATACATTTTTAAAATAATATTCCCATATAATTAGACAACTAAAAATGGATGTCAAAAGTAGAATTGAAGCAAATCTCTCGTATCATCTTCAATACCTTTGTGAAGACTAACAACGCCTCTTCTGGGAGATATGGAAAGCATTCTACACTCCCAGATCTCTCCTGTTCTGTCCTCCCTTCAAAGAGCAGTACAAGAGATGTGTACATGGTGGAGACTCATCTTTTGAGGCCACTGCCAGAAAGCAAAGATAGAACTAGCCCACAATCACCTTACATGTCACCTTCCTTCTGCAGCTTAATCAAGCATGAAGTTCATCTTAAGTTTGAGAAAAACAGACCTTGTATCTTAAAGTCATTTCTTACCACTACCATAAGAAAGACTCATGAATTGATTTCTCGGTTATTTATGTTGGCAAGACATCTTGAAAGCATACCCTATTTTCTGTGGAACTTGTAAGAACAGCATTATTTTAGAAAATTATCTTACCCTATTTCTTAAACACTACGACATGATGCAATTAGCCTGCAATATAACTAGATGCAATTAGACTGTAAGAGGAAAGATAGTATTCTGTTCTATTTGGCACTATATCTGGAATACTCTATCTATCTTTGATTCTCCAGCAAAAGTCCAATTGACCAGGTTGGTCAGCAGCTTAAAGCACACAGCTCAGGTTGGAGTGGCTGAGGGAGTGTAGTGGTTTAACCCAGGCTGAGTGCCAGGGGCTCACTACAGCTGCTCTCTCACTCCCTCTTGCCCGGCTATAGAGGAGAGACAATATAACAAGAAGTTTCGTGAGTTGAGGTAAGGACTGTAACAGATTCTTTGCTAACCACTGTCACAGGCAAAACAAGACTCCATGTGGGAATAATAGTCAAGTTTACTACTAACAAGATCAGAGTTTATGAGTGAGAGACAATAAGAGACACCTTTTACCCCCCACCCCCTCCTTCTTACATCCAACCTGCTCTCCCACAGCGGTCAAGGGAAAAGAAGAGGTGGGGAGGGGGAGGGTGTTGCTGTGGTCAGCTGCTGTTTTCAGCCACTGCTTGGGGAGAAGAGTCTTTCCAGCCACATTCCATGGGGTCCCACCCCTCACAGGATACAGTTCCTCTCACAAACTGCTCTGGTGAGAGTCCATCCCATGGGCAGCAGCCCTTCACCCACAGCTGCCACATGGCTGATATTCCACAGGGTGCAGTCCCTCAGGCACAGGCTGCTCCAGCGTGGGCCCCACAGGTCACGAGTCCTAACAGAAGAACCCTGCTCCGGCATGGGCTCCTCTCCCCACGGGCTACAGTCCCCTGCCAGGACACGGCTCTACGGCCTTCCCCAGCATCCACCTGCTCCTGCATGGCTCCTCCACGGGCTACAGGTGGATCTCTGCACTCCTGTGGTCCTCCATGGGCTGCAGGGGCACAGCTGCTTCACCATGGTCTGCCCCATGGGCTGCAGCTGGATCTCAGCTCCAGCGCCAGGAGCATCTCCTCCCTCTCCTTCTTCACTGACCTTGGTGTCTGCGTTGTTGTTCACAGGCTCTCACTCTGCTCTCCAGCAGCCATCTTCGTTTAACTCCTTTTTTTTTTCCTTCCTTCTTAAATATGTTATCACAGAGGTGTTCCTTTAACTGCTGATTGGCCTGGCCTTGGTCAGCAGCGGGCCCAGCCTGGAGCCGGCTGGCATTGGCTCTGCTGGACATGGGGAAACTTCCAGCAGCTTCTTGAAGAAGCCTCCCCCTCAGTCCCCCTGCTGCTACCAAAACCTGGCCACAGAGAAACCAATACAGGGAGCTGGGCTTGTTGAGCTTGACTATGTGACAACATAACAGTATTCAAAAAGGGACTACAAAAATGAAAGTCCTGGCAGATAACGTAACAGTGGGCAATAAAGTAGCTACAAACTCCAGCATTGGAGAGTCATCAAGACACCAGGTGTAACATTTTCGTTAGAGCAGCACTGGGGCAGGTGGCTGAAGTCTGCACCCTGGTGTCTGAGGTTTGGCCAAGTGAGCCATGGCTGACTCTCTATAGCATAGGCAAGATCACTACTTGGGAGCAGGAAGTTAGACTAGATGACTGTTCTTTCTAATGGCAGAAGGGAGGAAGGGACACAAGAGGATATTTAAACTCACAAAAGATCCTTATAGAGCTTGACTAGCAGTTACACTTGAAATATACCTTACCTTTGACCAACCCTAAAGATACACTTTGAAATGTGAGCTCTGTCTTACTCTAGTTAAACTGTTTAAAGTTAAAATGGAATAAAATTGTTCTGAACTGAAATTGGAGTTAGACACCTCCTCACACTGATCTTCATTCAGAATGAATTAAAACATATTTATAGCTTTCAATGGTAGCACTTCCTGTGAAGACTGATTCAGAAATTTACATAAGTGGGTCTACTCACACACCTAAAGTTCTAATTTGTGTTTTCTACCTTCAACTGCTTTAATATTCATTCTTCTTTTTAAAGGTGTGTCATTCCAGGTGCATCATGGCTTTGCCATGTACATGCTATTCAGATTTTAAACCAAAACAACAGAACAAGCCACTGGCATAAAACCAAACAGTATATATTTGCTGCTAATTAAAAAAGGCTACAAAAAATTAAGAAGGAAAAAGTCCATCATTTTCACATAACTTACTAATGTGCTACCCCCTTAAACAACAAACAAAAAGCATAAGTACACAACAAAAGCCTTCATGTCAGCAGCACTAAAGATAGCAGAAAGTATATTTCAGAACTGTCTGTGGCTAATACCTCCACTCCCCTACTCCTCTTGAACTTCCTGCTTCTTTTCCAGCTCACATAGCCTCTCTGTGAATTACTTGAAGGTCCAGGCTATCCACGGGTTTTCATGATGTAGTACATCTAAAGGAGTGTTGATAATAAACATGAATATACTCTTCTAAGGGGGTGAAGGAAAGAATCTCTCATCTTGTGAGATCAGGATAGGTCACCATTCCAAGGGATCTGAAGGAATCCTATCCACACACCATGGACACTTTTTAATAATTTTGGTAATTCCTTTTTTTTTTTTCTTTTCCAGCACCATGGCATTTGAGATCCAGAAAAGAACTTTTGAGGGAGCTGACTGCAGTATGAGAGCACAATAAAACCTAGCAAAAAGCGATGTTAGAAGGGAGCCGATTCTGTGTGCATCGGGCAACTCATAGCTGCGTAAGTAGATGTGAGCTGTCAGTCTTAATGATGCACTATAGACTTCCAGTTTTACTGAGGATCATTACCATGGATACAGAAAATGTCTCAATTAAAATTTTTTGGTCTTTTTTTTAATATTATTTGGTCAGTAAAGTTCTTGCTCTACTTCATTGTTGAAATAAAAGAAAGTTCTGAAACCATGTTCCAGTGAAGGTGACAGACATAACGATGGAGTCTAATGCAAAGCAGTTCAGCTGGAAGCTGGCAAGGGACAAACAAGGGAAAAAAAATCAGTGCTACATCCGCAGATACTCACACAATTGCATGTTGCATGTGAATGGCTCCTTTTTTATATATTTCTATATATTTATTTTTCAAATGTTGTAATTTGAATCAAAATTATTTCAATGAAAAGCCTGATGTTCCTTGTCAGGCAGCAACACCTTTCAATACTTTAGGCAGCGTGCACTAATTAAAACTTTTAAAAAATGTTTATATAGTATATATATAATACATTACTAATGTGTTATATATGTAATTATTTTAAATATCTTCTGTAATGACCTTGAGCTTCACCTTCCTGACATGTGCTCTTGCCAGTGACAAACAAGGATCAGCTCTTCTGTGTGTACATATATATGTATAATTTTACAAAAACGCTTAGGAGAATACTTTTATATTGCACATATCACTTCAGAAATGAAAAATGAGACATCCAGTTGGACAATGCAGAAGGTGGACTACAATTCACTTAATGCTACATTTTATCACAATGTAATTTTTTTTCCCCAAATGGATCTGACGGGCAGTTTCAGTACAGAACAGGAATGCAGTAATTTACCCCACCTCCATCTTACATAATGGAGCAAATCATTACCCACTCTAAGTGAGTTTTAATTTGTTACAGTGAAAGAAGACAATTACAGGTCAATCTGTCAATGGAGTAATTTGAGCAACTAAAATCAGCTGACCTTTCTGGTACGCAGTTCCAGGACCAGAATCGCTTTCCTGCTAAGCAGCAGCAGATGGCCAAAGTTGTGCAGTTCTGCTTCCTGGTGAAAACTAATTTGTTTTTCAGGATTATTAGGTATGTAAAGAAAGAAGATAGCGCCAAGCCCTTACTTAGGAATCCCAGCCCAGCACCAAAGTACATGCATGAATGGGGAAAGCAAAGTGGCTGGCTGCTCTGGGTTTAACTTCACTGAGGTCACCTGAGGCCGCTCCAAGGTCACCTGCAGCTGCTTTATTCTGGAGCATATGAGCCAATCAGTTACCCAGAAATGCTCATCCTAGCATGCTGTATGCCAGAAACAGCACATCCCAGTCTTATAGTGCAAGAATGAAAATGGTGGAAAAGAACATCATGATCAAAACTGTAGAAGAAAAACAGGAAAAGGGAAAAAAAGCATGAACTTCAGAAGATGAAAACATTACATAAAAAAGAAAAATTCATTTTGTAACAGTGACCGTAAAAAGTTTAAAACAAAGCCTGAGGTCATAAGAAAAAGAAAAAGAAAAAGAAAAAGAAAAAGAGAAAAAGAAGCTTGGCTAAATAGTTTTCTCTCACACATTGTGAATTCAAAATAGGAAATCTGGAAGAAAATCCTACAATGTAAGTGTCAGTAGTCAGTTCCCAAAGCCAATAAATAAAAAAATTACTTCTCTCCTCACATATTAAAATGCAGGATCTGCTGGTTTTATTCTGTTCAAATTTCTTTCATGAAAAAGGAATAACATGTTATTATATATAACATACTATATAACATGTTAAACATAACATAATAAAAAAGGTTTTTGCATAGAAACACTGACGCTATACCAAAAACTGAATGTTTCCCCCTCTAACATTCTTAAGGTATGCAGTCTTCAATATCAGCAATTCACTTTACTAACTCCCTTAAATGTGAATTTTCTGGAATGTTTATGTAGCATATTGTATACAGAATGAATGTGCATGATAACATGCACTTGTCTCTTAAGTTGCCAAAAAAGTACCTGATGCTAAGAAAAGGAGGTAACTTTTCAGGAGTCTATAGCTACCAATCATCTAGTTTTTTTCTTCTTTAAGCATACTGCATTTTTTTAACATGAGATGAAGTTATATGGCCACTTGGGCAAATAGCATTTTGTTAATATGATCATTGAAAATTTTTTGAAGTCAAGCAGAGCAGGTTCCCTAAAATGACTTATTTAAAAAGAATTTGTATTCAACAGTGCTCATAAATAAACAGAGCTTAAAAAAAATCCACTCATTAGTGGTGAGTGGGAAGCCACTAATTCCCTGTTGTAGGTCCTAAGCCAACAATTCTGGCTAGTTTTAGGCTTTCATTTTTAAAGCTATTAAGATTAATCCTTTTGAAGTAAATAAAGCATTTCAAATGAATCTGTGAAAACCAAAGGAGAGAGTTCGTGATGCTGCAAAGTGCTTATGCGCTACTCACAGTTTTACCAAGAAATTAGAGTTTCTGATCAGTTTTGATGCTATTCACTTGAAGATATCCAAAGAAAAAACTAATTATCAACACTCCTAATATTGTTCGGACACACACCCCTGATGTGCTACAAGATTAGCTAGGAAAGAGGCAAAGAAGTTAAGGTCTTGCATTTGAACCTCTTAGCTCTTATGCGTGACCCATAGACTAGCATTAAATCCCTTATTTAAACTTAGGCGTTCAAGTAAGAGGCTAATCTGACTACATGCACTTTTAGTAAACTCTTCCCTGGCAGATGAGTGAGTTTTCCAGGAATTGTTAACCATTAATGATCTGCTGGCAATACTTAATGGATCAAAGTCCAAAAAGCTTTGCTAGTTGGAATGATGTATCGTCTTAATGCTAAAAGTTCTCACTACTATTGACTTTATAAGGCATTGTGACCCAAATTATGGCTCTGCAGAGTGCTCACAGACTCTAATCTCACTAATTCCTCTAGTGCATGCCTAAGACTTTATGTAGTATAGCTCAAAAAAAGCATATCTGTATTAAATTAAATTTGAAAAACAAATGTCCAGGATAAAATGATCAAGTTTAATATACATTACATTTGATGTTAACAACAAAAGACATAAATAGGGTGTAACATATATTTAACCCATCCTATAATTAGCAAATGTGGCTTTTGGAGAAAAAATTACTGTCAAACACATGGGAAGTTTGTAAGCATATATGTGTGTGTGTGTATACATACATATATATGCCTACACATACATGCACAGATGAAGTACTCAATCTGAAAATTATGCATGAATTATGCAGGCAATTCAGGTAAACTGTTGCCCACAAGTTGGAATTGGAAGAGTCTGTTTCACGTCTTTACTATCAGAAAATTCAGAGCTGTTGCAATTGTGGAGCATTAAGGCAATGCATACAATCTTGCTCTCTGACTTAGCTTTCTTTGCACATGAGATATCGGCTTGGAGGGAAATGGGAAAGTGTCGCTTTTAATGAATATACAATGCCTGTGGCAAATTAGGATTGTATTTGAGAATCCTACAAAAGTACAGAGGCAAGTTTGCTAATGCTGACTATCTTCCAGATCTTCAATAGATTTCCAACAGCCATTAAAATAATCATCTTCAAAGAACTTGTCAGGGGAAAAGTAAAATATGGTTATGTGGAACAAATTCCTTTATACAAAGATTCTTTTTGCATGGTTTCCTACCCAGGATCATCAGTCTTTTCACAAGAGGAAAATATTTTGGATGACGTTTCCTACTGCCTTTGAAAATATTATTTAATTTTCTGACAGTATTCTCCTAATTGTCAAACATTGCATGTCATTTTGTATTTCTTATTTTCTGGTCAAATTTAAAACTTAAGTGTTTTAAATCCTAGATCTTGAAAGTAAATGTGTCCATGGACTTTAACAGACTATGAAAATACAAATTACACCATAATGTGGTAATATATAATGAAATTATTATTAAGAATTAAACCTTAAAAAAGACCAACCAACCACCCACCCAAAAAAAACCCCACCAGCACAAAGATTGTTAGTGTCATTTAATAACTTACATCTTGAGAACAGAACATAAGACATAATGAATCTGTGAGGTCTCATTGTGCTACAATGTCTGTCCAAGCCAGTCTTCCATTGTCTACCAAAGCCCTTGGTCTAAGTTTTATATCATTTCCACTGTAGAAAAGAATTCATCTTTCTTAGCTGCATTAAACTAAAATAGCAGGATGAGAAAAATGTTGAAAAATAGTTCTAGTTCCAGATCATGAGTGTGTCTGGGCTTAGTTCTCTGCAATCCAGATGGCAGCCAGCAAACAACTACTGAACAGTAGCCTGTGGAAAGGACAACTTCTGCCCACAGTATACCTTCCTCATGCTGAATTTGCTGCCAAAATAGCAGAGAGCAAGTGAAGAAAAGGTTTCCCCTTGGCAAAGAGTTTGACTGAAAAGACTTCAATTTTAAAACCACTCATAAAATATTCTCAGATCAAACTCAAAACCTACATTCTCAAAAAAGACATCCTGGACATTCCTAAAATAGAAAGATAATGGACAAGTTTTCTGTTGTTGGCAGATGAATTGCTGCAAGAACCCAGCACTGCAACCTGCCAATGTAATTGTTCTTCTAGCAACTCAGTGACCTTATACTTCTGATGCCAAAAGATCCAGGTTCAGTCTTTATAACGTGGAGGAAGCCATGCAAGGAAACTTTGAAGGAGAACACTACTGCCCCCAAGGGCAGGAACCGGCAGAACGTGTTCCTGGAAAGACTTTCATTTTTAAGAACAACGTCGTAGATGCTTTTGGATGATGCCGATCCTGTCTTCTGTTTTCCTGAGGTTTTGGTCTCAACAATACATTCTTCCTGATAAGCAATGGATTATCCATGTCCTTCTTATCATCCTTCCATCATCATCACACCCCTGACTGACTGAGAAATTAGGAGTTTCCCCTTAGTGGTAAATAAACTCCTCCTTTGGCTTTCTAACACTTGTCTTTAAAATTACAACACTTTGGAGACCATACCTGCTTCAAATTATAGCATTCTAACTGCATACAAAAGTAAACCGGGTTCTAGTCAAAAAGAGAATTGCAACAACCTTTGAGCCGTCTTTCTATACACATAGACATATATCTTTCTATACGTATTCTCACATATACATCCAGTAGAATAAACACTTCCTTAGAGGTCTGAAGCATCTCTGACACTGTTATTTTATATTATTACTATCACTTTATTTTATAAAAAAAACCTACAATACAGTACACCATACATGGTGTGTATACTATACTATTAATACATCTTCTGATGCATCAATGTATTAGTGAGAAGAAAATAGACCATTATAAGTGCATTATAAATCATAAAAAAAGATCATGAGAGTAATTTATCAATGCCTCACCATAAATCTCTGGCTGCTGTATCTAATCTTTGCCCATTATGGGTAAAGAAACACTCAGACCTTCTGAGCAGCTATCTGGTAAACCTTTGCATCTTTAATTTAGATAACACCTTCCATGACTTTTCATGCTAAAAGCCATTTCTATGGAAATGCAGGACTCAGAAAAGGTGACGAAAAGCTACTTCTGGAGGAAGAGAAGCATTCTTTGTCATCTAGATCTTTATATAAATATTGATATAGATAAGTCCAATACATGCAGATCAGATAATAAAAAATATTTTGCTGTTTCACACCACAGAAAAACCCAACACCACTAGCACACTGATTTCATGCATCAGTCTACATAAAACATAAACCTTCGGTAGGAAGCAAACACTAAGGAGAGAGGCAAGGCACAGATGACTTTTCTTTCTTGCTGGTTCAGGAGGCTTTCAGCTGGCTTTGTTTTAACCAGAGTTTCTCACTGTCCATTCATCAATAACACCATCAAGGCACATGCTACCCTAAGTCCAAGATACTATGAAGCTCTATTCAGAAGCAGCAACACAAAACAACCCCTTGAATAAGGTCTGTTTAGGACTGAGTATTCATGAGCTATATGGACAGAGAAGGAAAGTCTACCATTTCTTCTGTTCTGATAGGGATTAAGGGCTGGGAAGGAAGAAAAACTGAGAGGAGGAGGCCCTGGCCTGTGATCTTTTTATATAACTTCAGAGGAATAATGAGCTTCATATGATAGAGTAGAAAATGGGGACAGGTTGCAAAAGAAAAGTGAATGATAACTACAAATTTACCCAAGGTACTCACTCGGGATCATTACTTATCTCCCCCACCTCTGCCAGGCCACAGCATGGACTTTTTCAGATGGAAACTGACCATCTGTCCTTTGGTTTGAGGAGCTGGGAGTTCACTGCTCACAACTGAGAAGCAAGACCTGTGACTCCTACAAATGCAGTGAGACCATATTTTCTATTTATTACACTGTTCTGGTCTTCTTTTCCACAGAGAATGAGGGAAAATCAATCTAGTGGGATTTTTTTACTTGACAGAAGATTTTGCTCATGATCACTAGAAAAAAAACCCACAAATCTCTCTACTGGGTAAATGAATGCAACAGGCACTGCTTGAAAGACATGGAATTGCAGGTAACAGGTAGCAGCAAAGATGTACAGGATAAGTGCATGTATCTATTCAAAACTTTGGAACAGAGCTTCATGCAACACAAATCAGAGAAGTAGAGAACTTCAGAGGAATTAAGTGGGAAGGGAAAGAGCAGAAATAAAAGCATTTGTATGTATTTACATAGATTAAGCTGGGCAAACTGACAACAAGCCAATATACACTTTGGAAGTGGTTGACAGAAACTGATTACAGGAAAAGAAAAGAAAGGAAAATCAGAAATAAGAAAGTGCTTCCAAAATATATGCATTCATGTAACAAGATGGAACAGCCAAAGAGAAGAGAGTGATTTTTTGGAGCCAAAGAAAATCCTAAGACCCATGGCATGGCTTTTCATTGGCTGGCATGATAATTGAGAAAGTTAAGAAGGAAAAAAGTCAATTTACACATCTTCTAATCTGATTAATGCTTCCAGACCTACCCAGGTATGTCCCAGTGGTCGCTATCCTTGCAAAGCAGGCCCTAGCACTCCAGACCTTCTTCTTTCTTGGGGAAAGCCCCCAAAAGTCATGACAGTCTTCTGTAATCAAACTTTTGTATCTTTTTGTACCTTCCTATGGTCTGTTTTTCTTTTAACACCACTGCAGGAATGATCAACAACTGTTTTTTTGTTCACCTCTACAGACAGTAGTCCAGACTCATATTAACCTGTGTAAGCTATGGCAAGGGTTGCATATATTTTTAATGCATTTATTTCTCAACTGTACTAAAGAAATAAGAAAAAAAATAACAATGCTATAGACACGTGTTATAATATCGAAAAAATTAACAAACTTGCTGGTCAAGACGTCATCTTTGGTCTATACTTCCTTCTGATGCACCGCCTCAATTTAAAAGTGTGTTGTTGATTATGAAGGCATTTATAAAAGTGTCTTGTTACACATACGAAGATAAACTGATACATTTGTTAATGTATGTAGACGCACACATTTTCTTCCATAAAATCCTACCAGCTGGAGAGATTGCTGCAGTGCAAATGGAAATACACGGTTCTTTTCTCTTCACAGTTTCTTAGTTCTAGCAGGAATCTCTCATTTGACCTTGGTCAAGGCACTTAAATTCTTTGTGGCTGTGTTTTCTCATCTGTAAAATGAAGGCTATAATACCTACCTACTTCACAAGAGGGAAATTGTTAAATTTAATGTATTAATGTTTTAAAGTATTTTCAGACAGCTGGATCAAAACCACTACACAATATAAGTTATTATTAAATTATGTTTCACTGAGTTAATGCAGTTGTATTGATTAAATATGAAAAAATATTCAAGTAACACCTCTTGGATACTTTTTTCCCACCAACTCCAGCTTACAGACAGAGTTGAAGGCTTATTTTGGAGAAAGAAAGATGGTGAGGAAATGAAGTAGTCAACAAACTTGAAAGAGTCCAGAGAAGTGGATGATTACAAGGGTGTTTAAAGCAGTTATGAAGTAGTGTAAAAGGCAACTGTGCCTTGCGTCCCACTGTGACACTTTAGTCTCTGGAAGCAATATAGTCGCTGTTCACATCTATGCCAGTGGGACAGGAACACCCCCTCTGTACCATCACATTAACTGCTGCATTTGGCCTCCACTTGGAGTAGTGAAGTGCAAGATCTGTAGCCTGGAGTCACTTTCCTGGTGGATCCAAACACCTCTCAGGCACAGTTCAGACAGCTTTGAGCCTATCTGGTCATGGCAGCTAATCCATCTGTGATGAATGTGGCACGTAACAATGTCAGTTGTAAAAAGGGGGATTTATCGCAGGATGGTTGTTCATACCTGATGCCTCTCCTACATCTCCTCTTGACCTGATGCGCAGATGCCTGGTCTTGTCCTGTGATCTCACATCAGGATCTTGTTGTGTGGGGGGAAGGGGAAGGAGTGTTTGGAGCAAGAGCTGCAGGAAGATGAGAAGGGTGTTTGACAGCATGTTGAGTTGGATGTTGTACTGGTGTTGATGCCGCTGGTCCCAATGCCATCAAGGCATTTCTTGTGGATGACAAGGAATCTAGGAAAGTAGTGATTAACATGCATATCAGTGTGATTGACAAACTATGTTGTCTGCTTTGCACTAATGCATTGCATGGATAACCCCTATTCTAGGCATACCAGAATCAGCATATAGACTACAGCATTAAATCAGAAATATTTTGTATCTTTCCCAATAAATAAAGAAAAAATTGTTTGATGGCTCTATCTGCTCAATATACCATAGAGATCAGATTCTGTCTGGTGAGGGAACATTTTTGCCTCGCAGGGTTCAAATGGATAGTAGGCATCATTCTTTCAGATTGCAGAAAGACCAATTTATTTGATTTCCCATACCTTCATCCCAAATTTATCACTCAGAAAGGCAAGAAAAAAACAAAGCAGAACACTAGGTTTGATAACCTTCTGATAGTAGTGTACTATTAAATATGCACAAATCAGGGAGCTGGAAAAACATAAGCTTTCCAAAATCTGCCAAGAAGATGAAATGGAGGTTGAAAAGTCCAAGGTTGTATATATTTTATGTCCTTTCTGACACCATACTGCATTCATCAAAGTATGCATTCTCTTTTTTTTTTTTTTTAAGCTTGTCAGAGGCTAGACTACATGCTTTAATACATTACCAGTCAAAGATCACACAGTCTTCTAATTAACAATGATGCTACTTTAAATTCTTAAGAAAAATCTTTGGGAGTGAAAACTTACCACAAAAGCAGTTATACAACTTTTGTTCTTTTTGCAGAACTGCTGCTGTGTAAAATGTGTGTAGTAGCTTCTAGACTTAACTCTGTGTGATAACTCTACTTTCTCTTAGTATTACATACAAACACTTCTAAATTTTCCTCTCTTCAGTAAGGCATATGTAAGCCCTTTGCAACGGCATGGGTTTATTTTTTAATCCATGTCATATTTTATAGAATTGAAGTCAAGTGCCTGAAGTTGAATTCATAATAACATCTATTTTATCTATTTGTTTATTTGGCCAACTAATAACTTTTAAGTAGGTTCCTGGTATAACTCTAACATATGATCATCCAGAATCAGCCTCCTCCTGCCAAAAATTATCTGTGGCTTTTGGTTGAAAGATCAGCAACTTCCTTTGGCATCTCTGCATCGAATGTTAACTCTGGATCCTCTTTCAGCAGCAAAGAGGTAACATTTCACAGTCTGCTGCACATGGAACAGGCTACTTCTGCATTTAATTTCTATCAGATTATTAAGCGTAAGAATCTGAATAACCATATTTCTTAGTGGTAAGCATGAAAATGTATTGTAGGGTTATACCCAGATAGGAGACCACTACCTCATCACTACTGCAGCTAGTCTTCTTCCATCTCTTATTTAAGTGATTTTGATTTTCTAATATTTGCAGTTCTACCTTACAGCAAGGCTGTCTAGAGGAACAATGATGTGATTTATTTCTGAAAGCCACTTGCTCAAAATAAACTACAGTAAAATAAAGTATGCTCAAAAAAGTATAATTTAAGACTACTATTTTCATGGGAAGATAAAGCATGTAAATTTGTATTTCATTTAGGAATAGTGCAGCAATCAATGTTTCCAGTACTATTTGAAGTGACTGATTCAGCAGGCTGCTGCAGAGATGTGAGGCTGTCTAAGTAGCAAGCTAATTTCCAGATATTGTTTTTATGCACAGAATATAGAATCTTATTGATAATCACTTGGCTAATTAGAAGGGCAAGACTGTGTGGGAAAAAAGGCACAGAGAAGGAAAGCAGGAACTCGACAGAACAATTACGGAGATATAGTAAAAAGTAAGGATGTCAAGTCATGAGCAGAGTGAGAATGCAGGGCTTGCTGTCAGAGGTGACAGGAACAGGAGGAGGTGCAGAAAAGATGATCACCCTCTAAAGGTAAAAGTGTAGCTCCCTACTGTGAAAGGTTTTTTTAATAATCTAGAAATGAACTGATTTGAGAGGTTTCCACATTTCTCTACTCCTGGCACAGTAAAACCCCACAGTATTTAATACTTTTAAGTTCTGCAGGTTGAAAGGTCTGTTCCAGAGGTTTTTGTCTTCTTCCTATCTGTTTCAAGGAGAAAGGAGAGGGAAGATTGAGCTGTTTGTTCTTTATGATGCAGCAAGTACATTTATACCCCTGACATTTCCCTTCCTTTGGCAGCTCCCCCACAGATCACCCTGCAAGCGGAGAATATAGAAGCAGAAGGACAGAACAGCAAAGCAATTACAAACCTCTTGTGTATCTGAAGCTGAGATAGTATCTCCAGCACTGAAGCTAAAAACCAATTTCTGTGACGTCTGGCAGAATCTGCCAGATGTTAATATGTGAATTCATGACCGGTAAAACAGGGTGGAATGCACATCTTTAATGAAGGATCTGTACAACACTGAAGAACTGAGAAAAAACAGCAGAAATTAATCATAAAAGAAAATAATAGTAGGTCCTTCATAGGACCATTTCTCAAGCACACTTTAGATTTAAATGAATGTTATAGGTCTTAATTTTAATGAATGTTATGGGCCTTTTTTCTTATGAGATGACAACTTCTTATAATATTTTGAGGCATTTAAGGTAGGAGATCATGACCACGTATATGTAAAATAAATAAGACTATATATTAATGACAATTTAGGATGTATTATAGCCATTGTAAATACATGACAACTGGTGTAGAAAGAATTGATGGTCCCAAACCCTCTCTAATCATCTTTCAGTGGAAATATAAGTTCTCTAATCAGTAATTAACAAATATATATTTAACGATATATTTAACTCTTTATCTACAAATGAGGAAAAATGTCAGACTAAGTCACATACATCAAAGCTGTAAAGTCAAGTAAGGACATTACTCATTAACTGTATGTTGCTAAAGCTGGAACTCTACACTTGCCTGTATTGAATTGTACCTGTTTTTCTCAGACTGTTTCTCCAATTAATCATGATCATATTCAATTTTAATTCCATCCTCCAGCTAACACAAAGGAAAAAATATCAACATAAATTTACAGATCATCAGCTGTTGTTGTGTGGACGTCAGATAGGAAGAACATGTTACATCTTTATTTTTAGATTCCAGAAGAAATTTTTACAGCTTATGGCCCCAAGTTTGCCTGCTTCTGACTTGAAGGAGGATTTAAAATTTACTCCAAGCTACTCAGTTCACTTCAATTACTATGGAAGTTCTACCGCCAAAGCAACTTGAAGCTACAGGATACCACCAAAAGTCAGCTACCAGACCCATTCTATATGGAGTCTTCAATAAACAAATTAAGCAGCCACTGCTCCAACAAACTCTTTGTTATGGACTGAACATTCACTGGACAGGATACATCTATTGGTTTTCAGGCTCTGATCACTCTGTCAAAATTCTCTTGACGTGATTTTGTTTATTTTGTGTCTCATTGATACATCCCTGTCTCACTCTCCAAACATTGCCCATGGAGGCTCCTACCAAACCTGTTGTGTAAACCCATTATGAAATTCTCATCCTGCAGTGCTCCATGGAAGAAGAATGTCAGATCCCACCATCGGTTCTACCAGATGATGGTACCACCAGTGCCAGATACGATGCACTGTATAACCATGTAGACTTCTGTGGCCCATGAGAAAGCTCACAAGGCTATGTACCCAAGCCACCTCTTTCAAACTGACACATGCCTGCATTGTGGGCTCCCCTGTACAGAGGAACTGAACAGTATCCACCGTGATGATTCAGGATGATGGGGAACTGTACTATTGCTTCTCCTCAAGACTGCATGTTTGAGAATAAAATACTGCTGTTATTACTACTACTCCTGCTATTGCTGACAGAAACAAATATATAACAATGATCTTCGTTTATACAGAAATGCCATGCTTTCAGATTTAATACAACCATGACTTCTAGGCTGGAGACTGTTTCATAGTAACCAGAAAAATTTTTTTTTCTTTTCCCTTGTTTTCAAATGATAAAGATATTTCCACCTTTTCTTCCTGATATATCTTAAAAATGCCATACTAAAAATATCTGGAGCCTCATGATGAGTAACTGATCATGATTCTACTACTGTTAATCTTACATATAGATTGACATTTGAGTCAGGTTTAATATAAGAGATGAACTCAACTGCTGACTGGTTCCAGTTATGTTAAGATGTTCAGTGACTTGTAAAAGTAGCAAAAAAAATACTGCTCTGGCAGGCTGAGAAATTAACACCGTACTGAAATACAGGCCTCTTCTTCTCACACTGTTTTCTTTGTTGGGCAGATCTTTTCATCCACTGTTATAAAGAGAAATCAAGCAAGAAAGAAACCTAAGGAATGTGGAAAAAGGGACAGGCCATGTGGGAGGATCACAGGAACACCATCAGGGATGCAACAAGAAAGGCTAAGGCCCATTTGGAACTCAGTCTGACGAGAGACATCGAGGACAACAGGAAGGGCTTCTACAAGTGTATTAGCAGCAACCAGAAGATTAGGGGAAATGTGGAGCTTCTGCTGAATCAGATGAATGTCCTGGTAACAGAAGACACAGGGAAGACATGATCACTGAATATTTTTTTTGCTCCAGTTTTTACTGCTGAAGATGGCTCTCAGGAGTCCCAGTTCTCAGAGGTAAGAGAAGAAGGATGGAGAAAGTGAGACTACCCCCTAGTCATAGAGGGTTGGCTAGGCAGACCCTCAGACCCACAGGTGCTGAGGGAGCTGGCAGATATTGTTGCACTGCTGCTCTCCACTGTCTTTGAAAAATCATGGAGAATGGAATCAGTGCCTAATAACTGGAGGCAGGCCAACGTGGCTCTCATCTTCAAAGGGGCAAGAAGGAGGACCTAGGAAACTACTGGACAGTCAGCCTCAACTCTATCCCTGGAATGGTGATGGAACAGGGCATTCTTGGGATCATCAACAAGCATGTAAATGAAAAGAAGGTCATTAGGAGTAGTTTGCATGGATTCACCAAGGGGAGATCAACCAATCTGACAGCCTTCTATGACGGCATTGCAGGATGAGTCTATGAGGGGAGAGCAGTGGATACAATCTACCTTGACTTCAGCAAGGCTTTTGACATCGTCTCCCACAATATCCTCACAGGTAAGATCAGGAAATGCGGGTTAGATCAAGGGATAGTGAGGTGGATCAAAAACTGGCTGAATGGCAGAGCTCAGATGGTCATCATCAGTGCAGTAGAATCCAGATGGAGTCCTGCAGTGAGCAACATTCTCCAGAGATCAATATTGGCTCCAACCTTAACTCCTATATCAATGACCGAGACAAAGAGAGAGAGAATCCTCAGCAAGGATAGTATCCTCAGCAAGTTTGCTGATGACACGAAACTAGGGGGAGTAGCTGACACACCAGCATGCTGTGCTGCCATTCAGTGGGATCTTGATGGGCTGGAGAAATGGGCATTCAGCAAAGGCAAGTGTAGGGTCCTGCATCCAGGGAGAAATAACCCCAAGTACCAGTACAGGTTGGGGCCTGATCTACTAGAGAGCAGCTCGGCAGAGATGGAACTGTAAGTCTTGGTGGATAACAAGTTGACCATGAGCCAGCAGTGTGCCCTTGGAGTCAAGAGGGCCAATGGTATCCTGAGGTACATCAGGAAGAGTGTGGCCAGCAGATCAAGAGAGGTGATCCTCCTCCTCTACCTGAGCCGTATCTGGAATACTGCGTCCAGTACAGGAAATACAAGGAGCTACTGGAGAGAGTCCAGCAGAGGGACACAAAGATGATGAGGGATCTGGAGCATCTCTTTAATGAGAAGACACTGTGAGAGCTGGGCCTGTTTAGTCTGAAGAGAAGACTGAGAGAGGATCTCATTAACGCATAAAAGTATCTCAAAGGTGGGTGCCAAGAGGATGGTGCCACTCTTTTCAATGGTGCCCAATGACAGGATGAGGAGCAAAGACCAAAAAAAAGAAGTGTCACCTCAACATAAGGAAGATCCCCTTTACACTGAGAGAGGCAGAGGACTGGAACAGGGTGACCAGGGAGGTTGTGGAATCTCTCTCTGGAGACATTCAAAATCCTGGCTGGATATGTTCCTATGTAACTTGCTGTAGGTGATCCTGCCTTGGGCAGGGAGGTTGGTCTAGATGATCTCCAGAGATCCCTTCCAACCCTAACAATTCTGAGATTTATTTGCCAAATGACCGTAGCAACACTGAATGCAAGAGTAGTGAACAATTAATTCATTTGCTTCACTATGCTATAGAAAAATATTAATCACAAAATGTAGATTTGCCTAAATACTGGCAAAATGCATGTTTGCTCATAACTGATTAACATCGAATCATTTTAATTTCTACTTTTCTTATAGAATTCAGTTATCTATGGACTATAAGAATGTAATGTCCCTCCACCCCTTCATTTCACTATGCACTTTTCTCCCTTTTCTTGCCATCTGTTTAAATGTTGGGTTTTTTTAAGCTCTACTTCATGTTACTGAGGCTTAGCAAATTTTAAGCCAAAACCAGAATTGAGCAACATGTAATTTTGACTCTTAACATGGTTAAGTATTCAATCTTTAGCAATTTGAATTATCTTTAAGGTTTTCTATTAAATAGTAAACCTAGTAACCTTATTTAGTTCTTACTTAGTGGTTTTCATCATGAACAAAGCAGGAAACTATCAGTTTGTCAGTATTTCAGTTACTCATATATTCCTGAAATTCCTTCACTGCTTCCCACTCAGGCTCAAGTTAGACAATCAGAGACCACAGAATGGATGAGGCTGAAAGGGACCTATTGGGGATAACCAAGTCCTACTCCCTTGTTCAAGGCAGGGTCAGAAAACATAGATTATCCAGGACTGTGTCCAGTTATGTTTTGAGTCTCCAAGGAGGGAGACTACGCAACATCTCTAGACAGACTGTTCCAGTGTGCAACCACTCTCATAGTAAAGTTAAAAAAAAATCTTATATTCAGACAAAATTTTCCATGTTTCAGTTTATGCCCATTGCACGAATGAGAAGAGTCTAACTGTTTCTTCTTTACACTCTGCCATCAGACATTTATAAATATCGGTAAGCTTTCCTGTGACCCTTCTCTTCTTCAGGCTAAATAATACCAGCTTCATCATCCTCACACCATACAAGGAAGGGTCATGATCCTTGCAGACTTGCTCCAGTAAGTCCATATCCCTGTTGCACCAGGGTGCCCAGAGCTGACACTCCAGTTGTGGCTGAGTAGACAAGGATCACCGCCCTCAACCTTTTGGCAACACCCTTCCTAATGCAGCCTGCCGAGGAGGCTGTTGGTCTCCTTTGCTGGCTCATGGTCAGCTTGTAGCCCACCCTTAAAGCTTTTTCTGGAAAGCTGCTTTCCAGCTTGTCAACCCAAGCATGTACGGGTCCTTGCGAGCAGGACTTTGAAGTTCCCTTTGCTCAACTTCTTAAGGTTCCTCCTTGTCATTTCTCCAGCCTGTCACAATCCTGCTAGCATATGTACCTGGTTTATCAGCCATTTCTCCCAGATTCGTATCATCTGGAAACCTGCTGAGTCTGCCCCATCATCCTCATTTTTAATTAAAAGGTTAAGCAGTACTGGCCCCTGTACTGATGATGCCTGAGGTGCATCCACAAGTGTCTGATCTCCTGCTAGACTTTGTGTCCCTGATCACCACACTGCGAACCTGCTGGTTCAGACAGCTTTCAGTCTAACTCCACTGGCCCCTAAGTCCTTAGCCTGTGAGCTCCTTGATCACTTAGATTGTTTGGAAGTTATCGCCGATGCCCTCCAGAAACATCCTGAGCTGCTTGTGCCCTTCTGTGTTGTGCCTCCAGCAAACATGAGAATAGCACAAGCCACCCATGAGATGAAAAGATGATAGCTCAGTATGGCACTTGCCCTTTACCTTCACACTAGTGAGTCACCAAATACCACCTGTTTTGCCTTCCCTTACATTTTTTCAAAACTAAGTATTTAACTACAATTTTGTACATAATGTGCTGCAAACCACTTAACCACGCTGGTAACCCCCTGCTGGACTCATGTCATTATGTCAATGTCTTACACCAAATAGCCCCAGGTTAAGTCCTTTCAACCCAATCTTACTGAGCTCCCTTTGCCTCCAGTCATCAGCCACTTCTACGATCTGGTATCATCTACAAACTTGAGAAGGGTGCACTCCATCTCATCCTTCAGGTCAATAATATAATTGAGGAATTATGCAAACTCATCTCCAGTGTTGGTCAGTCTCTGAAACATGCAGCCCAAGTCTTCTCAGTCTTTAGAAGGGACATATTTAGTTAGAGTGCTAGGTTCTAAGTGACATGTTTTAGAACTGAAAAGGAGTATTTGTAATTTGTTCTTCTATTTAAGGATCTGTCTGTATTTTTCCTGACCTATAAAATCCATTCAGTATAGCAAAGTTTAAATGTAATATATTATTACACTATATTTTTGTTTTCAGTAATTTTGAGGACTCTGAACAACTTCATTCTTTGTTTAAGTCTTACTTGCTCTGTTAAACACAATATTTCAACTCATATTTCTCTTTAGCACATGAATTGCAGTTACCAGAGGTAAATTTAATAGCCTCTTAAGAAATACATGCTCATATCTTATCTAAAATCTAAAATGAAATTTCAGATAGATAAATGACATTCATTTAGGTAAATGTGAATTTGCTAACAAGGTGTATTTCCTCAAAGTCATATGGAACAATATAAAGAAAACATCTAGTCTGCATGGGACAAAAAGGCAGGAAATTAAATTTTACTGCAAAAGGGCTGACAGGCACTATGATCCTCAATTGACTACTACACATTATGAATCTCTTTCCTATTTTGTTAGTACCATCCATTACAGATGTTGAAAAGTCATGAGTCAGGCTTCAAGATCCCATAAAACTGAATCTATAGTCACAATAAATTTTTATTGCTTATTTACCTTTTGATTTCAGAATGCATTCCTATTACCTTTTCCAGTTTTTCTCTGCAACCACACAACAGACTGTAAGCCTATTTTTAAATGAAAGCCATTAGAGTGGCTTCCTGACCATTCATCACACCACCTTCCTGCTTCCAGTACTCACTTCAGAGCTCTCTCCTACTTGTTTTTATTTTATTGCGTTCTATGGAAAGTGTCCAAGACATCAGCTTCACTTCAAGGACCCAGAATCTTCCCACATCTCCTTATGCTCCAAAAGAGCTAGACTCAAAAGAAAGAAAGAGTTATCTGGGGCAACCTTAACATGAAATAATAACAGAAGCAGAAATTTCATACATAAAGTTCAAACACATAAGAGGAACTGGTACAAGACAGAACTGTTTGGATGTGACCTACCCGTGCATTATGCATTGGGCAATACAAAAAGTGGCCTGACTAACACTCAAGTAAGACAAAAATCTATGTGGATATCCCATTGAAGCCAGAAACTACTGTCAAGGGCTTCTACTTGTGATTTCTGGGCCAAGGAATATTTCCCATATGACCCAAGTAAAATGCACAAGTTTAAAAAAAAAAAAAAGTAAGTTTGGGGGGGTTTCTTCAGGGGAATTAAGTTGAATAAGTCTCCTGAAATGTCATACTTGGGATTGACCTCCTCTTTCAAATTAGGCAGCCGGAGTTCAATCTGATCCCAGCTGTGCATGTGTCTCTTCTGAGGCATCTGCAGGACTTTGATCAGACTCATACCCCCTCTCTGAACTTTTATTACTCCTGTATTCATATTTACAATGGAGTTCAACTCATATACAGATGTATCACTGATTTATCTAATTTCTGTTTAGAATATTGTATCCACAATTTTCCATTTCATTTGTTATGCATTGCACTTTGATTTTAATGTATTTGCTTTCCTGATGCATTCACCCACTGAGTGGGAATTTTAATTGAAAACTAAACTTGAACTCACTTAGAATATTTGAAATTTAGCATATCATTTTATATTATCTTACTAAATTAATTACATATGATTACATATGTGTGACGAGATAGTCTGAACTGTGGCTGAAGTACCACAGTGATGATAGACAACAAATTGCTAAGTTTGGGAAAAGTGACTATGATTAGATAGTCAGAGGGTCAGTGTTGGAACAGTCCTTTTCAACATTTTAATTTTTATATGGAAGGCACAAACAACTGGTTAATTTGCTGGAAATTTGCTGATGCTATTAAACTGGATGCTACTGAGAATACTAACGAAGGCACGGAAAGAACAGCAAGGAACTGAGTTTAGAAATGTGTTTAGAAAATAACAAAAGAGATTAAATTTTCAAAGATGTAAAATCATTAATTAGCAAAAGCAGCCTGCAAAATTAAAATATCAATAACAAAAACAATCTAAACACAGTTCTAAAGGAGCACTGGAAGCAGGAAATTAGACAAACATGAATTCTACAGTTGAAGTAAAGAGAACACATATTAAGTAACACAGGCAGCTGCTGGGAGGTAGCAGTCCCTGAGGTTCACGGACATATTGCCATTAGTGAGTTTACTTCTCAGATGCTAAATGGATGGTCTGTCATGTAAAACCTTAGGTAGTAATCAGGCATTCCATTAGCACACACAGAGACTTGAATGTATTTCGTAGATTAAGAGAAGATCAGTTCATGAATAGGAAGGAGTAAAAAAACCTATAAATGCACAGTTTTCAGCACAGCTGGTTGACAATCTAATGATTGCCATGTACCTGAAAAGTACAAACTACAAATTCCTTTCTATATGCCCAGACACAAGTGTGATTCATTTGACAAAACTTAGACAGTTATGCAAAATATTCTAGGTTAGTTTTATAGACAGTGGAAAGAAACAGACTATTCTAATACAGGATTCATTTCATCCTACAGCAGACACCTAAACACCTTGGCAATAAAGGCTGACCAGCTCAGATACACATATCTAAAAATAGGTGGGATGAATCAGACATCATCTTTGCATCCATCATTACTTCTCAGTTCAGTTCAGCTTTGATGGGTCCTATCCACTTATACAAAACTAAGAATGAAAGCATTCTCATTAACGATTAAGGCAGAAAATTCCACAGGTGTAAATAAAAAGTAATTGAGACAAGGGGGAATAGGCTTAAGTTGAAGGAGGTTAGGTTTACATGACATTTTAGGAAGAAATTCTTTACTATAAGGGTAGTGAGATCGATGAACAGGTTGCCCAGAAAGGCTGTGAATGGCCCATCCCTGGAAGTGTTCAAGACCAGGCTGGATGGAGCTCTGAACAACCTGGTCTAGTGGAAGATGTCACTGCTCCATGGCAAAGGGGTTGGAACTAGATTATATTCAATGTCCCTTCCAACTCAAATCATTCTATAATTCTAAGAATGAGAGCTTTAGAAATACCATCTTTTCAAATTAGATAATTTTATTAGTAGTTTTCTTCCAGAGATTTAAAGAAATGTCTATAAAGCAAAAGAGCTGTCATAGAGGAGAGATGAAACCTGAAGCAAGAAAATAATCATTTGGATTTTGTATTAATAACTAGCCCCAATATCACATCTTTTCCTTTAGTACTACTTAGCTCCACAATATTTTTACATACAGCCTTTTTAGGTAAACAGTACAAAACTTCTGTTGTATCATTTCTATTGAGAGAAGTGTGAATTTATATATGCAATGTTCTGTAAATAAAGATTAACAATCTTTCACTGATGTGTAAAGTACTGTAAAATCTTAAAATATCCTCTGTTTCTTATGCTGAGTTTTCGGTCATCAAGGGGATGGGTTTCAAATTTCTCTCAAGCAGAAAAGGTCATACACTTATTCCATCTATAAGGAACACTGCAGCCTAAACTCCTTCCATTTTATGAAGACAGCCCGCATCTCAGCATTATTCCCAGAAGGAAGAGTAAGTGTTCTGTGTGTGCTGACAACTCAAGGACATGTTGAAGTTTCCAGAGACACTTTTACCTTCATCTACAACTTTAAAATAAATAGGTTTCTTTTCCTGTATTAGATATGTATCCCTCTTGCTCTTTGGGCCTCAGCACATCAGTAGTAACAGCAGAAAAAATTGCTATGGGAACCATGCAACTACAGCGCGAAGTTAAAGTAGGAGTCAAGGAGGGGAATGGAGAATGGTGATACTCTTAAATTCTCTCTACAGAAAACTAATTTGCTGAACAGTGTAACTTCTGAAAATTCTGCCTTGCAGCAAGAAAATAACAGCACCTCCTCCATTTATCATGGCAAATAGAAAGTGGCAGGATGAGCATGATCAGTATGTAGAGATCACAGTGTGATCTTAAATCTAACAGAGAGCCTTGTATATTACAACTGAAATACAAAATCATCAAAGTTTAACCAGAAATAACATGTGAAACTGCCTATTGGTAAAAGTATCCCTATCAAGGCTTACATGTTTTGCCTTGCTTTTCAGTCATCAGACTTTCTCTGCTGTTTGGTGTGTAGGTTGTGCTACAAAGGAGAGGCTTCCTGTTACTTCTGCCAGTTTCTCCCATGGTTTCCAAACAGAAAGTTCTCTGTATAATCTCTTAATCAGTAGATCTTGGTCCCAGTGATAAGGACTTAATATCACCTGGCTTTAAAGCGTGCCTGTATTACAGCATCACTTTGACTGCAGCTACCAGCACACCAAACTTAAGAGAAACAACACTCTGACTTTTGTATCTTATGACTGCATTTCTACCCACCCCCACAGGTTATATATCTTACTTTATTAGTACTGGTTTTCAGGTTTTGTGGAGGGAAGCTTACACTGAAGTCAATTCTTCTGGCTGTAACTGTGGTTTTTGCCTATGTAGACTTAAAGACAAGATTTTTAAGGCACCTTTACCCTGTCACATTTCAGTAAAACAGTCCTTTGTGTAAACAAGAATTGGATCAAGAGTCTTTTTTCCATTGTTATACAATTATCTACATGATTGGTTGCATCAGTAAGGTTTAAATAATTTAATAGGTATTACATAAATACTATAAACTAATTTCAGCTACCAACTCAGATCTTCATGTGAGTTTTCTAATGTATCAAGGAATTATTATTTCTACTAATGTTGCTTCAGAATTGGAACATCATTTGGAACAAAATGGTGAGTGCAATTCAACATCCCTGCCTTCACAGTAAAAATAATAAAATATTTAATTAGAAATAATTTAATTACAAAACTGAGGGGGAAAAAAAAAATCACAAAACCCTCATCATTTTGCTAAAATAATGCATTAAACATAGTTCCACTCATGCCTGAAAACTATGAAATACACTTGGTAAACTAGCAACACTGGAACCACTCAGCAACAAGAAGCCAATTCCAAACAAAAATATAAATAAAAATGCATTTCTGTCTTCTTCCTGTTGCTAAATACCTCTGGAGTTAACAACCCTCACTACAGTTTCAAACCCCACTTGTTCAAATAGAGCACTCTAATCACAGCATTTGGTCTCTGAACTTCTTGTGGTTTAGCTGGTACCAAGTCATGCACTCCTAAAGTATTCCTGTGCTTGGAAGTTGAGTCTAAGACATTGGGGTGACACATTTTCCTGATCCTTCTCATTTTAAAACCCTGTGAAACGCCTACTTCCTCTTCACAACATTTCATCAGCCTCCTGCTGATGACTCCTCTCTCTTGGATCCCTGCCTCTCTCACTTACTGTGGGCAGATGAGAAATCACAGAGCACTTGGAGTCAGTGGTCATGGACAGGAGAAAGGAGCTCTGGAGCAGTAATGATGTGAACCAAGACAGACTATATGCTGACTGCAAGAAAGAAGACCCCAACATTGGGAAATGAGGACAAGAGCCACAGATGGAGGACATAGACAGCTGGACTGAGTGCTTTGGCTATGATGGACACAAAAGACCTGGAGAATAATTAGAAGAATTGGGTATGAACACCCTCAGTGAACAGTGCTACGTTCCTTAGATATTTACTTTGCATCTCCACCAAAAAAGAAAATGTTTCTAATGGTGTGGGTATCAGTTGGTATCAGAAAAATGCAAAGATGGTACCTGACAGTAAAAAGAACTACTTTTAAAACAACTATGCAAAAAAAATTAATAAAGTTTAATTGTGATGCAAAAACAAAATGTCTAATCCTTTGGTGGAACTACTCAAATCAATCAAGTGATCTGATCAACTCTTACCTGCTTTGAAATAAAGCCTGGTTTACTTCTCCTGACACTGTACTAGTTGTCCAGCAGTTCACCAATCTCAGAGCAGTTTGTGAGGCTGCCACACTTTAGTGTAGCTACAAACGACCCAGAACTTAACAACATTTTTTCTTTTTTTTAATTCTTTGCCTTCAGAAGGTTCCTGCATTGTTTTATTACTGCTTTATAATGAAAGCTAAGGAAATTGCAAGGGGTGTCTGAGAATGGAAGCAGAACAGAGACACCACTGGTGGTGTTTCTTTAAAGACTGACTGCACACATGACAAATAAAAAATCACGCAAATTGCTCCAAAAGAAATACTATTCATCAGAGACTTGGATCCATTCAAACATAATACACAGGATAAAAACTTGAAGTTGCTCTAAACAAAATGTACTTAAATGCACTCATTTTTCCAGAATTTGATTGTTCTGATGGATTTCCCTTTTCATTTTATAATCTGAAAAGAGGCATTTTATGAAACTTTCATAATAAAGATAGCAAAATATATATGTTTAGAATTTCACTAAGGAAAACAACAGAAGCAAGTGGGTTCGTGAAGTTTTGCAACCGTTTTTCATGTTATGAGGAATATAAAATCTCAAACATGGGATTTCTCCATGAAAAAGAATTCTCGAAGTAATCCATTTTACATAGACAGAAATGTTTAATTTTCATAAAACTGTAATTCAACCTTTTTTTACTTTTTTTTTTAGTTTGAATTTTAATATGTAATACAGAGCAAAACACTGCCTTCTCAAATGAAACTAATTTTGAAAGCAAAATACAAGTGCACACAATTTCAAAAATTATGTCAAGACTATCTAAACTGTCCTTCCTTGTTTTTTTGAAATTAAGGCTTGGTGATAGTAATGTGGTTTCACAGTCTGTGATTTTGAAAGAAATTGTGTTTTGCACAATTTTTGCTCACAATTTTCCCCTTATGCAAGAGTTAAAAGGGCCACTGTCCTGGTTCCCAACACGCCATATAGTATTGCTGACCTGGTTTCCAGGTTTCTCTGGCTAGACAAAGAATATTTTATAACTAATAAAGATGAAGTGAAGGTGGTGGGAAGTGAGCACTCTGGATCATCTACTGAAACACCAAGGAAAGCCAGAGGTGATGGAAATGCATTGTTACCACAGGTTTTTACATTCAAATTCACACAGACACCTAGGGTAGGCTCTAGCTGACATAATACAGACCTCCACATAGGAACCATCTGCATTTACATTAGCCAATTGAGGGTCCCTTTATCCTTCATAGAAAAAATAGGCTTTAGCTAGTATACAATTCTTCTTATCCAGAAATAGTTACCTAAAAACTTTAGATGAATTTTTCCATATAGAAGCACCAACTCCTTGACGGTATAAGAACCCTGCCACACTAGCTAAAGGGAGATGTCCCCAGCCCAGACCTACAAACTCAAGTCAGACGAAGCCCAGAGTCCTTCTGCCCTAGACATCCCTGGGAACACTCTTGGCTTCACAGCACCAAATCCCTCTCCTGCACTGTTATCCCTCACTGGATCCACCAACTAACTCCTCTGCTCACATTCCTTATGGCTGAGAAGTAGTAACAGGAAAAGAAAAAATGCCAAGCCCAATTTTTCTCACATGTCTGCATGTACACCACCCTTATGCATAAAGTGCATTAAACCCAAAAGCCTGAGATAAATTAAGGGTGACACTAAGAAGATAGAGTAGAAAGACATAATTGCACCAGTGAATTAAGACTGAGGGTTTGGGGGTCAAAAAGCAAGTATTTCTTTCTGCTATATGAGAAGTTGGTCAAACATTTAGAAAGGGTTAACACGAGGCAACTGTGTACCCTTTGTACATCTCTGAACCCCTGCCACACTGAAAAGTAAAATATTAGATTAAAACTGAAACTGGATAGCTTTCATGATAGTTCGAAAGAACTGCTTATAAGGAATTTAGCCATAATTTGCCATAATTTTTCTTCACTATATGATTTAGAAAAAAAGAGCTATTGCCAGAAAACATAATTAAGACTTTTTGGGGTAAAAAATAGAGGCAACAGAACACTTTTCTTCCTGTTTTCAGTTAGTTCTAATAACAGAGATAGTGATACTACAGGCTAGGGAAGATAAAATTAGCATTTGACGAGCATTTCATGGTTCACAATTTTCATGCCTACAATACTGTAATGTATTCTCTGTGAGGCAAAATACAATACCTTGTTTGTGTGACTGTTAGATATCAAGAATCAACTTACCAATATATGGTCTTCTAACAAGTTCCTGGAACACTCAATTTACAAAACTTTTCAAAATTTCAAGTCTTTACAAAACATGACTGACATAATGGGTTTTTTCCTATGCCTGTCCTGGCAATCAGTGGCATGCCAGAAGGTATGAATGTAAATAGTAGAGTTACAGGCCATATGCAACAAGTTGCACACATGAAAACCAACTGCTATTTTTAGCTAGAGTTATTGTTTTTTGTTTTAAATTGTCACTTTAGAAATAATTTCTTTATGAATGTCACCTTCAGTGACTGTTCCATTACTGGTTTGGGGTTTTTTTTGTTTTTATTTTTCTTGGTTTTGAGGGGTTTTTTTAATAAGCACATAAAGATATGTCTTAAATAAGCTGACACACAGGCATCATGTTACTGTGTCATTCCATTATAAAGGAACCAGTTTATTAACATAGAAAAGACAACCAGCCTTTAAGTCAGACAGGGATATGTTGTATCAACCCTGTCAGAAATTATACACATTAAGATAAACTCAGCTAAGTGTCAACTCAGCAATCTGAGTGCAAATCAACACTACTCAGAAAATCCTCAGTAGTAAAGTCTGTTTGCTCAGGCCATGTCCTAAATAGAGCAGATAAACCTTCCTTGTTAACACCATTTCTAGTAAAGCCCTGGCTTCACATCCCTTTAATTGTCTACTAACTTATAGAAAACTAGGTGAGAATAAAAGAATAACTTTGAAGAACCAATATATTGTTCTTTATACACCAGTAAAACTATTTTTAGATTTGCCTAAGCCTATAAGAATCCACCAGCCGATCACCCTGAGGACAGCATAGAAGGAGAGACTCCAGATGTCAGCCATACGGTGAAAGACAGAAATAAAGTGATACACAGGCAGCTCAATTATACCTGGCTGCCCACACCCACGGGTGAAAATCTCGAGGGCATAATTTCCCCTACTGCACTACAAAGCTGTTTTGTGGCTGGATTCATAAATCTACACAAATCAGCTTTTCTGCCTTCCCACACCATTTGTCCAATATTTTGATGATTTGGGCTTGCAACACAACCCAGGTTCAGCCTTGCTCCAGCCTTGCTACCTTAGATGAGGGGAACCACATCTCTTCAAGGTGCCCCTGTTTGGGGTGACTGGAAAAGAGAGAAATATCAGTCATGTTAACACTGCCCTTCTGGTATAAATAGATAATCATTGCAGACATAGATGTACCATTTGACAAAATAAGTAGCCATTTACCAAACTGCAAGATCATTTTCACTTGCTTTTCATTCTCAGTGAATATTTAAGCATTTTTAACATGAAAGTGCTACATCATGAGTGTTCAAGGGATTCCCACTTACAAGGAATTGACAACACAGTAATTAGGAAATGCACATTTAATCACAGGAGACCTGAGAGACATCAGTCAAAGAAAGCTTGCAGTTCTCAGCTCAGTGCCAAAGCCACCAGGTTATAAAGTACTCTGCTGAACAAAGTTTTCCCAAAGGTTCCTGTTGAAACAGCTTCATTTAATACAAAGAATTCAGACAGTTCTTGCAAGAGTGCTCCCTTACCATTTGTATTCTGGAGTAGTGATAACTTAATTAGTTGAAATAAAACAGTAGCAGAGCAAAAGACTGAAAACTCTCCCCAAAACACACTATCTTGTGGCACAGCAATGTTCTCTTGTGGGCGGCAGGGAATGTGAGTTCAAAACCCCAGGGGCTCAGAACAGAGCGCAACTCTGCTCCTCTGTGTTCATGAATGAAGCTACAGCATTGTTGTAGCCCTGTGCAACATTATATATTGTGTGTCACGAGATTTCTATTTTTTATTTTCAAAAAAGCAATAAAAGCATTTTTGAATGCAATTTTTCTCTCTTCCTAAGTAACTATACCAAAAATTCTACTACCTGTCACTCTCCCCAAAGATTTTGCATCCGAAGAGCCAAGTATCAGTATTTTCTACTTAAAAGGAAGTGAATTCAAAGGTTGTAAAAGGTCGCATATGTCTCACAATGTTAACAAACACAATCAAAAGTGATAAAATCCAAGGACCTCTGTAGCTTGTCTATAATCAGTACTTAAAACTGCAGACTATGCACTCTACTATCTGAACCAGGAAGAAAAATCAGAAATCTTAAGGACCCATGTTTTGTTAATCTCTTGCAAGTCATATGACATGTCTTTTTCCAGGGGTTCTTTCAAAAGGATGATTATAGATGACTTGAATATTTCATTTCAAATTGTAGAGGTCGGTGCAACAGAGCTGAAGTTCTGTGATTCAAATCCACTGAACATTTATGTGGGGAAAAATATTTTGGAGTTGCTCCTAAAACTATGTAAACACAATTAGCAAGTAAACATCCGCCTACACAAAACTCCCCCAGCTGAATGAAAAAACAAGTCCAAGCAAATACCAGTAGATTTTAATTGCTGTCCACTTAAACTCACATCCAGGTTCCACTTATTTAAGCTGAAATGTTTCTGCGCATCTTAATCTTCTTACATGAAAAATGAAGACATGCACATTTTTCAGGACTGCATATCTATAATTACATTTCCAGTAAGAACTTACAGACAAATAAAACAGTCAATTGTATTAAAAGTAATTTACAAGAATAGATTATTTTCTTAATGAGTACATGCAGTTGATACATTTGTGTTCCATTATTAAACATGGAAGCTATCCTTAAGTAATTTTATAGCATATGGGATCATGTTTATTATATGTTAAGCACTTAAAAAATTACACGTAAGTGCCTATGAACGAAATACACTATTAAAATTACATTCTAATTTCTGCCTTGGCTAATATTCTAGAGCTTCAAAAGAAGACATGTAATACCTTCTTTCCATTATATAATGCAGCACAACTGTTACAGGTGCAATATTGACACATTTTAATAACTTCATAATAGTTAATACGTTTAAAGGTTTATAGATAAGCAAATACGTAGAGACGCACTACTTCACAACTTCAAAATACTATTATAGAGAGCCTGTATACATGTAATTATGTATAATTTTGAGACCATCCACTCCACCACATATCTCCAATGCAGAAGACAGAAGTTCACATCAGTGAAAATCTCCTTAAAAACAGGTTTAAAGTCCCAGATCACCCTGATATGTGAGTTCCTCCTCTTAATTTTTTCATAGTTCTTCTGACCAGACTAAAAGACAGGTTTTAAAAACAAATTCTCTTAATTTCTGCATAGCAGATGGAAAGATACATCAATCTCAGAAGAAGCTTTTCTGAAACTTGAAATAACTACAAAAACAGATATAATCTCAATACTTTTTATGTCTAGTTTCTCAGAACCCTCATCTCTTGTATCAGCCTTTTATTTTTCCTTAAACCAACAAGTAAGTCTCTACGCAGTCAAACACCCTGCTCTGATGGTGCAGCACTGACCTCTCTCCTGCTCACACAGAAGTAGAAAGAGAAGGGTGGCAATCTATAAAGCTGCCACTATGGAAAACTGGAAAAACAAGATGTAGAAGACAGTGCAGAACAGCACGGCAACTTAGCAAGCCATGGATTTGGGGATGAATTTCTAGGTACCTCAGATACACCAGGCGTTTGCCATCCCTCCTGATCTGCACGCTCTTTATGCCTGCTTCTAGCACCCACAGGGCACAATTGCACTGCAAAATCCCTATCAGTCAGGCATCCCACCTTTTATGGACAGCCACATTTTCTGTACATCAGCAGAGGGGGTTTTCCAGGAGGGGATTCAGTCACAAGGTTTCCAAAGCGTGCTCACAGAGGAGCTTCAAACATTACACAACTCTACGCCTACATCCATTTACCTGAGTGTCGTAGAATGATACCTGGAGTTCATAGTTCTTCAATATCCATTTATGCTTGTATAAATGTTTCAGGGCTAAATGGACAGCAGGCAACACACCTGTTGTTAAGTTTCTCTGATCAATCAGGCAGCTGTTGGGTAAAAGACCGAGAAGAGAGAGGCGAGTACGATGTAGTTCCTCAGAGCACCTGATTATTAGTAACACAAACAGCATCAGTGCATCTAGTTTCCAGCTCCAGGAAACCATCTTTCTTGGTGCTTTTCTTCTTTTTCCTTCTCTTCCCCTGCAGCCCACATCCCTGAAGAGAAGGCCCTAGATTCCCTGGTTGCCCGACATTTTGCAGCTTTCCTTTGCCTTAGTCAGCTGTGTCCCTCTAAGAAAGGAGCTAATTGTTATTAAAGGATAAAGACCTCTCTACGACTGGCTTTTCCAATTTGGACAGTAATCCAGCTCACAGCAGTGCTGTGAATCAATACTTCACAAGAATAATCTCTAGGCAAATTGCTCTGCCAAGTCTAATTTTAAACATGTGTCATTTTAAACATTTCTGTAGCAGAAATATTCAACCATAGGTGACAAACCAATACACAAACTCATACGATTCCTTTGAATTTAGACATTCTGGGATTGACCAAAGTGGTTGCATACTGAATTTGTATTGAGTTCATATTGAATTGCATACTGAATTTGCAGCAACGGGTATTGTGTCAGAAGAGTGCTTCAGTTTATCTTGCACAGATCACACTTTCTATTGGCTTCATACACACCAAACAGAGAATACGCAGTCTTGTGTATTGATAATATTTTATATGCTTCTAGTGCAAAAGCTGCGTCAGTTCAAAGCTGTAGATCCTCTGCCTGGTTCTGCTTTTTATCAGAAACACCATTCTTCCCTTAAAATCAGTGGTAGTTATGAGAAAACATGGCATTCAGGCCTGTTCTTCCAATCTACGGTCACATAGCTTTTGACAGGCATTTCACATATTGTCGTAGCTAGCTAAGTAATTCCAACACACTATTTGCAGTTTTCTGAACAGTATGCCAGGCTACAAAATGGAACGGATGCTGTACATGCAGAAATGCAGAGAAAATAGTAATCTTGAGAAAATCTTCTTTGCTGCTAATCAAAACTCACCAGGGTGAGAAGGAATTATATATAGGATCACCACACCAGAGAAGAACCTGCACCTCTGCTCCTCAGGACTTGCAGCCTCAGACAAGCACCATCTTCCCTGCCCCTAGCACAACAGCAATGCCACTATTCTAATGTAGGCAGCCACCTGGATGACTCCTTTCCTCTGCCCAAGCAGCCAGATCTCCACATGCACAGAAAGACCTACTGGAATGCTGTCACAGGCAAGGGAAAGAAATGCAAGAGCCAAGCACTGGGATGAGAGAGAGGAAGGACATCTGGCCTGGGAGATGGTTGCTTTTCCAAAAAGAAAAAGCTCTGATTTTCAGCAACTGTCATTATATAGGCACCTGAATAGCAAATTGGTTCGCCACCTTGCAGAAATTCAAGATTTCGAAAGAATTCCCTGTGTCAAGTTGGGATGGAAAACCAAAACCTCTAAGGTCTTTGTGACTCAATAATCTGAAAGGAAAACAAATGGAAGGGCTCATAAGCAGAAGGTTAATTTCGTATAAATCAAATTTGAAATCGTATGTTCAGTTTTCATTTTATTTCATCAATGGCTGACATTTAAAAAAAAAATCAGTCAGCTGAAGAAAGTAATAGCAGTTTGTCTAATTTGAATTTTCGAAACACAGTGGTCTACATCAACAAATTATTCTGAAACTGACATGTAACTAAAAAGTTTCTACAGAAAGTATCCAAATAAATTCTAATTATAAAAATTCTAATTTATAATTACAATCTATATATTATATATATATTATTATGATAAATAAAAGTAGAAAGAGCAAAATAATATTGAATAAAGGAGCAATAAATGTTTACCTTGGGTCCATCAAACAGCCCTAGGCAGGAGATATGCTCAATTCATCACTAGCTGTCCAGAGTGACTCTTCTGCCAGCTCACCTGTGCAACTGGATGGGCAAGAAAAGACCCTAGTGCATTTTTAGAAACAAAAATGAGCTGAAATAGAAATACCTAGTGCATAACCCTTGCTTTTCTTCACCACCATTGCCTATAGTCGGAAAGCAACAAGGCTGTATGGAGCCCTTTATGTGAGGGTTTCTTCCTATACAAGGCTATGACCAAATCAAATTAATAAAGATCAAAATTTATTACAGGTATTCCCTAGACTGAAAAATTTAGCACATTGTCTGGGTAAAACACTACATAGGAAGCACACTTGTAGCACAGTCAATATAGCAACAATTTTATACAATTACTTAATAGGCATTTTCCATTGCTTAGTTGTATGATTCTATAACGTGATTACTGAAAACATGTTTCTTAATCTTGAGATGAAATTCTTCCCTGAGTAGAGGGTCAGTACAGGACAAGATGTTTTTTAAATCCCATTTAATACCTTTCTTAGAGGCTTGAACAGGATTTTGTTGGCGAAAAGTCCTTGGACCAGCCTTTCCTACCAGCATTATTTCAGCATTTACCACACTGAGAGAGAGGGGAGGAAAGCAGGCATTCACGCAGCCAAACCTCAGCAGCTAAAGTGCTGTGAGCCATTCTTCTTGGTATGCCTAAATCTTTTCACCAGCTAAGTGAATACACAGAATACAGAATTACTCAAAATGAACAAGGTTGGAAAAGACCGTAGAGATCATTAGGTCCAACCTATTTCCTAACCCATCAATCTACCCAACACCATCCCGTCATCTAAACCATGTCACTAAGTATGTCATTCAACTCTTCCTTAAATGCTTCCAGGGACGGTGACTCCACCACCTCCCTGAGCAGCCCATTCCAGTGAGAAATCACTCTCTCTGTGAAAAAGTTTCTCCTAATATCCAACCTAAACCTCCCCTGATGCAGCCTAAGACTGTGTCCTCTTGTTCTGACACTGGGGGCCTGAGAAACTGACCCCCACCTGGCTACAGCCTCCCCTAAGGTACTTGTAGAGAGCAACAAGATCTCCCCTGAGCCTCCTCTTCTCCAGGNTGATACAGGCCAGGATGCCATTGGCCTTCTTGGCTGCCTGGTACACTGCTGGCTCATGTTCAGTCTCCTATCAACCAGCACTCCCAAGTCCCTCTCCACCTGGCCTCTTTCCAGCCACTCCATCCCCAGCCTATAACTCTGCATGGGGTTATTGCGACCGAAATGTAAAACCTGACACTTAGATTTATTAAACCTCATACTATTGGATTCAGCCCATCTATCCAGCCTGTCAAGGTCTCTCTGCAGAGCCCTCCTACCCTCTAACAGAGCAACACTTATTCCAAGCTTGGTGTCATCTGCAAACTTACTAATGACGGACTCCATCCCCTTATCCAGATCATGGTCCATCACTGAGTTAGAGCTTTGGCCATATGTAGGTAACAAAAAAATATGATTTGACTATCCAACATCCTCTTCTGTGTTAAAACCCCACAAATCTGCCACCACATCTCACTCAACTCCCACTGCTCAGCCAGTGTCATTAAATTCATGAGAGAGCAATGGTGTATCAGAGGCTATGAAATAATTTTCAGGACCATATGGAGGGACATAGATTTTTAGGGAGCATCACCTTATTCTATAGATACATGACTGGCTTCAGCCTAGACAAGTATTTTTTTTTCCTCCCTGTGCTACTTTTGTGTCCTCAGCATTGCTGCATTTGACCCATGCTTGGCAAAGGAGCAAACAAGATCATGTACTAGAGCAGCCTCCTGTTACTTGTGTCCTTAAAATCTGCTTCCTGAAAGAAACATTTAACCAGGGGATTGTTTCTAGTATTTTTATTGCTAATTAATCCTGTAATACTTGCATCAAAACAAGACCATGTGTTTTCATTTTGATGAATAAAAAAGCCATGTTTGCTATGCTCTTGATTGATCATACAGGTATAATTTTTGAGTTTAGAATAGTATCTCTCTTTCATCCCTTTTTCAAATGGGAAGCTGAATGTCCCTAATCATTTGAAATAGTATTATGTTTGAAACTTGATTTCAGTATCAGAAAATGAAGGCCACTTCATTTAAAACCTTGCCTCTCCCACTGTTTTGGGAGGTTTTACCAAAGGTAAATAACTGTTGTTCAGCACAGCAAGGTAGCGTTTGCAAGACTCGTTGAAAGCCCTAGGACAGAGCTGGTGACCAGATGACTCACTGTTGGCATCTCCTTTGTGAGATCCACACAAACTGAGTAATTTTCAGAGAGGGAAGGTGTAGGAGGAGATTGTGCTCCCTCATAGAAACACAGTCTCTGAGAACTTAAAAATAGAAAATAACTTAAACACCTGGCATAAATGTATTGCCAATAACCAATACTTTCCAAAGGAAAAAGGAGAAATCTTTTCAG
The DNA here is from genome assembly GCA_013399895.1 of Serilophus lunatus. Classification (NCBI taxonomy): domain Eukaryota; kingdom Metazoa; phylum Chordata; class Aves; order Passeriformes; family Eurylaimidae; genus Serilophus; species Serilophus lunatus. Next base: position 108,074 of record VXBA01000142.1, read on the forward strand.
TGTTATCATCCTTAACACATTATCCTCTGCTTTTATAGCATTTAAAATTCAGCCCTCAATCCCCTGATCAGTATTTCTGAACTCTAAGTCACTTAAATTGTTATTAGTTCATATGAAAGGTTGAATATAGACTGTATTAATTGTGTTAAAGGCTGGCTATATATTCAAGCTATATGTCACCTCATGCCTCCTACACAGTTTCCTCCCCCTAGAGTAACACCCATTAACATTTATAGGATGTTCTAATTCTAGCCTCATATGTTTTTTTCAAAGTAGGTTATCATTCATCCTTCTTGTCCCACATATTTCTGCTCTTGTTGGTTAATTGTTCAGTGTAATTAGAGTACAGAGCACTCACACATCCCCAGAAACCTTGTTAAAGTATTGGATAACAATACCTTTATTGTGGATGTCAACTCCTGTTCTTATATTGAGACCAAGCCTCTACCTATTGCCAAAAGCAGCTTCAATATCAAGAAACTATTATTTGCTGTAATGTGTTTCAGCTGTCCATGTAGCTGGCAGTTCAGCTAAAATTATTTCCCTCCCACAGCATCACCAAAATGACCAGGCTATCTATGTCCAACTGCCCTACCAAGACTGACCATATTTACCTGTAGCTAGAGAAATTCACTGGGAGAAGGCAAATGAGAATTTATTTTTGCTCCAAATCCTAGTATCCCATTCCTTGTGTGCAGTCTGAAAATCCCATCTCTGCCTCCTTTCCCTCTTTCCTGGCAGTGCAGCACAAAGATCAAATTAATTTCCTCCATTCTGAAGAGAAAGCTTGAAGAAAAGAGATAAAATTACTAGTATATACAGCAACAGTGAGATTATTCCTAAAGTAATAGATCAAATTCTAGTAGCAGCACTTTTAGAATGAAGACGAGCAATTGGAAAAGATTGAGACGCCACAACATATAAAAAGCTGAGAGAAAAAAAAAATCAAAAGCAGCAAATCAGTCTACCTAGTTTAATGTTCAGAGGCAGTTTAATCTGTAACTTGCTCTGTAGTGGATGAAAAAATTATTTCTAATAATACCAAATTTTTGAACTCAATGGTTAACTCACTCTCTACTCTCCAGTAAACTAACCCTTTTTAATAAAATTACTTTCCTTATATCTGTTGAAAAAAGTTGTTTGCTGCAGTAACTACACTAAGGGCTTTTGCTGACATTGAGATAACACCTTCTGATACCCACTAGTGACACAATTGTGCCAGCCATATAAACCTGCCTTGAATAACAAGGCCCTAGGGACATAATACTCCCACCACGTTACTCCTTTTGTTTACATTGTCCAAGCTGTTATTTTTGCCAAGGACAAACACGCCATTTTCACATATATGTTAATTATGAAAACTACTTTTTTAATTGGCTGTTTTTTAAAAAACCTGTACCTGGCATATTTCTCAACTAAAAGATCTTTGATATGTAATAATCTAATTCAAAAGTATATTTAAAACTGTCACTGATTCTGAAAGGATCTCTATCCCATAGGCTGAACAAATCAGCATTTTATTCCACCAGGCAATCTGAAACTTTAAAGCATGTAAAGATGAATGCCTTTGTTCTTAATTAAAAGTGGCAATTCTAGGTCTCCTCCTCATAGAAGCACGTTGCATTTTCATAGGTGGGCTGGCTTTCTAAAGTGCTGAGCATTCAGCAATTCCCACTGTTGTTGACAGAAAATGCAAATTACTTGGTGCTTTTGGAAAGCAAATCTTCAGTTCAGAGACCTAACTTGCTACTGGAGCCGATACTATTAGCACACTTCACAGAAAGAAAGAAGTAGCAGAGGGGAGTTTGGCTAAGTTTAAAGATCAGGAATGTCAAACTTTTTGTATCACTTCAGGTAGTGGTAACTATTGGTACTTATTTTATTACATTGTGCAAAGTCTTCCTTCCACTAGAACATCCCTCTAGATCATATTCTCACCAAGAATGTGGAATTTTTAGAAAGGGAGAAATTAGATGGGGGGGGGGGGAAGATGAGAAACTTGGCTTTCTCTCTTGGTCAACCTCCTATAAATTATTAAAACTCAGGGCTTGCCAAATTCACAGGGGAAAGTGGAAAGCAAAACCCATAATGCTTTTACAGAACTTCAAATTTACATGGAAGACCCCACCGAAACACAGAGCTTAATATTTTTATACCATATGTGTGTACAAAAATATCCCTACATGATGCTATTAAGATACACAACAGTGCACATCTGAATCACAATGCTTGAAAAATGTAGTATTTTGTACCACACTAAGTGCTAGTCTGTTAAAAACTGTCTCTCCATACAGAGTAAAAATTGTAAAGAAAGAGATGTATTCTTTGCTAGAAAAACATTTAATTCCCTCTGAAAACAAGAGCAGTAAACAGTGGAAAGGAAGTTAATTAGCATCCCAAAAGGGGCCTCTTACTACTTCTCCCTGGAGGTTTTGGATGTAAAATGGTTACTTAGACACCTATTGTGTGTATGAATCTTCACATAATTCTGTAGTTCAATGAAGCTGCAGCAGAAGCTGAGGCCTACCCCAAGTAAATGGTAAATTAAAATACATAACTACTATAAGGACATAAAAGATTCACAAATAGATTCTTTTAGAGATATATGGTTATGATTAGTTAAACCAAAAGGAAAAAAAAAGAGACTCTGGAAATAACTTCAATCATGCAGATAGGGTAAGTTCCTTTGATGGGGATTGTGGTGGTGGGTCTTACAAAAAAGGTGGATGTAAGAAGGAAAATTAGTTCAGCTAAGAATTCACAACCAGCTACTCACTGACAGAGCACATGAGTCTGGCAGACCCAGCTTGCAAAGAAGGAAGCAAACGAGGTTTTCAATGCATGGTCTGTGACAATCTGACAAAGGGAAAAAGACTTCTGATTACATCAAGTTGTAATTCATAACAGCCCTTCATACAATGGCTCGATCCCCTGGATAGCCCTAAAAGTCAGAAAGCCTTCAACCTCCCGTCTTGCTGGTGCTATTCCGAGTCTGTAACTAGGAAGGTATTGCAGACAGAGCAGTGTATGCAAAACCCGGGAGCTGCTGCTCTCACAGCCATCAGTGGCTACAGACAGGGTCAGCAGAGTTTAAGATGGAAATAGCAATGGACTTTTAAAGGGATTTCAGGCAAATCACAGAGAAAAGTTTTCCAGAGAGGAGGATTTTGGGGTATTGTTAAGACAAGACCAAAAGGTTTTCTAAAGTACATTTCCAATTGGCAGCAGAGCAGGCAGAAATCCCCAAGTGAAATACATGGCCTATATTGTAAGAGGTGGATAATCCTAATGGTGTTCTGATTTTAGAACTCATTAATTATTTAAGGGAAGTACCATGGCCATAGTAGGAAACCTAAGTTTTCTAATCCTATCCCTCAAACTGGTGATACTCATTTTAAAGCAATTAGTCCATTATCTGGCCCTTCATCCCTCAGGAGTCTCAGTAAAAACAATTTGGACAACCCTGCTGAATTAGCCCTCATATTCTTCATTCTTTTTCGAGTATAGTTTTCAGACAGAAGGTGGATATTTGCCTTCAATTTGTTAGCTTTTCTTTTCACATTTGAGAAAAATTATCTGAAAAATACTGTGGATAAAATTGTCAGAAATAAAGACCAGTGATAATGAAAAACTAATGGCACAGAACTGACTTAGAAATGAGATTACATGGTTATTCCATCACAAGGGAAAAAAATAAAAGAGTGTGTGCCAGTCAGTATGTCCCATTTCCACTCAGCAGGCAGTATCAAGCAGTTCCCAAATTCAGTAGATCTTACCTACAGCGAAACGCTCTAGAGTAGAGAAATCCCTGATTAGCACAGAAGACAGCCTCAAGTGTCAGTGGCATTGCAAGAGAAGACTCAGCGTGACTGCAAATATACTCCACCTATTCTTAGGGGCACTACCTTCTTTACGTCATAGCAATAGTGTAGGTGAACCAGGTTGCTCCAGGAGTCAGGCCACTGGTCCATTAATGCTGGAGTATGAGGTCCATGAAAGTACTGCCAATCTCATTTCTAGCTCAGCTAGACCTACAAATGGGAGAACGGCGCATCTGGCTCCTGAAAATTTGAGGGTTTGTCACTGATTTCGTTCCAAGACTCCTAGTACAAAAATAAATTCTAAAAAATGTATGTGCACTGTACCATCTCAGTTTGGAATCCTACAGTTTGAAATAGGCCTCCTGCGGTATAAGGGGCTGCTGTCTATTAACACACATCTCCACAGGACTGAGTCATACCCATGCTCACTGGCCTCAGTGTACCTCTCTACTAACCCCAGCTGCTTCAAACATTATCTGAGCCAATATGAATCATGAAGAGTTTTCTTCTTATAATTTTCGCCACTTGATTTCCTGAGACAGACTTCCATATGCAATGGTTCAACCCTTACTAAGGAAAAGTATTTCCTTTCCTGTGTTAGCAATGGTCTCCACTTGAGTTTTCATGGAAGCGCTGCTGGGCTCCCAGCTTCTTCAGTTTGCTCAAATGCACTGTTCTTATACCATATGCCACGGAAACGTCCAAAGAGCAACAAAATTGAAAGCACAGAACAAAGCTTGAGATGCACATGCATCATCATGCTCAGATCATTAAAGTCAGATGGTGTTTTGTAGCCTTGATATACTATTTATGTTATCATCCCAAATAGTTTCACTTATTTACACTATTTACACACTACAAATAGTACATGGACAACTTTCTTTGTGAATGGCATCATCAAATCTCTCTCATCTAGCTCCTTCTTCTTCTTCTTTTTCCTATTCCAAATATTTTCTTCACAGTTATAACCAGGATATTACACCCCATCTTTTCCACAGATTTGAGTAAATCACTCTGATCGATAACCATATCAGAAGATATGGCCTCCCTCCTCTTTCTTCAACTGTAAATGGAAACTCCTTCCTCGATTTACTCAAAAAAATAATTTTCCCCTGCTGATGGAGTGTTTGGCATTTGAATCAAAAGATTCCATAACAGTGTGTTTTGCAGTATGCACAGGATAAGTTATACAAGAAATTGCAAGACATATGCCAGAAATTGGCTTTAATCTCTTTGCAAAGATATTTAGAGGATATACATTCTGCAGGTCTAGGATCTGCACCCAGAGGAGTGGGTGCAGTGAATACATGATTTCTCTCCTCTCCCCACCCACATCTTAACATCAGTGGAGAAGCCAGCATAGAATTAACATAAACACTTAACTTTTAGATTATTCCCTCCAAGTTTACAAAACTCTAAAGCAAAAAGAGGTTATGTCGCAAATGGAGTCGTATTATGTGAAAGTCAAAGGGGACACTGACTATTTAAAGAAATATGTCTCTTCCAAGCAGAATGTCGCCAGCAGAGCAGACAGTGATCGTCACCATACACGTACTGTATTGCATTTTAATGCCACAATCTCTGCAAATATCAGACTGCACAAGTACCTGGTAATATTTAAAGGTAAGAAATTACCCAACTATCTCAACATATGCCAGACACATGCTCATCTGATGATACAAAAACAAATGTCTGGCAGTTCTGTCTGCTGTAAAATGGACCCTCTTTACACCCTGACATCTGTGTATTCAGCTGTTACTCTTAGATGACCACACCACCATCTTACCTGTCCCATTTTGAGCACTACAAAAATGAAAATAAGGCTCCAGACAGTTTAGTGCTCAGAGCATTCACAAGCATGACAGGGCTCATCCCCAGAGACCCCACTTGACTTTGGTGCACCATACTTTCCCTTGCAAATCCAGCTGCTGTTGGAGTGACTTGTATCTATGCCTCCCAAAGACCTAAACATATTGCATGCACTTTTTGGGGGGCTGGCCAACAATCTTACTCAATCTACTACGGTAGTTTTTTAGACAGCAACCAGTAGCTGTTAGTCCCTCTCTGATGACTACTACGCGCCATTGAACAATGAGCTCCAGCAGACAGACACCTTATTTTGCACCGACAAAAACCTGCTCTCCCATTTCCAGAATATCCCTGTCCTTAGCAAAAGTAAATACTTCTCTTCTACTTGCCAGGAACAAGATGCATGCCGACTTTGTTGACACCACTCACTGGACTTTCTGGAAAAGGCATCTTTATTTGGGGATTTGAAGTCCTATAAATTTTAGAATAGCTGGTAAGAATGACCGAGACTGCAGCACAATCTACACAATTTTCTTAAGCTTTGAGAGTTTCACTGAAAACACATGTAACTTTTTAGTAAAAGAAGAAAACAAGGAGAAAGTCTACATATAATACACCTAGACCACAACTTCTTATGAGATGGATTAAGCAAGGCGCTTTCTACTTAGTTACAGAATAGAAAAAGGCATATATATATCAAAAATCAATAAGCTCACATTTTCCTTCAGATTTTGTGGAGTCCAGTGCATTTTTCAGAGCTCACTCTCCTATGCCAACCTACTATTTAAAGGTATTAGAATGCATTTTACACAAATATGAGATTATATCATGATCACCACAAGTTATTTGTTGTAGGTAGGAAAAATGAAAAAAATCTCATCCCCACAGTATGAATATTCTTTCCTCTTTGTAATAATATACCCAGTTACTTCTGGAAGATTTTTTTTCAGCTTGTCAAGACTCATTTGGATCTTCAGAAACAAGCAACAGAATTCTAACTTGCGCACACTGCTTTCTTGACAATACAAGTTTAGATTCAAAACAAATTCACACCGTCTGTATACCACTTGCACCACTGCTCCTACAAGAAAACAGAAAATATGTTGCATATTTGAGGGAAGATGTCCAGATGTAGAAGGGCAGATACCCAAATTCCATTAAAGTCCTTGTCTTCTTCCGCAATGCCTCCTCCTCCAGTTCCTGCATTGTCAGTTTTTGCCTGATGCAAATTAAATACTGTTGAAATTGATAGTAGTGTCTACTAGAATGCTTAATTTCTTTATTTTAGGGTTATTCTGGGTTTTTTTTCCTCCAACAGCCTGTGTGTCAGACTGCTTAAGCTGAAATCATCTTTCCTGATTTACATGAAGTTGTGAGCTATACCTAGTGTATGTAGAGCTTCTGTTTGATTATTTCGCGAAATATTTCTTTGGATTTTTAACCAACTAAAGCTACAATCAGAGAGACGGGAAAAAAAAAAGAAGAAATATTTTATCATGGTTATTAATCCTAAACCGTAAACTATCAGGCACCCTTAACTTCTAGGACTTGGTCCAAGGGCTGCTGGAATCGGTGCATTACTGCCATTAATTTCAATGGGGTTTGTGCGATACTCTTTAGAGGCGATTATCTAGTGTGAAACTCCTGCTTTCAATGAAATGAACAGTACAAATTAAAGTCACTAACTCAGACATGAGTTCTGCAAATGCCTACACCTGAGCCTTGCATTATCGACTGAGCCTATGAAGGAATGCCCCTATAGATAAAGACATGCTCATAGAGTAATAAAACAGTTTACCAAATTGGATCAGAATTGCGCTCCAAACATCAAAAAATACCCAACGCAGAAGCCTCTGCATTTTTGTACTTGATGTAACTTGTGATCGTATTTCATAACAAGGATGTAATTCACATAATCTCAACTGAGACATAAACTAAGCATTGTTCTTAAGTGCTTAATTGAATTTAAATGCTTTGGAAAACACTAGAGCTGCTGCTCATGTCCTCAAAGGTTAGCAAGTTCAAGTGCCGACAAACAGCAGCTGAACTTAACAAGGCACAGTGCAATTCTTCAGATGGTTGGTCAGAAAGTGAAAGCATTATGATGCTTTATTATACAAACCAGAAATATCAGGCAAGCTAGAGTATTCAGTTCAATCCTGACAGAAAAGTATCTGAATGCATAACTAAAAAAAAATAAAAATCTAATCTGTTTAGTTTCATTATTATTTTTCACAGGCTTTGAGTAAAAGTAATATAGAAAACTGCAATACAAAGGTCAGATTGCACCAATGTGTGATTTTGGAAAGACACGAGGGAGAATATATGAGTTAGTAAATCACTGCCATACACTTCCTAAGCATTATAAATATGCTGCAACTATTTCTCAAGCTATTAAAAAAAATCCCATGTGTTCAAGGCTCTATATTCTCTCTTTCAAGAGCCAATAATGTCACAAACACCACCTGTGAAGCCCTGAAAGGGAGAACTACTCCCTGATCTGTGATTATGCAATTACAAGAATCCAGGCCCTTCAGCCGTATCTATTTATTGTCAGCCTCAGAAAATAGGCTGAGGACCATGTGGGCATGATGAGCCAGCTACCCTTCTGCTTACTGTAAGTGCACTGAAGAAATAAGGCAATGTCTGAACCGAGTGAAAAAGTTTGCACTGCCATTATATGTTCAATGGCTATTCCAGACATTAGTCTATTCCATTTCTGTGCAGTCGATCCAGCGCTCTTTATGAAGATTTAAGTTATTTACTTGTCACTATTAAGCATGCAATAATGATCCAACGGGTTCGCCTGACTTAGCATTCCATAAACATCCATTTATTAATTACTTAAAAGCATTCAAAGCAACACAGCAAGCTGGCAGCATGACCCCGATTCCTTATGTCTCTAGAGTACAAAACAGAAAAAATGCACTTTTTAAGAAACTGATACTCATCTCAGAACAAACAGGGTATTTTTTCCCCCTGAATATTTTAATGATAACTACCTAGTGCGGAACTCGAAATCTCTGTTAAGAACTTCAAAATATTTTGACTGCAATGAAGTGCAGCACCTTATTGATTATGATGTTACTGTATGAAGAAGGAAGATCCCGCCTAGGCTTCTCTACTTCTTATGCATATGCCATTTTTTAATAATTCCATCCAAGGAAAAGAACTAATATAGAATAATCTAATGAAAACAGGATTAGGAGAACTCTGATTTTTTCCTGACACGCGTCTCATTTTACGAGACAGGTAATGCCATTCAGAAAATCCCCCATAATTCTCTTCATTACGATTGCAGAGTTCCCTGAGATTCTTTTTAAGGAAACAATCAGCCTTTCCAGACTGATCTTGCCTGTATCCTCTGTCAGAATCTCAGTCTTGTTCACACAACACAAAAGAATGGCAGGGTGCTCCTTCCTAAATGACACTTCCAGCAGTATTGCTCTCTATGCATTGCTGCTCAGAAATAGCTAAAAAAATGCTAGGACAAATTTATGCCAATAAAAAGCAGCCATCCCGGAAAGAGGCTTTTTGTAGTCGTTTTGGGGACAGAAACACTATTACGAACCAGTCCAGCCTGTCATTGCAGTCAGCTTGTTCCCTTCGGACCCTGAGAACCGAAAGGGAACACACAGGGGCTTCCTTAAATCACAGCCAGGAAAATTTCCAGCAGTCACTTGCTTTACAGGGGGTTGTCTTGGAAGCGAGCCCCGGCCGCCAACATTACACAAGAAGCGACTGCCATCTTCAGGGGAGCCCCGGTACCAGACCCGCGCGTACCCTCCGCAAACATCGGTACTGAAGTTGTGACCAAAACCAAAGGCAGTTGTAAGCGCTTGGTGGTGGCAATCAACTCTACACAGCCCTCACTTCACTCCCTGCCTCTCTCTCCCAGGTAAAGAGAAGCTGTTTCCCCGCGCAGCACGGCGCAGGGCTCCCTCCTCTCTCCTCTCTGATGGCCAGCCGCGGGCACCGCTCCGGAACGGGGCGCCTCGCAGGAATCCCGCCGCGCTGCCGGGCGCTCCGCGGGGACCGGGACTGCAAATTTAACTCTTTCCGAGGAGCCAGCACCCCCGCGTCCCGCATCCATCCACCTGCCACATACACCCGGGCGGGCGCTCAGCCGCTCCCACCCCGCCCGCCGGAGGGCAAGGAGTGGGGGAGACCCAACGAAACCGTGCAAGAACCTCCCTGCCTACTCCTCAAGCTACGGCCGCGGTACCGGCCCTTCGCGTCCCAGCGCCGCATGGGATATGCCGGACTGGCAGCGTATGGCCGTTGGCGGAGCGGGGGAGCGGAGCGGCCGGCGTGCATCTGTTGCTGAGCGGGTGGCGGCTGGCAGAGGAATGCGACCGGGGCTTCGCTGGGCGAGGCAGCCTTCCCCGTACCGGTGTACGTGCGTTCCAAGGGAACTGGCTCCCAGCCGCCGCCGCCACCCAGGCACCCACCCGGGCCCACCCCCGGGCTGTAGGCGACTCCCGGGCAGGGGCGCCCCCGGGGTGGCGGAGGAAGCTCCAGCTGCCGAGGCAGCCGCTCCAGATACGCCGGGCGGGCGGGATACGGCCCGCCGGCTCCACGTCGTCCCCCTCCGCCGCGGGTCCCTACACATCTGCCGGCAGCCTGCGGGGCCCGGCGTGCAAGGCGACTCGGAGGCGCCGCTCATGGCCCCGCCGGCAGTCGCAGCCCCGGCCCGGGCGTCCGCGCTGCCCTTGCGCCCCTGCACCCGCAGCGCCCCGGGACTGGGCGGAGGCGCCCCCCCTGCGCCCGTCGTCGCGGGGCCCGCGGCGGTCCCTACCTCCGTGTCGTAGAGCCGCAGGTCCAGGAAATAGGGGTTGAGCAGGGACTCGTTGCGGATCTGATCCATGGCCAGCTGCACGGCGGGCAGCACTCCCCGGCCGATTCTGCTCTTCTGGTCCTCCTCGGACTGGCTGAGCGGCATCAAGCCCATGATGGAGATCGGTGTGGTGGCGTTGGGGGGCAGCCCGGCCGCCCCCCGGGAGCTGCCCCGCGGCCAGCCCCAGCCCGGCGGCGCCCAGCCCAGGCACAGGAGCAGCAGTAGCATGGCAGGGCTGGAGGTGGCAGCGGCCGGTCTCCGCGGAGAGGGATGCATGCTGCTGGATGGGGGGAGGAAGACGACTGAGGGTGGGGGGACGGACAGAGCGGCGGAAGGGAGCCGAGCCCCTCTCAGTCCGGGCGCATCCCCCGGCAGCAAAAGCCAAGGCGGGAGGAAAAAAACTGCCACTCTCCTCTTTCCTGGGAGCCTCGGGGTCTCCTTTCTCTTCCCCCCCTCCCCTCCCCTCCCCTGGCAATAATCCTTCTGGCAATGGCGTCTACTCCTTCCCAGGTCTGCCAGCTGCAACCACCAGGAGCAATAAATAAATAAATAACCCCCGCCACCACGCACATAGACACGTTTCCCACCACCCTCCTCCGCTCTCCCCGGCAGCACAGCAAGGGAGCGGGACCTGTCTCCCCGGCAGCTCTCCCCCCTCTCCGCTCAGGGAGGGACAGCACCTCTCAGGCGCGGGGGGGGGCCGATCAGCCCTCATTGAACACCTCCCTCCTTCCCCCTCCTCCTCCTCCAAAAGGGGGGGGG